>JAEAOA010001419.1:362500-512500 GCA_016746295.1 Potamilus streckersoni
TTGATGAACCCATCATATAATAATCGTTTCAGTGCATTACCCATAGTAATTTTTTTAAAGTTATGGGAAAGTAGCTACAAGAGTACGAAGTCAAAAATCAGTTATGCTGTTTTATTTATAGAGATAGCTTGTTTGCAATCTTAATATAAGGATCCGGCATATGAGTACAATGTAGATTATTTTATAATGTAGCCTGATCTGGAACGATGGTGTAAGACTAACAGTTTTATAAACTTAGGTATATAACTATTAATCTGGTCTTAAACTTGTGTATAATTTATTACTCTAAATATGTGAAGCATAAATCATGCACGTTCTTTAAGACGATTTTAAAGTCACTCATTTTGTTGCTAAAATATGGTTGTCATCACATTTGAAGGAGATCGTGATGGTAGCCGAAACGCGATTTTACCATTATTTATCAAGGCAATAAATTAGCAAGACGGTGTATAATAAGTAACATTTTCAAAGTTTACTTTCTCGTGATTTCATTGTACATACTTGTGTAATAGTTCCATCCTTGTTGCGTTGATTGACCAAGAGGAAGACCACGTTTGTAGGACTGGGACCCCAGGCATTTATTCAGTGAAGGATGATAGAAAAAGGATTTACAGGACGGATTCATGTTGCATAAACTGCCGCAGGTTAATAGAGAGATTCCGTTTTTGTCCCACAACAACTGAGATGTGTCTAGGTTGTTCTCAAAGTCATGGTCCAGCATCCATTTATTGGTCGAATCACCTGTCATGAGAACAAATGTACGTTTATAAGCCAAGATCTGTTTCAATGTATTTTACTATAGGCAAACAAACATAGTAATGCAGCAATAAAGCTAGAAATATACAATAAATAAAGAAAGAAAAAAATTGAAAATATATAAGCAATAGTAAATAACAAGTGATCGTTAATTCAATTAATATTAATACTCATCTATGAGATAACAAGTGAGCTATGACGAGACAAAGCAATCTAACTGTATGAACGTCTATAATATAACTACGTAAGGACACACATATACACATTCATGTATGTATGTATGTACGTTCTTAGATACTTATGCATGTATGTATATATGTATGAATGTATGTATGTATTGGTATTTATAATTGATATCGTAGCTTTAATAATTTTTCAGTCATATCGCTAAGATGTCTGCAGTGTGCCAGTTTATAGTGATTTGTAGCACACGGACATCATGCCGCGGACATGTAGCATGATGTCCCACTCATTCACATTGTCCTGACACCAGGCCAACCAGTCCTAATACTAACTTCTTAATGCTGAGCGTCAAGCAAGGCAGCTCTTTGGTATGACTCGACCAGAGATGGAACCCACGACCTCCCGTATCCGAGGCGGACGCTCTAACCATTAGGCCACCGGTGCGGTTATGTATGTATGTATGTATGTATGTATGTATGTATGTATGTATGTATGTATGTATGTATGTATGTATGTATGTATGTATGTATGTATGTATGTATGTATGTATGTATGTATGTATGTATGTATGTATGTAAATGTTTTCCTTTCAAGTATCTTATGCCCCGTGTAAAATTCCCACATATGATACATATTTCATTTGGAGAATAAATGAATGTCACATGAATTTTTCGAGCCAGGATTACTTCACTGGGTGGGATATCATGCTATATGTCTGTAGCATGATGTCAAAGTTTTAGACATCACTACAAAGTGCCACACTACTGACATCGTCTTGATATGACTGAGCAATGTATGTGTTAAGCTTCCTTAAAATGCAAACCACAAATACAAACACACAGAGATCAACATGGACAATAGTGAATTGAAAACGTGTAACATGATTTATAACGAACATGTGAAATTTTGTTTAAATTTGCTTAGAGTCAAAATATACAATGTCTGCTTACAGTCAAAATGCACAATATCTGGAACGCGTCCATATACTGAATTAATATGTTTCCCAAATCTGCAATGTCTGATAAAACCAAAATGTACATATACATATTGTCTCTAACTAGACATCAGTATCCAAAAACTGATCTGTATCTATCTGAGAGAGAGAGAGAGAGAGAGAGAGAGAGAGAGAGAGAGAGAGAGAGAGAGAGAGAGAGAGAGAGAGAGAGAGAGAGAGAGAGAGAGAGAGAGAGAGAGAGAGAGAGAGGAGAGAGAGAGATACGTACTGGCTGTAGTGTAACTAACAGTCATAACAAAAACATAGATCCGCTGGATTAGGATCTTTACCATTGCAATTCTGGTTCGAGCGATGGGAGAAGTAGTTTGTCAGACTTTCTATTACTGGGATTTCAATTTCAAAGACGTTTTAAATGTTGATGTAATGATGATGGGACATGCGCATCTAACATGCGCAACATGATATCAAACTTTAAACATATATTATTTTTACAACGTTTCAAAGGTACCTGCATAGAGCAAGCAAGTGTACTCGCATTAGCTATGAAAATAAATGAAATACAATATGTCACTCGAGTTAAAAAATATCATGGTGAAAAATTAATGAAATTCCCAAAAGAACATACAAGTTACTTTCAAAGTGTATGATACTGGTTGTATGACGCATTATAATCGACGTTCTAAAGCGAACACTAAAACATTAATGTATGGAGTTTATGCACCGCAACACAGAGACAACATCAAAGTGACCAAATGTTTCTTTATTTTGTAAAAATATGGCCAATTAATGCAAGAGTATAGAAATATCTTATTTGCAGGGCTTGATGTTCACAAAATCTAATTGGCAGTAGACTATCTATTAATTATATATATATATATATATATATATATATATATATATATATATATATATATATATATATATATATATATATATATATATATATAATCTAGTTTTTCCACAGAATCAGAATATACTTTTTTTTCATATATTCGATTGATTGATAGCAAAATTGCTAAATTAAATTATCTCAACAGTAAGTCAAATTCAGTTCTACAAAAAAGATTAGGAAGGCAAAGTTAAAATAATTAACAGTACATATCGGAAATACTCAGTTCTACAAATAAAATAAAGGAAGAAGGGACAATGAAGGACACACTGGAATGTCGTATTTAGATAGATGAATGTGCTGAACATGAACAGGTGAATGTAAAGAAGACGCGAGATGAAGTTACAAAAGCAATTCAAATTAATAATTCTACACTGCATCTCCAAGTTACCCGTTTCAATGAAACAGGCTTCCACTAGTAACATTCATCACAGGATTACGGACCCACAGGTTTTATAGTATTTGCAGAGAAGGTTATATATGGACAAAAGAACACGTAAAACAAACACAGGATGTGAATCTGGACTATTGACAAGTATAAAAAGTAGTCCTAAAAGATAAAATCATAAAGGTATTAACTATAGAACCGGATAAAAATAAATAAATATATAAATCTGGAAAACAATAAAATTGCCATTTATCGTCGATCCTGTGAAGAGCAAAAGTGCCAGCAGTGCTGTAGCAAATAGTCTACCTGCAGAAAGCTTGTCTTATTTCGAGGGAGTGGAGCATATGCAAATATGTAATCCCTACACAAGGAATATTCAAATAAGACATCTTCGTTAGGATATGGAAAGAACTCATCAGCGATGCAAAACAAGAAGAGCTTACAAGATCAGGAACACCTAACTTGAGGAAAATATACTATCTGAACAAGACGCGATGTGTAGAAGGGAAATGGTATAACAGATATAAGTGTGAAAGAGTGTCACAGAGTCTACGAAAAAGAGAGAAGAAACCACGGATATTTCTAAGAACAGCAAACTTAGCGGCACACAGCAAAGCTACTTCTAGTTGGTCATGTTGATATATGGGACTTGGATGCAAATTAATCTAATTTTATTGTCTCTGTTCTCTTTAGCGGTGATGTAATTAAATGTGCTTTGCACAGTCGTGTAATCAATAATTATCAGTTGTAAACAAACAAACTTCTATTTTGCTGAATGTTTCACTTTTTTAAATTTTGTAGTTATTATTGCTGGTGATTAGTCATATGGAAAACAAAGACAATCAAATGCACTAAATAAATCAGTACATATTGGGGTGATAATATGATAGCGCATTTCAAATATTCACTTGAGAAAGCGTCTGTTGTAGCGGAATTTTCCGTATTCAGTTCTGACATAGCAATTATCATTTCATTCACCGAACATGTCTTTTGTAATAGTTAATGCTACACAATCAAACTTGCATTGCATTGCAAATGTTTAACTTCTAAAATTATTTTAGAAAGCTAGAATAAATATATATGCCAAGGAGAGCAGTAGGCTCAGACCGGTTTAGCAACCATCAAAACTTTTGTGTCATTGACATACAATACATGTATTAGGGTATCATTCTTTATAACGGTTCATTTTAGTTTCTAGTTCGTTAAATCGATTTATAAGAATTACGAAGAAACTTACAATCATGGAGTAATTCACACGTGTTATAAACACAAAATATTCGGAGAATCTTTGACGCGGTGTTTTGGCAGGCTTACAATCTCTATATATCCATGATTGGTATATCTATTTTTTGGCTAATACTAATATAACTGTTTCACTATCTTCCAAGATTGACCTTCATTTTATTACCTCGTCATAATATTCATTGTTTAACGGTTAAATACATTCATCAATGAATTAATTCAAAGAAGTGGTTTTCATATATGTTTCTATCTAATTGACTCAACAAATTTATATTCTTTTGCTTTCTACAATAGTTACATATCGATAACATTTAAATTGTCCGATATGGCCTCCTGATCATTACTTATTGTCTCCATAATGTTTTGTCTGTTTCATTTTGGCTTGTACAGTCATCTAACTGCGTATATTGCGAACATAAACCTTTGTGCAACATCTATCTAGGTCTCTACACAACCAATGTTTTTACTAGGATATCAAATTTTGGAATAATAACATTGAAGTTGTGATAGCGTATAGTTAAAATTAAGATGGTCGTTAGTACTGCTATAATACCTAGTACACGAAATAACATTGCCAATAAGTACGAGTTATGAGTTGTGTGCTTAACGTTGTTTTATCGTTTTCTATAATAAAAATATATTTTCTTCAGAATAAAAGGATGAATATTCTGGACAAATGTACGCGTATCCAAAATTCAGATTGAGAATTATCACAAATGTAGAAAACTACAAATCATAGAAATGTGTTTTGAAATGCTATATTCTTTTCAAATTATCCAATAAATAAAATGCATGTACATATACAACTTTATCGCTGCAACTTTTATCTGCTTTATTGCTTTTGTTCCTTTGCTCTCAAAACATGTTTATCCTCATAAAGAAAACTTTTTTTTAACAACTCTCCAGGTCTCTACACAACCAATATTAATATACAGAGATGTTAGAATATATCAGTGGAAGAAAACTGATTCCAACACAGCGGCTTTACCAATTTTATCACCATAGTGACGAGAGCACATTTGGATCTACCATCGTTTGCCATTCAGAAAATATGTCTGCTCTTATGTGTGTTGTTCATATCTATCTATATATATATATATATATTTAAGATATGCATTAGAGTTCCATTAACTTAAGATTTGGATAGTCTCGAATTTAACCATAGCAGCACTGATAGACGCCGGTGCGGAATGAGAGCCCATTATAAAGATGTGAATCATAACCTAACTTGGACAAACGGCTTTAATGGCAGTGATAACGTTCTACTTAAAGCACGACCATTGTTCATGTCAAACATTAACTGCATGGCTGTCTACAAAAACACACATAGCAATATGCATAGATACCAATGTATGTATGTATGAATGTATGTATGTATGTATGTATGTATGTATGTATGTATGTATGTATGTATGTATGTATGTATGTATGTATGTATGTATGTATGTATGTATGTATGTATGTATGTATGTATGTATGTATGTATCTATGTATGTATGTATGTATGTATGTATGTATGTATGTATGTATGTATGTATGTATGTATGTATGTATGTATGTATGTATGTATGTATGTATGTATGTATGTATGTATGTATGTATGTATGTATGTATGTATGTATGTATGTATGTATGTATGTATGTGTTTGTGTGTGTGTGTGTGTGTGTGTGTATGTATGTATGCATGCATGCATACATACATACATACATACATACATACATACATACATACATACATACATACATACATACATACATACATACATACATACATACATACATACATACATACATACATACATACATACATACATGCATGCATGCATGCATGCATGCATGCATGCATGTATGTATGTATGTATGTATGTATGTATGTATGTATGTATGTATGTATGTATGTATGTATGTATGTATGTATGTATGTATGTATGTATGTATGTATGTATGTATGAATGTATGTATGTAGGTAAGTATGTATGTATGTATGCATGCATGCATGTATGTATGTATGTATGTATGTATGTATGTATGTATGTATGTATGTATGTATGTATGTATGTATGTATGTATGTATGTAGGTAGGTAGGTAGGTAGGTAGGTAGGTAGGTAGGTAGGTAGGTAGGTAGGTAGGCAGGCAGGCACGCAGGCAGGCATGTATGTAATTATGTATGTATGTATGTATGTATGTATGTATGTATGTATGTATGTATGTATGTATGTATGTATGTATGTATGTATGTATGTATGTATGTATGTATGTATGTATGTATGTATGTATGTATGTATGTATGTATGTATGTATGTATGTATGTATGTATGTATGTATGTATGTATGTAGTTACGTACGTATATGTGTACGTATATATGTGTGTATGATTTGTACTCGCTAAGGATTATAATTTCTCCTGATCAAAATAGCATCATGCTGAGGGAAAGGCTAAAATACGTTTCGTCAGTGCTGAAAATTAGAATGTAGCAAATAGCAACAATAATATTTAGCTGTTGTATAGTGAGTTAAATAAATATTTGTGTGGTATAAGTTTCGTTTGTTGCATAGCAAAAATAAAAGTTTCTGATGCACTTCAATGGACTGGATAAAAATTGTATCGCAAATTTGAAATGGATGGTAAAAATAACATTGCCGACATTACACTAATAAAAAGAATCTGGATCGTTCGTATTTGTTTTGGTATGTATTTGTCAAAATATATAATATATCTGAAAGGGATGGAGGGAGGGAGGGATAAACAGACGGATAGACGGAAAGTACATACTGGCCGTAATCTAACTAACAATAAGCACTTAAGCATAGATGCATATGATTAAGCTTTTTCCCATCCTGGAATGAAGGCTGTGTAAAAATAATACTTGATAAGGTCTACAACTGTAATTGGAACTGCAGGCACAGACAATATAAATGCGTTGTAAGGAAGGACAAACATAATGTGATCTTGATAATGTGGTGATCAGACATGTAGATGTGACGTGCGCAATATGCAACACAAGGCTAAAGAATGTATTTAAATTGTAATGTATTTAAGCCTTTCAAACATACCTGACTATTGTCCTAACTGTTAAATCCTATGAGAGCTGGCAAACATATCAATTCGATTTATCTGTGATAACACTATGTAACACATGTTGTTCCTGTGTAGTATCATAATTGTTTATGCCTATAAAGTACATATAATGGTATGTTTCCATACAGATATTGTTTTTGTGACCATGACAGTGATATTTCAAATTTTTTATATTTTTGAACGAGAAAATCGGAGAAGTGTCTTTTTGTTCACATAAAGTCAGAAAACAACATAAAAAGTTAGACGTATTTTTGCTAAAGATATACAACAATGACCACAAAAGATTTAGAAGTGGGTAATGTTTCCAGATTTATGATTAAACTGTAAACCTTACACGAATCAGCCCCCAAATGTTATCTCCCATCATGTTCTCATTATTCTGCTTTTGGTAACGGCGTTCAAAATCCAGTATGATCTCGTAGACGCGCTCACATAACTACTCCGTTCAAGCTTTCATGTTCTCTTTGAATGTATCAAGATGAGCATTAATAATATGGACTTTGAGGGACATCTTGCAGCCTATTGTGCAATAGTTATTCACCAGAATCTGAACCAGCTCCAGGCAGGTTTAGGTCTTGTGTTTGCCCGGAAGCCCCAAACCACTGAGACAAAGCTGTTCCAAGCCGATGTATCCTTACTATTGGGCTTCTGAGGGAATTAATTGCACTCCAAGATCTTCTTTATCTTTCATCCGACGAAGTCACCGGCTTTGCTATTTGTCTCATCAGACAGCTTATGAAGAATTCTTTAAGGCACTTTATGGCTGCAGACTCTTTATTTAGAGCTCTGACAAATGGACCATATAGTCCCCAATTGGATGTGCAATGATAATATTAGCAGATTCATTGGATCCACCAATGCTATCCAGCTTGACGTTGTTCCTCCCCACAGTCCTCTGTGGCCATTTCCGCCTTTGGTAGTGCGTCTTATTGTTCCTACTGTTCTAAAGACAATGGGAACGTTGGTTAAACCGCCTTGAAGACCTACCAGGAATCCTAACATTTTGACGTTTCCGATGACCTTCCATTCGTACGCATCATACTTCAATACGTCGAGCAAGTTCTTGATGATATTGCAATCCTCTTTGATATGCACCTAGTGAGCCAGCAGATGAGACGGGTACTAGTACCCATTATGGATCAGTAAGGTTTTGAGGTTCATGCATGAGCTGTCAATGAAGAGGTGTCATTCATTCTGGTTACAGGTCATTCCCATTGCCTCAAACTGACTGGTCACTTTGTTGCAGTGTCAGTGACCATTTTTACAGGTGACACTTCCTTACAAGTTCAACTTGCACAACTTTCATCCAAAAAGTTCTCCTTTTTGCGCCTCGAAGTCAATAGCTCGGCACTCGACCGGGTTATTATGGACTTCTCTTTTTATTTTCTCTGAAAATGTCATCTGGATTTACAACGTCTTCCTCTCTTTCTGCCTTGCAGCCCTTCTAAAGACGTCTGCTTTTTCTCCAGAGGAGTAGATACGGGAAGCTCGGAAAGTGTAGCACCAGGGAGATGGATGAAGAAAGATCCGGATACGTGATAGCAGGTACATTCTTGCCATTCCCTTTTCCCGTCTTTAACATCCTACTAAAAATGCATTTCTTTTGCCACTAACTAATGTGTAAGTTATTCTCCATCAGTTTTCATAAGTACATTTTCAATAACATTGAAAATTTTAAAACATTGTAAAATGAAATATGCTGCAATTTTAAAAGTTTTAAAAACGAACGTTGTAAAATATAAAAGCCGAGCAATTCGTTTTGCAGTGCTCGCAGGTGAAATGAGGTGGCTAGGGTTCGTAGTGATCCTCGATAGGCATGCCAAAATATGCCTTGTAGGCTTACCTCATCTTATCAGATGGTTCCTATCAGTACTTTGTCGCCATTAGCGTCATAAAGAGGCCGGAGCCTATGGCAAAATGCGCCTGATTGCTGCTTTCAGCCTCTTGATGCCATCTCAGGAAAATGAAGTTATGTATTTTCTTAGGGATCTCGAACTAAACTGTTTTTTTAACTACTATTTATATTTCTGGAATGTTTTAGAAAGTTCCAGAAGTTACTCCAAATGAACTTAGCACTTAATGTATCTTAAATTTACTGGAAAATAGGTACATTTTAAAATATCTCATTTTTGGCCACAAAATCAAATTTTCAGGGAAATAATAGCCGTTTTCATTTTGTATAGCTTTTCAGTTTCTACGACATACTGAAGGCTGCATATCTTACATATGATGAGAAATAAGTATAAATTTTCATAGATATAATTCGATAAAAAAAAAACAAACTGTACAGATGCCCTGTCGCATAATACTTCTCCCGTGGCGACACGTTCAGTGATATAACGATATAACACTTATCGCAATTTTAACAACCCCAACTGTAGTTCCAAAACCATTATGGAAAAGAAATCTTACTGAATACGCCTCTTTAGAACATTGAATCTACGCGGTCTAAACCAAGACACTAGAAAAGGTAAGGTATTCACTTGTAGAATTTTTCTTTACAGCCGACACAGTTTCTTTTCAAACTTTTCTAAATCTTCTTAGTATCCTCTAATTACAACTATAAGAACAAACTAAAGAATCAAATATCCAGGATATAATCTACGTTACATACATGTACATCAAGTAATAGATTTCGCTATGACTCATAGATTTCTAGGGAAAATAGAAACATCATTCAGCATCCGCAAAATGTTTATACAGGCAGGTTGAGACATAATGCTATTATAGGTTTAATTCATGTAGAGGCATCCACATAGAGGTTTACAAACACAATGTTTTTCATGTTTATATCTTTGTTTAGCCTATGTTTTGTATATTTGTATATGCCTTTAAAAAGTAAGAGTCGAACTCACTCAGGCAAGTTATTTATCAGTTTTGCTCTCTTAGTCGTCAGTTTATTACACACACACATTTATATATATATATATATATATATATATATATATATATATATATATATATATATAGATATATATATATATATACATATATAGATAGATAGATAGATAGATAGATAGATAGATAGATAGATAGATAGATAGATAGATAGATAGATAGATAGATAGATAGATAGATAAATAGATAGATAGATAGATAGATAGATAGATAAATAGATAGATAGATAGATAGATAGATAGATAGATAGATAGATCTGTGTATGTGTGCAGCGGCCTTTCATTCAGATTGTTTCATTCCGTTTAGGGGAATGTAATGATAGTTTATGGGTTTTGTTGTTGGTGCATGAATGCAGAAATTCAAATCCTACATTTAATTTACAAGCCTCTTTTGTTATTTGTGAAATTAAAGACACATTTGTCTTATATAATTAAAATCCATCATTAAATGTGGTATGTGAATGATTTTGATTTTGTCTGCTTGTGTGTTTTTCAAAACATAATTTCCTCATTCGTCATTTTGCATGGATAAATATATTATTTCTTTTTGCACTCATCAGTGTGGTTTAGGTTTTGATGGTTCACATTGAAAACAAGCGTCTCCAAAGAATATTGCAAGAAGTAATTATACATAAAACGCTTTCAATCTCTAGCCTACACATTGATCTTTACCTTTGTTACAATATATTATAGCCTATACATTGATTTTTACATTTGTTGCAATATATTATAGCCTACCAGTAAATAAAATATAGCTATGATCTCAATTGTGAAAGTGAAATTCGCCATAAATATGCAGAACTGGCGTGAGCTAGTCACTTCAGATAGGGATTATACTTTTCAATGGCACTGTATCGAATCCATCGTGTACGATATTGATAATCAATCCTGTACAATATTCAGTTTCATAACGACTAAACAATTATTCCTTCAGCAGCACATTAATATTTACATTTTTTTGCTTTAAAGAATAGTTGTTTTCGTATAAAAATACTGAATGTTGGAAGATATAAATAATTTAGATCACATGACAAGTCGAGATGTCATCACGACTGCTGGAGCCCTTGGGAAGCTGAAAATCAATCTATAACGCCTCATTAGCCTGCACAGTTTAACCACACAAATCATAGAATACAAGGTCCATTTTTTAAATGAAATTTCCTGACATATTTGAACAATATCTTCCTAGCAATCAATAGAATACATTATTAGTTTATTCTATGCTTAAATTGTTACAGCTGAAGTGATACTTTATTTTAAACGACATATCGTTCAAGCAATTAATGCAAGTTCGTAAGTATTAAAACATATTTGAAATGAACATATATTTAACCTTTTTAGCAGTCATTAGTTCGACTGGGTAAAATGACCATTATTACATAGTCGTGACATAGACCTTGCAACTCGTGTATTTCTGACAGGCCAATATTATGCGTACTGCAAGAGCACGAGTTTAATGTATACTATGTACTAAAAGTTGTATCAACATAACGTGCGCTTATAAGACGGTTTTCTAAAAGAAACAACTCCTGCAGCAAGAAAGTATTAGAAATTAGTAGCGCACTTCTATTAATCTGTTACTACGCTATGTCTTAAAATATGCAATAGGAAGAAAGCGAGAACAAAATCCTATTTTTTGTCTCTTATTTACAAAGTATAGCTTAAGAAACAAACATTGTGTAGTAGATCTTAAACAATCCTACAAGTCTTAAAAGTCCAAAAGTAAAATATAATTTGAAGGAATTCCAGTTGTCTTGAATGTCTTGATTCATCAATAGCCTTGAATGTCCTGACGCCCAATAGTCTTGAATATCCTGATGTACCAATATTTGTCAATGTCACCAATAGTTTTGAATGTCCTGATGCACCAATAGTCTTGAATTTCCTGATGCATAATTAATCTTGTATGCTCTGAAGTACCAATAGTCTTGGATGTCCTGATGTAACAATAGTCTTAAATGACCTGAAGTATAAATAGTCTTGAAAGTGCTGAACTACCAATGCTTTTCGATGTCTTGAAGTCCAATAATAATGCAAGACATAAGGTCTGTAAATGAGTTCACAATGACCCCAATGTTGGTGTTAGTCCAGAAGTCAATAAACACCTTGTAATTGAAAATAATAATTTTAAGAAATAATTACTGTTACATTATATCTGAGCACAGCTTGAAATAATTTCACTGATTGTTCGTAAAGCAGGAATAAATGATTTGTTTACAAACCCCTAAATATACATATTTTTCGGACATATGTGGTAATAAAATGGCATGGAAATTTGTCATTTCCAATAGAGAATTCTCCTAGTTCATAAACTGGAATTGAAAAAATAAATTGTTTACAATTTACAATTATAACAGATCAGGTATGCGAATACTTCATCCACAAAAATCAATCACAGTCAAATGTAAAGCTCACAGCAGATATTAAATAAACATAACAATAACGATATAAGAGAAAGTAATTATAGCAAGAATAGGACCATGTTTCCGTTGAATTAAAGAATAAAATGGACTGTGTTCTTTCAGTTATATTTGAACACTCCTGTCATGATTATGAAAAATACTCATACATAATGATTCGCCCCCCCCTATTTTCTTTATTTGTTGGAAATAAACAACACCTAACGATTATCAATCTTATGTAGTAATAAGAATCACCAAATGATCGTTAGTGTTCATGTGAAAACAATAGACCACGAACGTGCATAAAACTTTATTTGATATTAATACACATTCAACAAACATTAATCTTTAAGTGGACATAACACAAACCAAAGAGTAATAAGCATTTTGTGAAAAACATAAACATCAAAATCTATGGAGAGAGTACTAAATATAGTTTATTATTCAAAGTTACGACATGTTAATTAATTAAGGAAGGAAGTAAACATCCTAGTTAAGTGCATAGCTGGTTATTTACGTAAATTATTAGTAACCTCGTTGCTTTGAGATCCCTACTGAGCTCAGTTTTAAACAATTCAACTTTTTGTTCCCTGTGTAGCATGAGCGTCTGATTAAAAAGACAGTTCACCAATATTACGACACGCTTGCGATATCAATACAACACAACTACAATAATTTACTAAGATGAAAACATTGCAAGCTTATATCAAGTGACCTAAAATGAGTTTTAAGAAACTCAAACAGAAACTGCTTGACGTGATACAGCATTTCGCCTTAGCCATATTAAAGGGAATTAACTTGTTCAGTGGTCTACAACATTTGGCCAATGCTATAAGCTATGAAATGAAAACTGTAAATAACAAACGCCCAACGAACATTAATCTTTCTGTGGAAATTAAAAACACTCTAAGGACAATATTCTTTTCGCGAAAACAGTAAACACTCAAGAACAACATAAATATCTATAAGAAAGAGCATGTTCAATGTTTGCGAATGATTGGCATTAATTTCCTATAGGATAGCTTAGAAAACTATCCAGACAGCCAATTACACTGACACTTTCATGCTTAAGTTGAAATTTCATTACAAGTTAACCTTTAATTTAACTTGAAGCTCTGTCCAATCGTTCGTTCTTTCTTTATTATAATTTAAAATTTTTAAATTATAACAGGCGAAATACCTGCAAATATCAGTAAATAATTTGTAGAAATGCCAAGTATCAATAGGAATATTAAAGCTCGTAAGCGGATATCCCTTTGGAGACGAAAATTCGTTTCAGAATTATGTTCATTATGATATTGATGTTTCATGAGGTAAAAATAAATAATTGGTGATAACCATCCAACTAAAAACTATCAGCATCACTTGAGTACCGTTTGCCGTATTCCCAACATTTTATTTAAAATTAAAAACCATTTCCAGGTTCGAGATCAAATGCAAAGACATATAAATTATTTAAACAACTAGATTGTTAAGTTTTCTAACGAATGCATGAAATGATCAAAATACTAACGAAGCGTTACACGTATGTTTTATCAAAAAAATCAAATTCGCTCTTCCGTCCTTAATTTGATAAATATTTGTAGACAGTGTTCAAAGCAGCACAAAGGACTTATTGCCTGATTAAATCCCCAAAGGTAACAATAATGCGATGAGCTGCCACTACTGTTGATATTTGAAAGGGTGTTTACTGGAAACAAAATGATTTATGTTTCAAGATCTTTAGCATTGTTTGATGTCTTCTTAGTTAACTAGTTCTTTAAATGCAGGAAATTAATTAAATGTTCAGCGAAGGAGTATGTACATCTTATTTAAAAGTCTTTATTTACAAGTCCTTACTATTTACAAGTCCTTACTTCGCAGCAGAGGGAAGAATTATGACCAATCAAAGAAAGGGTTATACATTTGATGAATGATCGATCTTACTTGTATTCTGGATCAAATTTTGCAATGAAAACGTTAAAATTTATTCCCAGACCAGAACTGCGTCATTTGTACTGATACATTGAAGACATCTAATGCTAAACATCAAAAGCAGAAAAAAAGCTGCGGTTAATATTACGTGATTTGTTTTCTTCTTTTTTTAGTTCTAGAATCGAATTCCATCTTTTCCTAATTCATTTAATCTTTTAAACGCAATTGCAAGATATTTACAAAAGGAAAAGAAAATAGAACAAATTAAGGTACAAAAACGGCGGTGGATAATCTTAATGTGACCGGAAATAAACATTAGCAAATCATTTGTATGTAAAGCTTGCCAATCCCATTTTTGATTGTTGACAGGAACTCTAATCAGAAGCTAAAACAGATTTTATAGATAAGTGTATGATCTATTTTAAACCCCATTGAGACTATGGTGTCGGACAATAGAAAGGTATCATGCTTGATAAGAAAAATGTATATTTTGTTTTATATCGCATTTAAATTTTAATTGGTACTTTTGATTGGATTTAATCAAAATTGTAAAAGGTTTTTACAGCTTGCAATATCAAGACAAATCAAGTCATGACCGTTCAATGTGCAATATTGTGAACTATTGCTTGAGGAACTACATTATATCTAGTCAAATAGCACATTCTTCCTTTTACATTTGTACATCCAGGAGTTGGAAACAAATCCACTCGTAAGATATGAGTTAAGGCTTGTTTAGATAAATATATGTGTCTCCGCGAACTATACCTTAGATAAAATTATTAGATTTTATTTTTCAGATAATAAAAATCAGAATATCTAAACGTATCCTCAACCTGTCAACTGGATTAATTGCAACGTTTAGAAACCTAATTCAAGTATAGGTACATGTGATACTGAAATAAATAAATCTTAAAATTAAATTAAATCCATTATCATGCTATTATAGTAGCTGGTATGTCGAATGCTACTATGTACAACGACAGCAAAAGGTACTTCATGAATGTGTGTATTCCTTGTGAAGTTAATAACTTAAGACTCACGTCCATCTGTCAACAAGCTCTGACGACAAAGAGTGATGCTGTTTCCAAGCGGACTAAAAATGAAAGCACATATTTTCGGACCGCAAGGTTAATAAATGTAGAAGTACGATCCGTACCGGACACATTCAGAATGTCTTTCCTTTTATTGTGTGTGAATTGCCAAGGTGATTCTTTTAGAGTGGGAATTTTAAATAAGAAAAAATGACAAATATTTACAGAAAAATCTGAGTTTGTGAACTGGGCCGTGTCATACAAATTTAAATTTAAATCACACGTTAAGTATTATAGGCAAGCATGAAATTTAGACATTTGTAAGTTTTACTAATAAAAAAGAATTATGAAATAAAATATAAATTGTGCAATTACTATTGCTTTAAGAGTTTCAGTTTTAAACTCACGAAACTCAGATTTTGTAAAATAATTTTGCAAATATGAATATGTCCATTTTATATTCTTTAGGACTACGGTACTAATATTAGTACTAGAATATAAGTAACACAAGAGAACTGATACGTAAAACAATGTTTGTAACATTCCAATATTATACACATTTAAAGTGAAAAATATAGATACATGCATAAAGAATTGCTAAACAACGACATTTAAAAGATTAACCGTGTTTTATTTATCTCTCCATCACTTCATATACCGGTAATTTTTTCACTTTGGCAACATTATGTAATGTTATGCTATTACCTCCCTTGATTGTGGCTTTTGCAGATATTTTAATCCAGTATTCTAATCAGGTCAGTTACGTATTGTGCATATTTTTATTTCGTTGTGTTTCGTTAAAATGGTATGTTTATGTTTCCTTGATTTGTACAATTTTCTTTCTTTTGTTGAAATTCTCAATTTTTCAGTGAAATTCTCTTAATTTTGTTTCTAATTATGTGATGGCACTAATCTTCCTAGAGTATTTTATTGGGGTTTTGTTATTTTGTTTCTCATTTCGATTCTTCTTTATCTATAATTGTGTTGTCTGTCGATATTTGGTGTTCTTTTATATTAAATAAAGTTATATGTATATAGATCAGATGCGTAGTTCGTTTCTAGTCTACTGGCTTGCTATTCTCAATACTAGCTTGCTCTTCCCCATACTTCTATAAAAAGGTTGTTCATTGTTCCTCTTAAAAGAGTATGTCATTTCAAGTTACTACTGACTTTCTATCACTATAGTCACGGATCCATTTAAAATCACCTCATTTTATAAAACGTTCTTCATTGTGTGCACCTGAATATGAGCGTTTAGATTTTCAGCGAAAATTTATGTTGCTTCTTTGTTACTTTTTTGTGCTGGAAAATATATGTTCACTAAATTATAATCCTTTATTTGTATGTATAATATTCTCCCCTTTGAACAATCATTACCGAAACGTTTTCTCGATGTTATATTTCCATTAGCTTTAGTTTTTATTGTTACTCCAGACCTTTCACCACTTAAATTATCACTTTTGATTCTTACTGCATTCAACTTCTCATTGTATATTGTCATTATATCTTGTGAGATTGTTGTGCTTTTCCTGTAGGAATATTGTGTAACATATTTGTGTTACCTAATACAGTTTTTTAATCTTTTCATTACTTATTATATTTACTTATATTAGGGTGAACTATTCTACCTTTGTACTCCATGTGTGTGTATGTGTTACGTCTGGATTTGAGCTTCTGTTATTATTTATACGATACATCAATAAATAATTGATCATTGATTCAAGAAAAACATGCATTTATTTGAAAAGCACAGACAATATATAATCTTTTTGATAACTGCTGCTATATGATTTTGCAAGCATTTTCATATATTACATCAGTTTTTTTTTTCTTCACAAAAATTGTCAGATAGAGCCTTGGTATGGATTAAAGAAGTTTCTTATGAACATCATATCAAGAATATTCCAAGGTTCGATGAATTCTTTGTACTTGTACTTCAGTTTCTCAAAGACTCAAGAGAACTTTGAGTAACTCTATGCGAAACCAGCTACCGTGATTTTCATTCTTTGCGTCTGCATGACAAAATTGACACAGAAACAACCAACTCCGTCCGGATTATACACCAACACACACACACACAAACACACACACACACACATATATATATATATATATAGCAACCCCATTGGCTTTACCTGTAATACTCATTCAACATTCACAAATAGGTTAGTTTGAACAGACAGCCTTCTTTAATGACACATCCATATGTGCCATTCCAGCTGACCCATTGGCCATACCTATAATGTTCATTCAGTGCACAAAAATGCAGTAGTCTAATCAGCAATCAAACTTTACTAACCTATCTGTGTGTAATATTCATTGCCTTATTGTGCAACATACCATGGAATATACTTTCTGGAGACCAAGACCCTTCATGTCAACTAACTTTTCTGAATTAGTCTCCTTTTAAATCTGAATTCATTATTAAAACAGCTATGAAGAACATTGTTTCATATATGTCCTCTACTGAGTGACTCCTACTATCATTTACAATTTGTCGTTAAAAGTCAAAGCTTCATTTGATAATGATGTGCATTCCTCCTTCAGAGTTTTAACCCAATCTTTGAAGAATGCCGGAATAAATTGAGAAACTTGTTACCGCATATCCCTTGTCCAGCAGGAACAACTTCCAATCTTTAGTTGTAAAGATCAGTTAGATTGCCATCAGTTAGATTGCCATCCAGGTTAATACTATATTAGATGAAATGGAATGGCTTTTCTAAAGGGTGTAAGGCAGATGATCTCACAACAATGTAAGATTCCTTTCTCCAGGCTGATGTCTTTCTTTTTCTCATTAAAAGCAGGATGTTTGCAACAATTAAAATTTGGGTATTTCACTCCATGAAATCTGATACATTCAGACACCATGGGTGGCTTGTCATTGGTCAGAATAAATATCTCATAGACTTGCTGACCAGCTTTTTGACCTGTCTAAACTTAATCACTGACCAAGTTTCCATAGTGGAATGTATCATGGGTCTTGACAGGACTCGTCCTTAGTCCACTGTCCTGCTGTAGCTATTATCGTAAAAATACGCCTCCAGATGGTCTTGCTTTTGGCAACAAGAGTATGTGACCTATGTGTTTTTATGTTGATGCGAATTACCTACAGTTTATTCTGACATGTCAGTCATTTTAATGACACAACCAGGTTGCATCACTAAGAATAGGCTTCCATCTACTGACAATCAGAAAATAATCCTATGGCCCCTCAACTCAATCCACTCTTCAAGAGTCAAGGTTACATTGACCGTTATGTGCTCATGTTGTTATTGTTGTTGTTGTTGGGCTTAACGCCATTTTTCAGCACACGATAGGCTATTCATAGCGGCCAGTATTAATGGTGGAGGAAGAAACCGGGAATTCACCGGAAAGAACCACCGACCCACGAGAAGCTACGTTATGTGCTCAAAATATCACACAAAATCTTCCAGGTCCAGCTCAATGATAATCTCATTAGTCCCTTGGTTACTACTCAAAGAATCACCATACCAGTTGTTACGACCCTAAATTAGCTAAATTACATATGTGTTTACATTTGAACTGTTCTGTTTTATTTCTATTTTAATTTTATGTCATTTTATATAAATTAAATATAATTATTGTTATGATGATGTTTATGTTAAAATACATTGTGTTTACTTAAAATGTAAATGTGACTCGTGTATGCATGAGTTCTGCATGAAGGCGTTGTTGTTACAAGTAAACATGTCTAAAAAATCTATGTAAAAGATTGGATGTGACTACGTCATAGGTTGTTTACGTTTTTGTAATACCCGAGTGTGATTTCACATGAGTCTATTTGTGCATGTGTACATAAAACAACATATTAACCTATTTTAAATGCTCAATTATCTGAAAGAAATGTTTATTTTGTAGTCAGTCATGGTCATAGGTGAAAGTCGATAACATCGTTATAGACCTTTAATGCTTTCAAAGGTACCTCTGTGCTGAGTTGTTCTGCATACTTATGAGGAACAACATGTGTATTGTTAGTAGCTGCACTTCATCTAGTTTCTAAATAATAATTTTTCCTGGAGAACAACACTACTGGCTTTGTACAAAGATATTTGCTGAAACTATTTCCAAACTGGAACAGATCATTACAAATTGTGCTTCACGGTGATACTTCTGGACATTTGTGTTAGCCATTGTCTGATGTCATCATCTGCCATCTTGGACCGAAACTAATAATCATACACTATCAATTTAGAAGTGTTTATTTAAAGGACTTATGCGTTTTCATAACTTTAGAACAAATGTTTAGATTTCCTTTATAAAGTGTAAGTCTTGTTTAATACATTTACCTTTTATTCATGATTTCTAGTGATATTAATTATATACTTAAAATTTACAAAGCTTGTTTTCTTTACTCATTCTTTGTGTTGCTTTGAATGAGTCGATAATTATCGCAGTAAACACATAATGCTACAATATCATAGGCTTAGTCAGTTTTCACTTGATTTACCTGATAAAACCTTTCTTTCTAATTATATGTCAAATGTGGGATTCAAGATGATAGTTCCTTGCACATGCCCATACAACTGTACAGAGTGCTTTTCAGTAGAGTTAAGATGCTTAGTATTTCCTCCATTTTAATTCTCCTAACATTTGTGTAATTGGATAACATATTTGATGGAGAAAGAAAAAGGCATAGACAGTTAAATATGTACCCATTACCCTCCACCCTCAACTGTCCCAAAAATGACAGAATCCTATTTAAGACAGTCCTTAGGTTAAAACTATATCCAGTATATGAAGTTCCACCTGGTATGGTAAAGGGAGGTAATCAGTAAGAATTTCTTACCTTTGTTTATACCACATAGAGATGGGGGAACTTGCCAAATCTAGGAGATGACTGGATTCATGAGGAAGTGGAAGTAATTTCTAATATGAATGTGACTCAGTAAGCATTTTGGGGAGATTATTTTGCAATGAAAATTCCTATTATATTTTTTTCAAGTTTAGAAATATGCATTATTTTATACTATGAGTTATATATGACTAAAAAGATGTTTCTAATTTTCATCAAAGAGTGCTTTATGAAAATTTACAATGTTTTAAATTGGCTTACATTATCTATGAATTTCTTTTGAAATGTTGAATTGTACATACGGTACAAACACTTTTAATATTGAGAGACATATTGATACACATATGAATTTATGATGCTAGGCATATTAATACACATATGAAATCATGGATATTTTATACTAGGCATATTATTACACATAATTAATCATGGAATGTTTATGCTAGGCATATTAATACACATAATATCTCATGGATTGTTCTGCTAGGCATATTAATACACATAATATCTCATGGATTGTTCTGCTAGGCATATTAATACACAAACTATATCATGGATTGTTCTGCTAGGCATATTAATACACAAACTATATCATGGATTATTTATGCTAGGCATATTTATACACATGCCATAGATTTTTGATGCTATGCATATTATTACATGTACTATCTCATGTATTTGTTATACTAGGCATATTATTACACATAATGTATCATGGATTTTTTATACTAGGCATATTAATACACATACTTTATCGTGGAATTTTTATACTTGTCATAATAATACACATATTGTATCATGGATTTTTTATACTTGTCTTATTAATACACATATCGTATCATGGATTTTTTATACTTGTCTTATTAATACACATATCGTATCATGGAATTTTTATACTTGTCATATTAATACACATACTGTATCATGAATTGTTTATGCTAGGCATATTAATACACATATTGTATCATGGATTTGTGATGCTAGGCATATTATTAGATGCACCATATCATGGATTTCTTATACTGGGCATATTAAAACACATACTATATTATGGATTTTTATACTAGGCATATTAATACACATACCATGTCATGGAATTTTGATGTTAGGCATATTAATACCTTACCGTATCATAAATTTTGCATGCTAGGCATATTAATACACATACCTTTTCATGGAAGTTTGATGTTAGGCATATCAATACATGTACCGTATCATGGATTTGTTATACTAGGCATATTAATACACATACCATATCATGGAATTTTGATATTAGGCATATAAATACACATACCATATCATGGAATTTTGATTTTAGACATATGAATATATGTACCGTATTATGGATTTTTTTTATGCTAAGCATATTAAAACACATACCATATCATGGAATTTTGATGTTAGGCATAAGAATATATGTACCGTATCATGGATTTGTTATGCTAGTCATATTAGTACACATACTATATTATGGATTTTTATACTAGGCATATTAATACACGTACCATGTCATAGATTTTTATACTAGGCATTCTGCCACTGGATAATGAGCTGGTAGACACAGATCCGCCACTGGGTAATGAGCTGGTAGACACAGATATACCGCTGGATAATGAGCTGGTAGACACAGATATACCGCTGGATAAAGAGCTGGTAGACACACTGCTATAGGATAATGAGGTGGTAGACACAGATTTACCACTGGATAAAGAGCTGGAAGGAACAGATATACAGTAGTAACTTTTGGCAGATAAGCTTGTATTTATTTCAAGAGATGAATGCATATGTCATATGTGCCTGTTATTTGCAATATCTATTATTTTCCACTTCCCATGCTATCTTTTGTACATTTAGGGAAACTGATGCTATTTCCTTAATCATGAAAATTCCATTAATATTTTTTAAGTAAACTTTGATAGAAGTGTTACCGGTACTTTGCATTTCTGTGGTAAACATAAAGTTACACAAACATATCTCCACATGATGTCCAACTGACCAAGCAGCATGGTCATGTGCAGTATTTAATATTGTCCGCACTTTTGTGTGAAATGTAATGAAATCACTCATGACTTAAATCCAGTGAACAGATTTTAATTCTAGATGTAAAACATTCATGGTATTATAGTGATATGTTTTAGTCAGTGTGAAAACAGTCAAGCATTGTCAAATATCTTCTTTCATGAAATTATACTGATTATAAACATTGTAAGGGTTAGCACACTGAAATATTATTGACTCCTGGTCAGTGGACAAAATGCAATATAAGTATTTATATAGTTGTGTTACAGTCTGTGACAAATGAATGCACCGTAACAGCATTCATACCTATACATAGGTCAATTAGTTTGTGCACTGTAGTCAGATTTCCTTTATTAAAGTATATCTATTTTTTGTCCATTACTGATGATTGGTATTATTAAATCATTACAATCTTTCAATGACTTGTATTTCTATTTCACCGAAACTTAATGTACACTGCTAGTTTAAAATTGGTAAAGCAAATGAAGACCAAGACGTACATGCAGATTTAGTGCTTGAACTCACAAATACAACAAATAAGATAAACCCAGATCTAGACAACGAAAAACATAGACCCAGATATAGACAACAAATAACATACACCCAGATCTAGAAAACAAATAACATACATCTACATCTAGAAAAAAAATAAACCCAGACCTAGACAACAAACAACATCAATCCAGATCTAGACAACGATTAACATCAAACCAGATCTAGACAACAATTAGCATAGACCCAGATCTAGACAACAAATAAGATAAAGCCAGATCTAGACAACAAATAATATAGACCCAGATCAAGACAACAAATAACAGACGCAAATCTAGACAACAAATAACATAGACCCAGATCTAGAAAACAAATAACATCGACCCAGATCTAGACAACAAAAATCATAGACCCAGATCTTGACAACGAATGACGTAGACCCAGATCTAGACAACAAACAACATAGACCCAGATCTAGTTAACAAATAACATACACCCTGATGTAGCCAAAAAATAAAATACAACCAGATCTAGACAAGAAATAACATAGACCCAGATTTAGACAACAAATAACATACACCCATATTTAGGCAACAAATAACAATGACCCAGATCTTGGCAACAAATAACATAGATCCAGATCTTGACAACAAATAACAGACCCAGTCCTTGTTTATAAAGAGCCTACAGATCCAGATTTTCTTTGATGTTGTAAACACAAAGACAGGACAGTAACATTGTTCCAGAACTAAATCGGAACAATGAGCCTATGTTCAGATGACCAGTGATAATGTAAACTAATAAACACAGCACAGTAACATAGACCCAGAACCAAATCTGTGCAATGAGCCTGCAGGTCCAGGTCTCCTTTGATAGTGTGAAATGATAAAGACAGTACAGTTTCATAGAACCAGAAACAAATCTGTGTTATGAGCGTACACGTGCAGATCTCCTTTGATAGCCTTACCTGATTGTTTAAGTTTAATAAGTTTTATATTTTATAGGTTATTCCATGCTGACACGTCTAAGATTTGGCAGATCCCAACTTTTGAATATAACCTAGAGCTCTAACGTAATCACCTTTTTGACAGATGTCATATGTAGTTGTATAATCATTAATCTGTTAATTATTCTTTAATAGGTGTCATGTTTAGTAGTATAAGCAATAATCTGTTATACACAGGTGTCATGTGTAGTTGTATAAGCATTAATGAGATAATTATTCTTTGACAGGTGTCGTGTGTAGTTGTATAAAAATTAATGAGGTAATTATTCTTTGACAGATCATTGCAAATTGTGCTTCACGGTGATAATTCTGGACATTTGTGTTAGCCATTGTCTAATGTCATCATCTGCCATCTTGGACCGAAACGAAAAATCATACACTATCAATTTAGAACTGTTTATTCAAATGACTTATGTGTTTTCATAACTTTAGAACAAATTTTTAGATTTCCTTTAAAAAGTGTAAGTCTTGTTTAATACATTTACCTTTTATTCATGTTTTCTAGTGATATAAATTATTTAGTTAAAATTTACAAAGTTTGTTGTCTTAATTATTATGTGACAGGTGTCATGTGTTGTTGTATAAGCATTAATCTATTAATTATTTCTGAGCATACTCTATTCCTTTTCTTTGCTTCAATATTGTTATGTGCTTCGTTGCAAAGGGCATATTCATAGCTAGATTGTCAACTTGAATATCTTGGAAAACTGATCAATGTAAACTATAGTGAATAAGTTTCCAAAGCTAATAAATATGATATGGGTAATTGTACATGGTTTTTTAGCAAATGATCACCATGGCAAAATTGATTAATAAGCAAAAAAGAAAATTGCATTTAGATTGTCTGTTTTTGAGTTCCTTCCTTTGAACATTTAATTTTGAAATACCTCTAAAAGGGTAATTTTATTGTCCATTAATCTGACTCGTATTTAACATTGAGAGTGCATTTTTGCCCATCCATCTGACTTTAATGGCTGTATGAAGTTTTTTCATATATAGTTTTTTTTTCTTATTCTTTTGACTTTACATTTTTTTAGAGTCATTGTAGCTTGATATTGATTAAATGTTACTCAAAAGTATGGGATCTGTCCTTAAAATTTCAAAAGAAGAATATTTATTACGATTAGGATAGAAGGTCAATGGTGGGGAAAAGTGGTTATGTCATCACAACGTAAATGGACCTTTCCTTCTATTGTGACAGCTATAGTTAAGTATTTTCATCTAGTTATAGTAATTTAGAATTGTGTCTGGAAAAAGAAATTTGTCTCTGGGAAGAGATGAGTTGAATCTCTGTATTATAGTTATCAGCCATTCTTTATTTAAAATGTGAATACAGGTGACGTTTCATTTAATGGGTCATATATTCAGTTTGCATTCATTTATTTTTGTTCATCACAAATTTCTAACATAAGCTGACTGCATTTTAATCTGCATTTGCTGAATAAATAAGATGGGTGTATATTTTTTAAGTCAGTGTGATCGTATTGATAGCATGCATTAAGGTGTATATTTTTAAGTCAGATTGATTTCATTTCTTGAATGGACAGAGGTGTACATTTTTAAGTCAGTGTGATTTCATTTATAGAGTTGATTATGGTGTATATGTTTAAGTCAGAGTGATTTCATTTGTAGAATGGATTAAGGTGTATATTTTTAAGTGAGAGTGATTTCATTTATAGACTGGATAAGAGTGTATATTTATAAGTCAGAGTGATTTCTTTTAAAGAATGAATTAAGGTGTATATTTTTAAGTCAGAGTGATATCATTGATAGAATAGAATAAGGTGTATATTTTTAAGTCAGGTTGATTTCATTTATAGAATGGAATAAGGTGTATTATTTTAAGTCAGTGATTTCATTTATGGAATGGAATATGGTGTATTATTTTAGGTCAGAGTGATTTCATTTATAGGATGGATTAAGGTGTGTTTTTTTAAATCAACGTCACTTCATTGATAGCATACAAATAAGGTGTATTATTTTAAGTCAGTGTGATTTAATTTATAGTATTTATTAAGGTGTATATTTTTATGTCAGAGTGATTTCATTTATAGAAGGGATTAAGGTGTATATTTTTAAGTCAGAGTGATTTCATTTTTTAGTATATATTAAGGTGTATGTTTTTAAGACATAGTGATTTCATATATAGAATGGATTAAGGTGTATATTTTTAAGTCAGAGTGATTTCTTTTATTGAATGTATTAAGGTGTATATTTTTAAGTCAGTGATTTCATTTATAGAATGGATTAAGGTGTATATTTTTAAGTTAGTGTGATTTCATTTATAGAATGGAAGAAGGTCTATATTTGTAAGTAAGTGTGCTTTCATTTATGGAATGGATTAAGGTGTATATTTTTAAGTCAGTGTGATTTAATTTATAGAATGTATTAAGGTGTATATTTTTCAGTCAGAGAGATTACAGTTATGGAATATATCAAGGTGTATATTTTTAAGTCAGAGTGATTTCATTTATAGCATGGATTAAGGTGTATAGTTTTAAGTCTCAGTGATTTCTTTGAAAGCATGCAAATAAGGTGTATATTTTTAAGTCAGAGTGAGATCATTTATTGATGGATTAAGGTGTATATTTTTAAGTCAAATTCATTTCATTGATAGCATGCAAATAAGGTGTATTATTTTAGGTCAGTGTGATTTCATTTATACAATTGATTTTGGTGTATATTTTTAAGTGAGAGTGATTTCATTTATAGACTGGATTAAGCTGTGTATTTTTAAGTCAGAGTGATTTCTTTTATAGAATGGAATAAGTGGTATATTTATAAGTCAGTGATTTCATTTATAGCATAGAATAAGCTGTATTTTTTTAGTCAGAGTGATTTCATTTATAGAATGGAATAACCTGTATATTTTTAAGTCAGTGTTTTCATTTATAGCAAGAAATAAGGTGTATATTTTTAAGTCAGAGTGATTTCCTTTATAGAATTGATCAAGGTGGATATTTTTAAGTCAGAGTGATTTTATTCATGGAATGGATTAAGGTGTATATTTTTAAGTCAAATTGATTTCATTGATAGCATGCAAATAAGGTGTATATTTTTAAGTCAGAGTTATTTCATTTATAGAATATATTCAGGTGTATATTTTTAAGTCAGAGTGATTTCATTTATAGAATGGATTAAGGTGTATATTTTTAAGTCAAAGCCATTTCATTGATAGCATGAAAATAAGGTGTATTATTTTAAGTAAGTGTGATTTCATTTATACAATTGATTATGGTGTATATTTTTCAAGTCAGAGAGATTTCATTTATAGCAATTAATAAGGTGTATATTTTTAGTCTGACTGATATCATTTATAGAATTGATTAAGGTGTATATTTTTAAGTCAGAGTGATTTCATTTATAGACTAGATTAAGGTGTATATTTTTAAGTCAGAGTGATTTCTTTTATGGAATGGAATAAGGTGTACATTTGTTATGTCGGTGATTTCATTTACAGAATGGAAAAAGGTGTATATTCTTTAAGTCATTGATTTCATTTATGGAATGGAATAAGGTGTATATTTTTAAGTCAGAGTGATTTCATATATAGAATGGATTAAGGTGTATATTTTTAAGTCACAGTAATTTCATTGATAGCATGCAAAGAAGGTGTATTATTTTAAGTCAGTGTGATTTCATTTATACAATTGATTTTGGTGTATACTATTTAGGTCAGAGAGATTTCATTTATAGCATGAAATAAGGTGTATAATTTTAGCCAGAGTGCTTTCGTTTATAGAATGGATTAAGGTGTATATTTTTAAGTGAGAGTGGTTTCATTTATAGACTGGATTAAGCTGTGTATTTTTAAGTCAGAGAGATTTCATTCATAAAATGGATTAAGGTGTATATATTTAAGTCAGAGTGATTTCCTTTATAGAATGGAATAAGGTGTATATTTATAAGTCAGTGATTTCATTTATAGCATAGAGTAAGCTGTATTTTATTTAGTCAGAGTGATTTCATTTATAGAATTGATCAAGGTGTATATTTTTTAAGTCAGTGTGATTTCCTTTATAGCATGGATGAAGGTGTATATTTTTAAGTCAGAGTTATTTCATTTATAGAATGTATTTAGGTGTATATTTTTAAGTCAAAGCCATTTCATTGATAGCATGAAAATAGTAAGTGCGATTTCATTTATAGAATTGATTAAGGTGTATATTTTTAAGTAAGTGCGATTTCATTTATAGAATTGATTAAGGTGTATATTTTTATGTCAATGTGATTTCATTGATAGCATGCAAATAAGGTGTATTATCTTAAGTCCGTGTGATTTCATTTATAGCATGGAATAAGGTGTATATTTTTAAGACAGTGTGAATTCATTTATAGAATATATTAAGATGTTTAATTTTAAGTCAGAGTGATTGCATTTATAGAATGGATTAAGGTGTATATTTTTTAAGTCTGAGTGATTTCATTTATTGAATGGATTAAGGTCTATATTTTCAAGTCAGACTGGTTTCATTTATAGAATGAAATAATGTGTACATTTTTTAAGTCAGGGTTTTTCATTTATAAAATGGAATATGATGTATACTTTTAAGTCAGAGTGATTTCATTTATGGAATGGAATAAGGTGTATATTTTTAAGTCAGAGTGATTTCATTTATAGAATGGCTTACGGTGTATATTTTTATAAGTCAAAGTGATTTCATTGATAGTATGCAAATAAGGTGTATTATTTGAAGTCGGAGTGATTTTATTTATACAATTGGTTAAGTTGTATATTTTTTAAGTCAGATTGATTTCATTTATAGCATGGAATAATGTGAATATTTTGTACGTCAGAGTGATTCCATGTAAAGAATAGATTAAGGTTTATGTTTCTAATTCAATGTGTTTTCATTTACAGAATGGATATAGGTCTATATTTCTAAGTCAGAGTGATTTCATTTATATCATGGAATATGGTGTATATTTTTAAGTCAAAGTGATTTCATTTATAGAATGGAATAAGGAGGATAATTTTAAGTCAGTGTGTTTTAATTTATAGTATGGTTTAAGTTGTATATTTTTAAGTGAGTGATTTAATTTATAGCAAGGAATAAGGTGTATATTGTTTTAGTCAGATTGATTTCATTTATAGAATCGATTGAGGTGTATATTTTTTAAGTCAGAGTGATTTCATTTATATCATGAAAATAAGGTTTATATTTTTTAAGTCAGAGTTATTTCATTTATAGCATGGACTAAGGTGTATATTTTTAAGTCAGAATGATTGCATTTATAACATGGATTAAGGTGTATATTTTTTAAATCAGAGTGATTTCAATTATAGCATTGAGTAAAGTATATATTTTTAAGTCAGAGTGATTTCATTTATAGCATGGATTAAGGTGCATATTTTTAAGTCAGAATGATTGCATTTATAGCATGGATTAAGGTGTATATTTTTTAAATCAGAGTGATTTCATTTATAGCATGGATTAAGGTGTATACTTTTAAGTCAGATTGATTTCTTTTATAGCATGGATTAAGGTGTATATTTTTAAGTCAGAGTGATTTCATTTATAGCATGGATTAAGGTGTATACTTTTAAGTCAGAGTGATTTCTTTTATAGCATGGATTAAGGTGTATATTTTTAAGTCAGAGTGATTTCATTTATAGAATGGATTAAAGTGTATATTTTTAAGTGAGTGATTTAATTTATAGCATGGAATAAGTTGTATATTTTTAAGTCAGAGTTATTTCATTTATAGCATGGACTAAGGTGTATATTTTTAAGTCAGAGTGATTTCATTTATAACACGGATTAAGGTGTATATTTTTAAGTCTGAGTGATTTCATTTATAGCATGCAAATAAGGTGTATATTTTTAAGTCATAGTGATTTCATTTACAGCATGCAATTAAGGTGTATATTTTTAGGTCAGAGTGATTTCATAAGTAGCATGGATTGTGGTGTATAGTTTTGAGTCAGAGTGATTTCATTTATAGCATGGATTAAGGTGTATATTTTTTTAAATCAGAGTGATTTCATTTATAGCATTGATTAAGGTTTCTATTTTTAAGTCAGAGTGATTTCATTTATAGAATTGAATAAGGTGCATATTTTTAGGTCAGAGTGATTTCATTTATAGAATGGATTACGGTGTATATTTTGAAGTCAAATTGATTTCATTGATAGCATGCAAATAAGGTGTATATTTTTAAGTCAGAGTGATTTCATTCATAGAATGGATTAAGGTGTATATTTTTATGTCAAAGTGATTTCATTTATAGCATGCAAATATGGTGTATATTTTTAAGTCAGAATGATTTCATTTATAGATTGGATTAAGGTGTATATTTTAAGTCAAAGTGATTTTATTGATATCATGCAAATAAGGTGTATATTTTTACGTCAGAGTGATTTCATTTATAGAATGGATTAAGGTGTATATTTTTAGTCAAAGTGATTTCATTTATAGCATGCAAAAAAGGTGTATATTTTTAAGTCAGACTGATTTCATTTATAGAATGGATTAAGGTTTATATTTTAAGTCAAAGTGATTTTATTGATATCATGCAAATAAGGTGTATACTTTTAAGTCAGAGTGATTTCATTTATAGAATGGATTAAGGTTTATATTTTTAAGTCAAAGTGATTTCATTTATATCATGGATTAAGGCGTGTTATTTGAAGTCAGAGTGATTTCATTTATAGAATTGATTAAGGTGTTCAGGATACACGGGATTAGAACAGGACCTTAAAATCCTTTAAAAATCTAACATTTCATTTTGAACTTATAAACCTGATGAAAAGCCTTAATATCTCAAAAAACCTTAATAAATAATAAAATCTTAAAAACATAATAAAAGTTGAATGGCTATTTCTTGCTACCATGACCGCACAAAAAGTTGTTTTCTTTATACATGTATTTTTATTAGGTTTGCCTGGCAGTCTGGAACATACATGAACTATGCAAATTAAAGACGTTTTAGTTATAATTTCTTGTATCTTTATTTTTTTTCATTACAGTTTAGAACATATATAAAGTATAAGCTGGATTTGTAATAAACAGTAATATCACCATAACATTTTGTGACTAATGATTGTCTTACACATCAGGAATGTTTTAAAACCTTGAAGAATACTTACTTAGCTTTGTTTGTGGATGGCAATATCAACTCCATCGATCGCCTAAGAACAGTGGTTACTTTCTTTTATGGATCAAGATGGTAAATCAATGTTTTCATTGTTGACTATGACCACAGATGTTGTGCAGAGCGTTCTTAATATTTCATTTACGTGGCAAATAGCATCATAAAAAGGTGTCTCTGCAACAAGGCACACATTTTTCTGCATTTGAAGATGCTGAACAAGTAGATGATTAAACGCATATTATTATGATATTTGATTAACTCGATGTTTCTAAGGTTTCTTTAAGGATAGATGGACATCAAGAACCATCTGAGTCTATTTTGGTGAAATCCGACTAAAATCACGTAGCAGGTGCATATCATCATCCTATGTCGTTCATTAGACGTGATCAAAATATTGATACTGGTTTATAAATATCGCAGCTAGATTTTACAAGGCTGTATCCAATTTATTACTTTTCACCAAAACATTTAAATTTGACTAGACAATCATTAGTTGATATACAGTTTCAAGCTCGTGTTAATGGAGATGCTGGACGTATTCCAAAGCACAGAGCAATAGCAGTTATACACAGCGATAAATTAGTATTAAATGAAGGTGCGGTGACCCCCTGCGAGTCCGGGGTTGTAGAATTGGACCGCCGTGCCTCGCTACGTGTCGTAAAATGCGACTAAGTAGTGACAACCTGTTTACCCTGGGTTGCGTCCCGTGCTGGAGGAGGTAAGGATCCTAGTAGTTGAGCGGAGGCTTTCCGATGCAACACACTACTTTGGCCTCTCCTTCTTCTAGACTGTTGGTCGGGATGGGCCCGGTCTTGACAAATCGGCTGGTCACGCCAAGCCCTAGGATGTTTTTAGTTACTCGCTCTCGTTATTTATCTTTCTTCTTGTATTTTGTATCTCTCTTGATACCACCGTTGCCCATATATTCTATCCCTTTAATTTCACTTTCCTACAACTTATAATACTTTCTAGAAGGTTGGGGCTCTACGGGTCAATCTGTGGGTAATTTTACAGGCTGACTATGTCTCACGGGAATGTTATATTATCAAAGGAGTATAAAACCTGCGTATCCCTGGCACTTTTAAAGTGTCCCTTTGTTGGACTCCTTGGTAGGTGGGGAGCGCGGATGCTGAACTTTTAAACACACCAACATGGAAAATTTAAAAAATATAAACAATTAAAACGAACCAAACCAGGATCTGTCTCAGATGATGAACCATGTGGCATGGATTCTTTTCCACGCTTCATGGTAATACAATCCAAAGATACCACAAAAGCGCTTACTACACAATCTCCGTTCGTTATAGAAAAGACAATAACCGGATTGATTGGATCGCCAAAAAGTGTTAAAAAGTTGAAATTGGGTTGCCTATTTGTTGAATGTCAGCGACGAGGTCAAACAGAAAACTTCATAAAAACTTTCTTCGATAATTGAGCTTCGTCGTTCGCCCACACAACATTGAATACCTCTCAAGGTGTTATTCGTTGTCGTGACTTGGCTGGAGTCACCGACACAGATATCATTGAAGTAATAAAAACGAAGGTGTCACTGCATTCCGCAAACTACCTATCAAACGTTACATCAATCTGCAGGACACCAACACCATTATACTCACCTTCAATAAACCAACAGTACCCAAAGTGGTCAAAGTTGGTTTTCTGCAAGTGAAGTTTGACATATATATCCCCAACCCACTTCGATGCTACAAGTTTCAAAAATATGGACACCATGAAACCCGCTGTTCAAGAAACCAAATATGTGGCCGATGCGGAGATAGCTCTCACCAGGAAGCTGAGTGTAGAGCAACTCCACATTGTGTCAACTATGGAAAATAATACCACGCCAATTCCAAGGATTGTGATACCTGGAAACAAGAGAAGGAAATTCAGAGGATTAAATATACGTCAAACATCACCTACCCAGAGGCCAGAAAGCTATTACAGACAAAAACATCTCTTTCTGGCCCATCCTTCTCCACTATAGTGAAAAACAATCCCAAGACATCGAAGGACGCTCAAACCCAAACAGATGCACTCGAGTCAACATTAACAAATAACACCCCCATTACCAAGCACAGAAAGCCACAGAATCTACCCAAACGACGTTTAATAACGCTCAGCAAACTAAATCACTAAAGAAAAACAAATCCCATGGAAACAGACATCAAAAGAGATCGGATGATCCCATCAAACTCTTTAACAGGTTTAGGGACATTGAGAACATGGATGCAGAAGATACTTCAACGTGTTCTCAAAGTAGCTCCAAACCTAACAAAAGAATCACACCCGTACTTTCCCCATATAAATAACCCTATAGATGTTCCCCTCGAAAAGTCAGACCTAAATTCAAAACCTCCATTCTAGATTTATAATGAAGAACACAGTAACGATGAAAGAAAGTAAACGAACATCATGGGAAAAATATGTTTCAACTTTAAACTCTCGTTCCTCAATAAAAATAAGTTTGGGACACGGTCCGCATAATAAATGGAAAAGGAAAATAGAATTGCCTGAAACACCTGAAGCTAAATAACATCAATTATGAAAGCAAACATGAAATAGCTAATGTACTTGCTTATTGTTTCTCCAAAAAGTCATCATCGTGTAATTATTCCGAAGCTTTCCGAAGACTTAAAACTCAAAACGAAAACATACGGTTGAAATTCAGATCAAATAACTTAGAGAGTTATAACCAACCGTTTTCATTGTCGGAACTTATGGAATCCTTGAATAAGGCCAATGATACATCCGCTTGGCCTGACAATATACATTACCAATTTTTAAAACACCATCCAGAACCATCATTGACAGTTCTTCTGGAAATCTTCAATGATTTATGGATCGCTGTAAATGTACCAAAAATTTAGAAACAAGCAATAATAATGCCAATACCCAAACCAGGCAGAGATAACGCAGATCCTACCAACTACAGACCTATATCATTAACTAGCTGTGTATGTAAAACAATGGAACAAATGTTTAATTATCGGCTTGTATGGTATCTTGAAAGCAACAGTTTAATTTCTCCTTTCCAAAATGGCTTTCGTCATCGTCGTAGTACCAACAATCATTTGGTTAGACTCGAAAAATTTATTGGTGATGCTTTCATAAAAAGGGAATATTTAATAGCGGTTTTCTTTGATTTGGAAAAGGCCTATGACACAACATGGAAGTACGGAATACTAAATGACCTGCACGATTTGGAACTAAAAGGACGACATTCCTCATTCATATCAAACTTCCTCTCAGATAGGGAATTCAAAGTACGAGTGGGCTCCACCCTCTCTGATATACACGATCAAGAGACAGGTGTACCCCAGGGCAGTATTTTATCGGTGACGCTTTTCAACATAAAGATTAATAGCATCACCAAGTGTCTGATGCCAGGTGTGGATTGCTCACTATTTGTTGATGACTTTTTAATATGTTACCGATCCAAACACATGCATACAATTGAAAGATAATTACAGCAAAATATAAACAAAATTTAAAATTGGGCCAATACTAATGGCTTCAAATACTCGAAATAAAAAACTATCTGTATGCATTTCTGTCAGTTACGAAGACATCACGATGGTGGTAATCTCACGCTGGAAGGAACACCTATTCCAGTTGTTGAGGAAAAAAAATTTAGGCATTATCATCGACAGAAACCTAACTTTTATTCCACACCTGAAACATTTGAAAGCTAGATGTTTGAAATCTCTTAATTTACTTAAAGTAATAGCACATTGACTGGGTTGCCTATATGATAGTCATACTCAATTGAAACAGAGGTTTATCCGCTCCAAATTAGACTATGGTTGCGTTGTCTATGGTTCAGCAAGGAAATCCTATTTAAAGATGCTTGACCCAATCCATCATCAGGGAATAAGACTTGCCATGGGAGCATTTAAAACATCCCCGCGTGAAAGCCTCGTTGAAGCGGATGAACCACCCTTATCACAACGTAGAGAAATGCTCTCCGCACAATATGCTATCAAATTAAGATCCAGCCCTCTGAACCCAGCTTTTTCGGCAGTTTTTGAACGAAAATATAAATCTTTACTGGACAATAAACCAAATGGCATTAGAATATCACAATTTCTCGAAAGCACCTGAATTGATCTTTCAAAATTTGTGAAAGCCAACACCTCCGAAACAACCCCATGGCTACTTCAGCAACCAAGGTTAATTTTCACGTTACATGATGGAAAAAATCGAAGACAAAACTTTCATTTTCCATAACTCTTACCATGAACACCTCTCAATTTGAAAATTATACAAAAATATATACCGATGGATCAAAAGATGAAGAAAAGGCTGCTACAGCATTTGTAAGTGGAAAACACAACGAAAGTTCGCTTGCCAAATAGTACGCCAATTTTGTTTTCCGAAATTAGAGTAATAGACCTTGTTTTGCAATACATTGCAAGCAAGCGTTTTTCAAATAGCATAATATTCTCTGACTCACTATCAGTACTTCAGTCGTTACATAATAGAAAACTGAAGAATCCACTATTGGCTAATGTTTTCGTTAGGCATACTGAGTTGAGTATCTCGCATAATATAGTATACTTTTGGTTACTCAGCCATGTTGGAATTAAATGTAACGATAAAGCAGACAGCACTGATAAAATGGCCCTATCATTAGAACCATCTGATTTTAAAACACTATATACTGATTTTAAACTTTGTATTAAAAACTATTTACGTAAGAAATGACAGGCATCATGGAATGATGCCGTTAATAATAAACTTCATACCATCAAGCCAATCCTAGGAGAATGGACTCCTTCCTACAGAGCCGACCGTAGGGATGAGGTAGTCATTGCTAGAATTCGAATTGGCCATACTCATTTAACCCACTCCTACATACTAAAAAGAGAAGAGCCACCAGAATGAACTATTCACAGTTAAGTACTTTATTTTGGAGTGTTTCGACCACCAATCTACACGCAATCAATATTACAATGTGCAAGACATGAGGGAGCTCTTTGATACAGTTAGGATTTCTTATGTTATAGACATGCTTAAGGAAGTAAACATATATCATAAGTTATAACTTTTATGCTATCATCTTAAACATTTTTATGTGCTATATATGTACAATCGCTAGATTTTAATTACCTTTCATATGTTTTCGTTGGCATATATTTTTTGGAAATCCTGTTGATTGAAAAACTTTATTGTTTTATCACCGTTACCATTTTTATCATTTTACCGTTATCAATTTGGTTTCGTATCGCTGGCCGATACAAAAACGTTTTACCATTTGTAAAAAATGAAGGATATAACATTTTGTATGGCGCTAAATGGCTTCTTTCTGCTGGTGCGCCCTAAAACTTCAACCAACCAAACAAACAAACAGAAGGTGATCTGGACGAATGAGAGTCGTTCATGCTCTAGTAGAGAATATGTAATTATATCGCACATAATATTTTAATGTCATATCATCATGTTAGTGTCAGCCTGACTTCTGGTCAGACTAAGAAACTACAAGCACCATCAAAATATATTTGTGCGGTAAAAGTATCCCTAAAGCGAGAACAAATTGTAGGTGGTCCGAATAAGCTATCATTATCAGAACGTCAGTATAATCACTTCAATGAAGCAAAGCGATCAAAGACTGGGATACGATTTAATCTTTATGTGAGCGCTATCAAGAATATCGCTAAGACGCTATTTACACTTCTCGCAGCTATACCAGCATTAAAAGCCGCTGAAGCCCCAGCTGTTGTAAAAGCTGCTGCATTAGGTGATGTTAGAACCGCAGCTGCAATGGCAATAAAGAAAGCAACCGGACAAGGAATAAAATCCTCCAAAAAGGGGAAAGATCTAAGTGGTCCAGGGACCCAACATTAGTGTAGGGAAAGGTCTAAGACTAGGGACACTTCGATGATTCTTCCCTAGTCTTATTTTCATTTAATGAATGCCTCTAAGCAAACTAAATAATAAAAAGCTTAAGATGAGTTTTTATGCGTGATCAGTTATCAAAACAAGTATTATTAATCTTGATATAACCTCTGTACTAGGCAGGCATTTGGTCGAACATGTAATTGATCCACGTATAATTATATTTTTCGATTCGGATGGGTTGGCGCCACCATAGGGGATTTTTCATTATGTCAGCAATACGATTGATCCAATCTGGTATTCAACGGTACCAACACAGAACAATAACGGATCCCCCAGTATGGTGTCGTGAAATACTTAATGTACTTGATGCCGCATCAAAATCAACTGTGCCACTTCATAAAGTTGTGCATGAAAACAATACAATGTCACATTTATCAGACATTAGTAAACATAATGGTATATATTTATGGAACATCTTCTCGAGGTAGGTAAAGCTCAACAATTTGACTCATCTAAATACTCCACTCTTGGTCAGCTCAGAAAAGAAATCTATGATTTATCAAATTTCACAAATATGGATCAAAATGAAGTCGTTCTTCAGGATAAACAAGGACGATCAAATACAACAGCATACAGCTACCAGATGGACTTATACTGATTACCACCGCGGTTATTTATTGTGTTGTTACTTTTGCTGATCAAGGTAAACGGCAACATTCCGGTAAGTCAGTTAACGTTTATGGTAAGCGATCTGGCGATGTATTTACTGGTGACATAATGTCAGAGGCAGAATTACATATCTTGGAAACCCAGGCGTAGATAATGACGATGTAAAACAAATACAAGGATGATCAGGAATCTAAGCATATATTGACCAACGGTGGTATCATGCGTTCATTTCCCAATATTAATAATAATGGTATTACTAATCTTAGAACACAAGAAACAGATTTCGACTTTGTTAGCAAAAATCAATCATGGAATCAACGCATTAGGAACTGATTATAATAATCACATACAAATATTTCTAAATTTCCTTATAAATTTAAACAGATCTATTAACAAATTATTTTGAACTCCACCAACCTTTGGTATTAAACTCGTTGACATTAATGCAAGATTCAGCGATATTATTAGTGGAATTCCAAGTATCTTTCAAGAAACTACTGTTAAAATTCCTCACGGACAAACTAGCAATATCGTGTATACGGTAGCACTGGAATCTAAAACATGGTCGTAGCAAACTAACACTCTTAAACACAACCCAATATTCACTTGTGTGTATAGATTGTTTGTGTTTAGCAGCGCAAAATTTAGTATATTTATCACATTCCCATGGAGTCATTCTACCGATAATTTTTTTTCTGGAACTGTATCTATAGTATTAAGCAAAGATACCAGAGAAACGTTTAGTTAAGCTGAAATAATTTTCTTTGCCAAATACTGCACTTTTGTCGGATGTTTCAATCATGTCACGTGATTTGGTAGTAGGAGTGATCTATCATCCAGCTTATTGTCAATTGTCTCCCTGTTTGCAAACGAAGTTGATAAGGGTCCATGACAACGAAGCGATATTCCTTGTTTGCTTTCTTTATAACTTACTTTATTACCACGGCTTTGCTTCTGGATACATGTTTGATTTATGGAAGATTTAATTCTTAAATAACTACGTAAAGCTTTGTTTTCGGTTCTAATTTTCTTACCTCCTACAAGAATATGAATCTAACTGATGACGATTTTGTTAAAATATGGATTCATACATCTGCTTATTTTGTTTCTATATTGCCAAAAAAGTGACGGCAAAATATTGTTTGTCACTTTCTTATTTATAGCGTAGGTATCTACCGGCGTTGGTACAAAATGGAGAATTTTCAAAGCATTCAGTGTCGTTTGCAAATATTTAACCACTAAAGAGCTGAAGATTTGTATTGATGTTCTGCCGTGATGTTACGTGTACAAATTGTTGTTTGTCATTAAATCCGATGTCTAGGACATCTTGACATTTGGTTACTGCTAAGGCTTCCTCAAAACGTGCTAAGAGCTGTATTTTGGCACCATTTTATATCTATTCCTGCGTTCCTAAGTCGCATTTGTCTTGTCTAATACACACTAAATTTGAAATTCCAAATTTCCATTACCCTTTTACAGTATAAAACTTAGCCTGGTCATCGTATTTCCATTGAGTTTGCTTGTTTGTTCTGCGTGTATTTATGTTGCATGTTCCAATTCTAGTAGTTTGGGAAGTTAGCTAAATGAAAAGCCGCATGGATGTCAAAATGGGTGTTTGGAGGCTTATATACCATCGATGTGGTTTGTTGCACGTTATGAAATTAGAGGTGCCATGTGTTGATGACGTCAGTGGAAACGAGTCTGGAGATGTAACAACAATGTATAGGTCTGCTTTGGTATAGGATCCCCGTTACTTGTCATTTTAGCTGATATATTAGAATTGATTTGCTCTAACACTCTGTGATTTATAAATGCAAGTGCTTCCTTTGAGTAAATGTGGAAAATGCTATTGGTACCTGTGATTGGTGGTGGCTGTTAATGCGTTTGGTAAAATATCTTTGCATCGTTGTCGACCAGACTTATTACAGAGGCAGAATACTGCGTTTCTTCTGATTTTGCATAGAGGGTTTGTAACGAGGATACTCATCTCAAAATTTGTGTTCCGAAATGAAATTGTAATGTTTTCTAACTTTGGTAATGACACTATGACAGTTGGGAGAAGGTACAATTTGTGGCAATGTTGTTAATCCAAAAAATAGGAAATGAAGAATTATAAGAATATTCATAGCTGTTATTTATCTATTTTAATGATTATATCTCAACTTTCAAGTGGAATTGATAATTTGAACTTTTAAAGTCTGTGTTTAAAGGAACATCAAAAATGTCGTAGTAACGGAAATTATACCATTTAGATTTTCTACGTGACTGGTAAAGCATATACATTTCCAAAGACCTAATGTAAAAGTATTTTCTTGTTTGGTCTTTGTCGGGAAATACCTCGCAACTAAATGCAGTAATATGAGGTAATCAAAAGTTATATGAAATGTTGGTGTAATTTATCAATCACTATAGTGATACAAATTGTAACTTTCTGAGGCCTATCTTTTTGAGATGATATTTAAACGTCAATTAATTCTGTTTGATATACTTTAGTGATTGGATACCATGGAAGCATATAGATAAAACAATATCTTTCAATTTGGAATGTACTATTTTTCTTTTAGTTCATCTAGTTCTCAAAATGTCTGCATGTTTGTTATGACCACGTTAGTTTCACTTGAAATTAGAGAATGCAAAGCAAGTAAGAACGAGAATCAAAGTCTGACTTACAAACAGATGAAATTAATTAAACTTCTAAGGCTAGAACAGTTTTTGGTCCCGAAATGTCTTTACATCACGTTCAAGTTTTTAGTTGCAGCTTTTCGCATCAGTACATCCTACTTTCTATAAATCAAGGATATTTTGCATCACAGTTTACATGCAAACTAAATCCTAAGACATGGAACTGACGTACATAATCTGATTGATATCACCAATTATTTATTTTTTCCACAGAAATTATACAAATAGAGTCTATTTGCAGCAACAACTTTTATATAGATTTTATTAAAATCAAACTTAATAAGGCATCTAACTATTAACATGCTCTGTTGCATCTAAGTTGTTTCTTTTTTATTTTGTTTGAAAACAGAGGAAAGACGTTCAATTTGATCATTTTATGATATAGGAACAAAGGTTTAGTGACAAACGCTCGCAATGGTCAGTGGAGAAACATTGAGAAAATAATTAGATTGATGATAATTGATGACAGATTTTAGGTCGAAGTTATATTATTATAAAATCTAGAATTCTCGTAAGTATGAAGGATCATTATTCTATTGATCTAAGTGTGGCATTTGCGTTCAAGTAAATTTATCAATATGCTCTAAAACTGTAGCTGATTATCAGCTTTTTGCGCGACACTACGTTGTCTGTGGTCTAAGGCACTTGCCGTTACGTCTCGTTGACATATCACCTCTATCCGCGATACTCTAGCATCGGATTTGGTCAACATGTATACGTGAGTTACAGTAACAATAGCTTTTGGTGGAATCTTACCGAGATTTCCCAGCCTATCATGTGTTGAAACATGCCGTTAAACCCATCTACAAGACATAACACATGGGTTGTTTCTATTTGTTTTGCTTTTTTCTACCACTCGTATAGTGTTGTGACAATGGACACTAATATGATGAATTGCTATCATAGCTTTGTGACAGTAATTGAGACCAGCAGGTAATTATTGACATGTTGTAGTAACATTGACTAGCAGTGGTAATTATTAAAATGCCCATAGACACGGTACAGTAAAAGAGATAGTTAGCATACAGAGACAGGTACATGGCTGTTAGTTTTCCTTATCTTTCGTGTTGTTGATAGATATAGTTTGCAGCTGCAAAAAGACGCTACTACCAAACAAAACAACATAATTCAAAAAGATAAAGCAAACAAATATAAAGTTTTTTGCAACGCTTCAAGTTTCACAGGAATTGGAAAAAATGTGCACACAATATCATTTTAAATGAGAATACATATTTTTGCTGTCACTTAACATTTCATTATCTGAATACATGGTGACATTGTAATAGTGATCAATCAATATGATTACCATCAAAGGAAAAACTCAGCTTCCGTCTGTGTTACTGTGCATATGGTTGTGTCACTCTATAGTCTCGTATGTAAAATAAAGGTTAGTACGGCCTATTGAATATGACAAAGGTTGGGGCTGCCATTTTCGAAATATATCAAATGGGACCGGTAATGCATATTCTGTTTCCACTTGACTAGACCATGATCGTCGTAGGTAATACAATGTTGATATGACAGTGCATGGTCAGAAATTTACATGCGTTTCCAGTACTGTCCAAATTTAAGCATTCCTAAGATTAAATTAGCAACATCCTATACAAAAACATCTCGATATTTAGTTATATAACAAACAGATATGACAAATTAAATTCAAACCTAAAGAAACATTCACCCCCACCAAGCTCTTACAAACTAATTGTCCTATTTGGTCTTTGGAATCAAGGGGAGCATAGAAACGGAGTCTCTGTTAACAAACTCTTGCCTTGCTAAAAATAAAGAAAAGAATATAAAGTCAAAACGCATCTATAGCCAACGTATAATGTTATTTACTTGACCATAGAGGAAATGCGACTTAAGTTTAGAACAATAGGTACATTAGTCATTCAACCATGATGTAATTTAGTACATTTCTGTATGTCATCATTACTAACTTATAAATGCAGACTGACACTAAATAATACTAATGAACATGCATAAGCACGTATCATCACACACTCCAATTGTTTCTGATTAAATTCCATGTGGACTTGCTTAAAACGCAGGTATTCCTAACGTACAAGATTTTATTATGATATCAAAGTACCTTGAATGTATTGCGTGTTATAACACTTTTCAAAACGTCCAAGAGACGGTTTATTTCGACCATTAGTCTCAATATCTAATCCAAGAAGTAAAAGTTTTATTTTAACCGCGATGACCTACTCAAATATGTAAAGACGAAAATGGCTGAAAGGATACCAATTATCCTCACCTACCATACAGACAACCCCAAAGTAGGTAAAATCATCGCAAAACACTGGCCAATCGTGGAATCGTTGGGCGTGCTATAGCTATTTCTTACGAGAATTCTGTAGTAGCCTACCGGAGACCTAAATCCCTCAAGGACATCCTAGTCAGGGCAAAGCTAACGCCAATCACTAGTCAAGACTACCCTAGCAAATCTGGAACCTGTGGCTATAAAAGATGCAAAACCCGTCAGCATATGACAGAGACAAGGACATTCACTAGCATCATAACTAGAAAAAACTAAACATACATGATCCAAACAAAACGTGCAAAACCGAGAATGTAATTGACCTCGTCACATGTAAGATCTGTAGCATTCACTATGTCGGACCAACTGAAAAGCTACTCAAAAGGAAAAAAAAACTTCATAGACCTGATTAGATGACAAATTAATTGTACAGAGGCCCGGCCGCAGAACACTTATCCTCCCCTGGCTACACTTTAAATGATATAACACTTATCGCAATTGCTAACAAACCCAGCTGGAATTCCGAAACCAGGAAGGAAAATGAGCCTTACTTGAAACGCCGTTTTAGAACATTAAAACCATGCGGTCTATACCAAGAGGACTAGAAACGGAAGGCTATGATCTGGTAGAAGTATTCTTTGCAGCCAACACAATTTCTTTTCAAACATTTCTAAATCTTCTTAGTATCCTTTAATTACTACTATAATAATAAGATATCCGGTATAGAATCAAATATCCAGGATATAATCTGCGTTTCATGAACGTACACACAGTAATAGATGTCGTTATGACTCAGAATTATCGGTAAAGAGAACTATCTTTCATTTGCAACAAGTCTATACAGGCTGGATGAGACATAATTCGTCTATAGGTAAAATTCATTTAGATACGGCCGTATAAAGTTTTACAGACATCACATTTTTTCTGTTTATTTTTTTGTCTATGTTTTATATGCCTTTGATGAAGACTCATTAAGAGTCGAAAGCGCTAAGGCTACTTAGTTACCAGTTTTGCACTGATCATCGTCAGATTATTACACACACACACACACACACACACACACACACACACACACACACATATATATATATATATATATATATATATATATATATATATATATATATATATATATATATATAAAATATGACGTCAATCAACAATATTTTTCATACTAATTATCACCAAAGAGTATGTTAGGAGAAAATGCATTCAAGAAAATATTTTTTCTTCATGACCACTATCCAATTTACCTCAGTAGATGTTTAATTTTGATAATAAAAGAAAATCCTCCAAGTTCGCAGTTTACCATATATAGAGGGGAGCATGTTTTCAAATTCAATATAAAGTTGATATTTTCTATATAAAAGTGCAGGCAACGCTTAACACCTCCAGTTGATGGAGTTATAGTTTAATTAGGCCCTAAAACTTACATTTGGTATCGACCGCTAAGCTGTTGGTGTCAAGCTTCACAAATCGATCACTTGTACTTCATATTATATTAGAGCAAACGGAGGTTTTGAGGATCTAATGTTGGAGTAATGTGGCATCTAGGAAAAACAAAGTGGCTCTTACATCAGTTGTAGGTTGTTTGTTATCAGTAAGAATCAGAGGACAGGGTATCTGACGTTCTGTTATACATATAATAACAACATGTTGGTTTAATTGTGTCGCATCTGCTTAACCACTTTCAGTAATCATTATAATCAGAACCATCGACCATATATGAATAGCATAATCAAAAAGACACGAAGGATTCAAATTGAACACAGGAGTGAATAATACGTCTCTCTGTTTCATTCAATAAATAAACAGCTATTTTATTTTGTGAATATTTGTATGCAGGGAAACAATATTAACGCTACAGTAGTAGCAACCGTATTACTTGCAGTATTTATATTCACGCCACAATGACCAATTAACGTTTGATATAATGTCGATTTATTGACAATTTTTGCAATCAAGGAGAGGTAACTCTGAAGAGCATTTACCACTCTATTAACTTCGGATTTGGTGTGACTCTAATGCACGTTTGACGTATGGATCGTATAAAAAGGGATCGGGGGAATTTGTGTTCTGTGAACACGTCTTTGTGTAAATCCTACAAGGGATAGTTACCAGGTAGAGGTATGGCAATTATAGAGATTCCAGGTAGCATTCTTTCCCTATTAATACGAAAGTCAGGCTAACCGAGGCTGGCAATGGATTTGAAACATCTCGCCAGTTTGAGTCCGAATCCACTTTGGTTATTTACTTTCTAATAATCATGAACGCATTAGTGTAGATATTACCAAGCTTTGATTATAGTTGGGGAAGAATAAATAAACGAAGTGGAACAGGTTAATATATTTTATTTCGATTAAATCATTCAAATTGGAATGCTAAAAATCATCCGAATGAGAACAAAATGTTTTCTGATCCTGGTCACTTATATAATTTTCGAAATCATGCACACTCAGGTATGATGTTATGTTATATTTTATTTATTATCAAGATAAATTGCTAACATATCTTTAAAATCAAGTAATTGAACGTATGTATATTTTGTTTGCATTTTTGATTTGGAAATATGGCAGATTACGATAAACAAATACTAACAAATCACTGAGAAATATACATTTATAATCAAAAATGCATACGTTTATGAAACCGTATCAAGTTAAGAAATACAAAATTTATCAACTAATACAGAAATACATCTTGGACATGTTAGTTATTAAAAGTTGCAATTTATTCGAATATATTCTTATAATAGTCGGACAAGGTGTAACTCTGTTTTATAAGAACATATAACAACTAAATTTTCATCTAAACATTTTCGGATCTTACTAGAACGAACACACACACGCACACACACACACACACACATATATATATATATATATATATATATATATATATATATATATATATATATATATATATATATATATATATATATATATATATATATATATATATATATATATATATATATACTGCAATTTACATTGTCGACTGAATGAGATTTTGTCCACAATATTGTGTGCAATACCTTGAACCAAAATAATCTTTCATTGTACATTATTGAAAAATTAATGAATATGTAAACTTAGAGCGCAATTTTTTCAGGACCTGTGAGTGATTTATATCTTCCAAATATTTTCTTCTATATTTTAATGCATGAATGAATAATTATTAAAATAATAACATATGGATAAAGCAAACAACTGCAGATCCAATCAGTATCTTTGAATATTCTTACCTTTTTGTTATCCAAAACCATTTGTGAGGAACCTATGCACTGCAGTCACTTTGTTCACTGAAAATTAGGTCGCTATTTTGTTTTGTAACCATTCGAAGTATCGATTTTATCGAAGTCACCTTATTTTACTGGTGATAAACGTTATAGCGTATTATTGCAAACAAATGAAAATTAAATATTCTTCTGACAAAAAAAGGAATTAGGCGACAAGCAGTTAATGTAATTAATCTTATAGTTCCATCCTTGAAAGATGCCCACGCAATCCTCATTTCCATATTTGTTATTTGGCTCTCCAAATTCCCAGTCCAAATAAGAAGCAATTTGGCCATTCCACCATTTCCACGTTGTTATCCCGTTGTAAATGTCTTTCCTGAGTCCGATGAATGGCCATGATATTTCGCCAGCAACTGTAATTACAGTTAAGATAATTGATAATAATGATTATGCTGTAATTACAGTTAAGATAGTTGATAATAATGATTTTGCTGGAATTACAGTTACGATAGTTGATAATAACGATGATGCTGTAATTAGAGATAGTTGATTATTAATGATTATGATATGATAGTATTCAAAAAGACGGTCCAGCGACCATCAATGTACAATATAAATGTCACTTTGTATGAAAAATATGCTGATTAACAAAGACAATCCATATTTAGATATATAGACATTATGCTTTGGAATTCTGACTGTCTAGAGATACCAGATTGAGGTTACTCTAAAATTACTTTAAACATTTTTTTGATAATATGATGGATGAGACCAATTCGTAGCTTAACATTGCGTTGTTGCACTAACTTTGTCTATAAATACATTCGCAGATATTTGCCATATATTTTACTTAAATTATTTTCTACGCACTCGTGAGATATATAAACGAAATTATACTCATTTTTATTGACTTTTAAAGTAATTAGAGCCTTTTCAAGCTAACTGAAAATTATCTGGTATCAATAATCAAACATTGCGTATCTTATGCGAAAGTGATTATCTACCTTTTGTCTCTCCAGACTCAATGGCCTGATCAATAAATTCTTTTGTAAAAGTATCACTGCTATTTTCGGTAGCTAGAGACAAACTTTGTAAATAATAACATTTTCAAAAAAGTCAAGGAAGTTATTATTTACCTACTAAATTTAAATGCAACATTTCAATATTTACTTTTTTGATTGCTAGTTTCCCTTATAAGAACTATTAACGGTTTATAAAGACATAAATTATCAATGTTTGTCTGCTATGAGAGTTGCTTTAAGGTCTTCTCTCCAAAAACGTTTGCAAAGTTATTCAACTGAGTTGAACTGAAAGAAAGAATACATCTGTCTTATTAACAGTTTGTTATTAACAACAGAAACATGAAAATCTAGCGTCTAAGCACATTTTCTTCAGTTTAATTCCGTGTAAAAGATAATAAAGTCAAACTGAAAGTGAAATAAGGAACGTTTCATATAGCACGGTAGATAAACAAGATTATGTTAATTTAATAATATTGTTTCGAAATCTTTGAATATTGCAGTATTTTGGTGTGCCATGAGATTGACTGTTACTTAATACAATTATTGTTGTTTAAATCAGTTAGCAGCAGAGAGAGTGAAACCTATAAAATTTTGCTCGAACAAATAACGAAAAATAAAGGTTCCTGCAGAGGTGGAAAAAATACTTCAACAACGCTAAAACATAGTATCAAACTTTTTTTTTTATTTCCACACAATTATGTATTTAACCGTATAATAACATCGTTTAGGTTAGTTTTTTGTTATACTATTGTTGACTTTTTTTCCTGAGTTTGTAAGGCGATTTTGTTTACTCGTAAAGCGCCTCAATTGTTGTCCTTCACCCTCACAGCTGCTCCTGACTTTGACAGGGGGAGTTTAACCAAATATTTTGTCTAGACATGCACGATATCTTAATCTTGGAACATGTAGATTTATCGTTAAAAATCCAAACGGAACAGATTGTGTTTTAGAAAAGAAATTTTTAAATTTATTCATATCCATGTCCCCTGAACACCTGGAATAATAAATATTCTGCAGGGTATAATTATCTACTCTATTTAACACAACCAAAATATGACCGTTATCTCTTATCACCTTAGGTATTTGAGTGTATATCTGAGTAACATAAATCACGCCTGTCTTTGTTTGCCTACCTCGAGAAAATATTCTAGCTGGCTTAGATTGTTTTGTCCAGCATTACATCATCATATACTACGAGATTATTAATAAATCCATCTAATTCATCTACAGACGGGTCTTCGTCTATATCTGTGATAAAGTCAATAATATCGTCACCGTCTTTATTAACTGACTTTGCTTTCTCGTTAAAATCCTTAAGTACTCCGTAACAATGCTGATCATCTACAGACAATGCTATTAAATATAGTTTGTTCCATCTCAACCACCTCATTATTACGTTTAATAATAATTGTGTTTTACCTGATCCAGATGGACCTATTGTAATCATTCTAATCGAATTTGTTAATGCTGGACGGTTCTTTACTGGTTCCTGTTTTCTTGTCGCCGAAAAACCAATTATTGTATCCATATTATTAACAATATGAATTTATATGTGTTCGATGTAGATCATATATACCCACCACTGGATTAAAAACAATAATAACGAAAAATAAACGACATGCATTAACAGGTTAATGTGTAAAATGTGGTACACAAAAATATAAATTTATCTCAGGTACTCCAAATATAGGTGGGGATATTGCTGCTGCTTTAGGAAAATTACCTGTATTACCATGGGCTAAGTATACTGGTGAGAAACATCTCTCTGGATATAATTACTGTGGTCCTGGAACTCGACTTGATATCCGACTTGATGATCAGGATCAACCAAGACCAGGGGAGTATCCAGTAAAAAAAATTGATTAAGCATGTCATGTTCATAATAAGTTGCTTATAATAGTAAAGATTGGCAGGAGCGGTATCTTGCAGATGTAAAATTGATTCATGCATTAAATTCTATACCTAATAAATCTGTTAGAGAGAAACTCGCCAGGTTTCTAATAAAATCCGCAATGAAAAGTAAAATAATGTTAGGGGCTAGTAATTAAGTGTATAATTATTATAATGGAATCCATTTATTATAGCCCAAGAAGTTTTGGAGAGGTAAAGCATCGATCACTAAACATGCTGAAGCAGCAAAACATTCCAGTTCTGTTGCTGCAAATTAGTTAAGCAGCAGAGAGGGTGAACAGACAACTTTGCCTGAGACGTTTTTTTTAAACAACTAAAGGTTGTTTATTATTAAAATAAACGTCTTAGTTCTGGTTCTTGGTGGTCAAGGAGGTTTGACGTGTGTTGGTAGTGGTACTGGTTCAGCTTGTGCACGAGCAATATCGGCAGGTAACGTTGCAAGAGCTTGTTGTGTTGCTTCGGTTGCTGTAACAATTTTTTAGGTTCTACAATCGGTTTAAATAACTGTTTTGTTTCCTCCTCAAACTCAGTTAAATCCCTTTGACGCAATTGTTATTGTTCACTAACAGAATCACGAACAAGTAGATACTTTTTAATTGCCTCTAATCGCTCTCGAGCTAATTTAGCTGAGTTTGGTTCTCCAATACTAATTATTGATAATATTTATAATGGCTGCTTAATTCGGAGCAGCAGAGAGGGTGAAGGACAACAATTGAGTCGCTTTACGAGTAAACAAAATCGCCTTACGAAATCATAAAAATACGTCAATAAAACTAAACTAACCAAAGATTTTATTATACGATTAAATACATAATCGTGTAGAAGGAGACTTCGGTGTAGCGTTGTTGACGTTTTATTTTCACAGCCCCTGCATAAACCTTTATTTTTTTTAAACAAAACGTCTCAGGCAAAGTTGTCAGTTCACCCTCTCTGCTGCTGGTTAGAACGACAGGCAATATGGCAAATTTATCTACCACCACCAAAAAAATTTAAATATGCACATTTTGATGTCAGTGTTCCTAACGAAGTTCATCAAGCAGATATTTTGTTTTTACCACACGATACTATTAAAACACGTGGACGAAAGTGACGCACATACACATACGCATTGACTGTTGTTGATATTACAAGTAATTTTAAAGAATCTAAACCATTATCAAAAAAGACAGCCTCTGAAGTTGTGATTCCGTTTGAGTGAATTTATAAACGTGTTTGTCTACGATGGCCACAACTATTACAAGTTGATCCTGACAAAGAATATTTTGGTGCAGTATCATTTTTGATGAAAAAAACATAACGGTACAATCAGACGAGGGCATACTGTAATTCATCGTGATCAAGCAATCGTTGAACGATTTAATCGAACACTTGCTGAGCGGTTATGTTATTTGGATATCAATATGCGAAGGATATATCTGCTGACTTTAAGTCCGGTGAGCGATCTCGTGAATGGTTTGCAAGGTTACCAAGTGTGATATTTGCATTAAATATTGAAATTGCTCGTGCAATTTCCATGAAAGCTAATTAAATAACAAAAAGTATATACCAGGTAGCGATGAATACGACACCGAGGTCAACAGCCAGTATTCTGTAATGTAATTGAGAGATATTTATACGAACTAGGGGAGTTGGAGGTTGGCAAAAGACGAGCTACCGACCCTATTTGGAGTTTGGAGTGTTACAACACATACAATTTCTAGCGTGGTTAGATCCACTGGATGACCTGCTATATACAGACTATATTCTACTGCCCCACAACGTGGATTTGTGCGTGACCAAATGCAGATAATTCCTACTGATACACAATTACCACCACCTTCACTTATGTAAATTAGCACCTCTTCGTCGATTACATTCAAGACAGGTCAACATTACATTTTCAGGTGTGTAACCAAGATCACTATTTATTCTGACTACGATAAATTGTCTTGGATTATTATTCGAATATTTCCATAACATTATTGTGTTACAACCTGCCCAGAGATTGTTCTGTAGTTGATTTAGTTTTAAAATAAATTCAGTATCAATATCAAAGTCACGTTTATTTTTTGTCACATTGCTTATAAGACACTATTGTTTCTTTATTACAACATCGTCATTAGTAATTTCTTCAGTTAGCACATAATCTATAATAACCCTATGTAATTGAGTTATTCGTCCGACGCGAGATACTGCAAGATAGTCTATGTTTGACCACTCGAACCGGTCATCTCCAATCCAGACATTTGCATCAGAGATAGTTAATCCCTTCGACGAATGAATCGTTATAGCGTATCCTAACGTCCACGGTTATTTATCCATATTCAATGCTTCTTCAACTATATTAATATTTACCAAAATAATGTCATTCAATAGTAGATTTTGTACTCCGCCCCAAGGAATTTCAACTTCAATATTCTGTCGTCCTGTGTCTGCTGGGAGATAACATAATGATATAGGTAGATGTGAAAATTTTTCTTTATGTAACGTATATAATTTCTTCTGCAATTCATCACGAAATATCTTTCTACTTACGACTATCAAATCAGTAGATCTCCATAAAGTCAAAAAGTCATTCATGGTAGTTCCTGGAATTATCTCACGCAATATCTCACATTGTATTATATCTGGTTGTAGTCTTATTAATTTTTTAAGTTCTTTCAGCGGTTCATCAATAGCTCTATGGTCATCATGTATTTCCTGGTAAAAATCCACATTATTCTTTAGCTATTCATGTGGAGACTGTCCAAAATAGGCGGTGGTTGATCATGATCACCACAAATAATCACATTAGTGTCTTTTGTTAATAACCATTCAAGGAATGTTTCAGTGTTTTTAACGACACCGTGTCTATCTCGTCCCATATAATATACATAGGTATATATTTTTGACCCATTCGCTCACATATCTCCACACCATCTAAAAAAAACTAACATACATGCAAGTTTTCTATCCTCGTTCTTTTAACTCTCTGGCTAGTTTATGTGTAGGTGTACAAACTATCATATCTGAATTGTTGTTAATAAATAATTTAATCACACGAGTTGTTTTACCTGACCCTCAACACCCATTAAGATAAACAGTCTTATGTCTAGCCACAGGATTATAAACATATGGTGCAAATGATTATAATATTTGATTATTATTTCTGTAATATATTTCCTTAGTTTCAACTTCAGCAAATTCAGAATATATAAGTATATTTTCTCGCTTTATCCTCCATGTTCCAACTCACCATTACCGAGTAGGGGAATTAATTAATCTTTATATTTTTTGTTTATATAAAATGAATCCGTAGCGACTCTAACAGCTTGACGAGGAAATCTATTTATTATCGACAGTATATTTATAGAAACATACGATAACATTGAAGATCTTAAATGAGTAAACTGCGGTGAGTCACTATTAAGATAGCTCACAATAGTACCTAGTTTGGTACCATCCGATAAATAAGCATTTTTTCGGTTTATAAATATGTTTCTCTGTTGTATCAGCGATTATAAAATCTAACTCAGCATTGTCCATAATCAATCTTGTACAGTGTCGTTTCTAACCGTATGAACCACCATGAGTAAATTTACCAATTATCTTTCTACCGAGATCTTTTGCACGTTTTTTATCGTCCTCGTCTCTGCATTTACGAATAAGTTGCCCCGAGTGGCCGAGTGGTCTAAGCGCTGTCCGTTACGGATCATTGCCATCTCAGCTCTGTCTGCGTTTGTTCGATTCTAGGATTCGGCGAATGTGGATATGTGAGAAAGCTTGCCAGTAGCTTCTATTGGGTCGGTGGTTCTTTCCGGTGATTTCCCGGTTTCTTCCTACATCATTAATACTGGCCGCCATGTATAGCCTATCGCGTGCTGAAAAAATGGCGTAAAGCACCAGAACAAAATATAAGAACATTTACTTATATTATTAGTAATTTTAATAATGTCATCTTCGGCTAGATCAGGAAATTCTTTCCTGGCATCTTCTATATTAAATCTGTCCGGTTCTGGTAACCAAACTTGCTTTTGTGGACTATAGGATATAATCGCTTCATTTACTTTTAGCGATACTAATAATCCAGCATCAGTCATATATCTTAATAACACTACTGGTGCCCAATATGTTTCTAAAAAGTGTTTACCAAACCAAACATAAGTAATCGGATGGAGATCTTTTGCGAACTCAAATGATTCTATATATGCAAATCCGGTTAATTCAAAATCTGGTATGGGTCCATTATTAAAAATCTGACCATGTCATGTTTAGGATATCCGAATCTGTTAAAGTATTTAGAACACTCACCAGATCCAAGAAAACTTCCAGGATAACATGCAGCCATATCAACTGAGATAACATCATTATAATCGTATTTATTATACCATAATCTACCGTGCCCATATTCTATGCAACTTTTTTGTATATCCTCAATAAATTCTGATATTGTAGGTTTCCATGATTATTTTTCTGAGCGAAATGGGACGCGACTAATGGTATGGTAAAACAATTATTCAGTAGTTATCTGATTTTGTCATCGTCAGAAGTATATTCTAGAGCGAGATTTCTCAATTTTTCATAAAGAGATTCTGTACGATAAATATTACCGTTAGGCCGTACAAACTGATCGTAATCGTGTTCCGAACTCTGAAATAACCAAACAGATACAGGGTCACTTTTACTAATATTTTTAATAAAATCAAATACATGGCCATTATAAAATTTAATCATTCTGTCTCGTGGGAATATTGTTACATCATCAGTCCGTGCATGTGCATTATGATCAATAATTGTTATTGGGCTTTCATTTTTTGTATATTTTGGTTTGTACAATATCTCTGCTGTTAGAGTTTCTACTGTTACTGGTAATCTTAACGACTTTTATAGCTTAGCAACATCCTTAATAGATGCACCAGAATCTTTAACGGTCTCTGTCCATTCACATATTTTGTTACGTCTTAAATCTGTTAAGCCATTGCCACACATCGCATTTGTAGAATGTTCAGTAATGCGATCCGCAACACAGTTTATTCTTGATTCTGACAGTATCATAGGTTTGATATCCGAAATATTAGGTTTATCATTTAGTAAAAACAATTCATATACCACAGGAGAAACTGGATGCCCTCGCTCAAAATACGGTCTATCAATACCAGTCAGCATTCCAGGTTTGGATTTGTTACTTAATAATATATTTTTATTATTTCTAGACTGTATATAACCGGGGTCTCTCTTGTCACAAATTATCCAAATATTATCGTCTGTCTTCACAATAAATTTATTAAGATAAGATATTTTGGTTATCAAGGTGGTTAATAAATACTTTCCCCCGTCTATCATTTATCATATTAATATTTTTTTTCAACCCATAAATAGCACATGAATAGCACCGTCCTCACGAAATCCATTCTTAGCCTCACGGATACCTTTGGTTATATCTGTATTTGTTAAAGCTAGATCTTTCATCGAAACACTAAATTTTTTATTTTGCTAGTCTGTCAAGATCAAATCTAGTAGCAGATGGTTCAATTGCTAAAAATTCCTCCATCATTATAATTAAGACAAATATTCAAATTGAAATTTGGTATATACATATAATGATTCAAACAGAAAAAAAGTGTATTTGGTTGAAAATTGGACATATTTTTCATTGTGATAAACCATGCGTAAACAAAAACAAATACTGTATTTACCAGATGCAAAGTATTAGGCGTGGAAGTACTGGACCAAAGCCCTGCATTTAATGTGATATTGGAGTTAGAGGAAAACGCAGCTTTGTGAAAATTGTGTGGTAAAAAATATAGGGAATTTAAACGCTATTTAAATAAAAGATAAATCGACAGGGAAACCACCTATAAAGAAATAAAAGGATTATATAACCAGATTTTAAAATAATGATTTAGACAAATAAATATTATATGCAAATGGAGCAAAACGAATATGTGAGACATTCAATATATACGAATTACGAGGCGTCCAGAGATGGTATTATCCGGAACTGTTGATTAAAGAAATCAATTGGTTTTATTGATAATGCTGGTTATTTTAGATTTAACGTTAGTGGAAATAAAATATATATATTACATAAGTTCATATTTGAATGTTATTATGGAAAAATCAAAGATGGACTTATAATCGATCACATAAATTCAAATTGGACTGATAATTCTTTATTAAATTTACGACTTACCACACAGAGTCAAAACTGTAAGGCAGGAAAAAATGGCGTTAATAATCATTGCTAGAGAGCAAGAGAGCAAGAGTAATTAAATCTATAAATGTGCAGACAGACCAAACAATAATATTTAGTTCAATAGGAAAAGCTGCCAAATATTTCGGTATCAATTCTGCATTAGTAAAACGTGTAGATGATCATATATATAATTCTACATATTCAAAAAATATGACCAAAATATTATATTTGAGTACGTATAATAACTGTGTACTCTTCATTCAAAAAATATTATTATATATATATAATTCGACTCTATCAAACTTACCAAGGATCCTGTTTAGCAATAATCATATTTCCTGACTGTGTCAGGGATCCACTTTCGCTATCGCTGTCATTTATTACAGAATCAAATAACATAATTCTTTTTAGTTGTGTCACACGATTATCTATTATTTTCGTTCTTTCGTACTCGTGAGATAATGCACTTTCTATTGTTTCGATTGAACGCATAAGAGACAAGAATAATCTTACCTGTTTGTCATTACGACAGCTAAGTATTCTAACATATATCGACTTTATAAATCAATAATTGGAATTTAACGTGAACTTATTTTGAAATTTTCTCTCCTGTGATAATTCAAAGTCATACAAGAGTTTTTCAGGGTCAAGGTTATCGGATAAATTGACTCTTTCATGCTTTAATATTTTAATAGCAGAAATAATATCATTAACATTTTCACTGTTTATTATTTATACGTATATTTAAAATAAAAAATAATATTCAATTTGTAAAATTGTCGTCACCATGACCCTATGTGAATCCCTTGATTGTCAAACAACACTCTAACAGGCTCAGCGGTTCAGTGGGAACTGTTTTGAGGATGATTTATGATTATATACAGATGAAAAGGATTATATACAGATGAATATGATATTTATTGTATGAACATAAATATTTACAGATGAACATTTTTGATTTTGATGTAGACGGCACACAGACCTCATTTGAACCCATCTGTTGCTTTTTGACATCAGATCAGGCACAGGGATCACATTTAACGATTGTGTGAACATGGAATATATACAGACTAACATGATTTGTTATTTTGATATGGACGGATTTTGATGTGGACGACACAAACGTAAACTTATCCTAACTTATCATAAAGGGGAATACCAACATCCAGCAGATTTAAATACACTCACCCGCCATAAACCCGGTGAGTGCTACAAAAATGTATCACGCCACCTGGTATATGGCGGATCAGTTTATTTGATCTATATGGACTTCGACCCCATTAAAAAATACAAATTGGCATAATATCGCTAAATCACCGCCATCTTGGCTGCCACGGGGGATTTGAATCGTTGCAGTGTTTCACTTAAGACCAAAGCCACACAATTAATCCACTACACGATCGTCTTATCTTACATACTTCTGTTCAAATAGTTAATATATAGGTAACTTAAACATACTACAGCACCCAAGTACAGACACTATCCCCCTTTAACCAGCCAGTTTCAAAAGTCAAAAGTGTTAATACACAGAGAAATTTTGTATGAGCATAATTATTATAGAATTGTAGTCTGTATCTGATTTAATTCTCAAACATAATACTGAAAATGTTATGCATATATCACATTGAGTATTTTCTGCATTAGATTTGTCATCCGTTAGGGGATGTCTACAAGGATATAAATAACTTTGACCTAAATACCAGTACGTCAAGTCAGTAAAGGCATTACTTACTAGAATCTTAGGCTATAAAGACAAATGTATGTACCAGTACCTCTCCGTGTTGCACTTTTGTTATTTACTAACACCTAATTGTTTGTGAATAACAGATAATTAGCTAATAATTGTCTGTAAAAAGATGTATATTGTCCGTATTCATGCATGGGAAATATATTATCTTTATGTACAAAGGGAAATAATTGTCCATTGATCAACATAGATTCAGAGCAGTAATTATCGCTCTTTATTTACTAGTATTTTAATTAATTTACTAAAAATATTATAAATAATGAATATTGAAGAGCATTATTCAGCACAATTAGCACGTGAGCGATTAGAAGGAATTAAAAAATATGTACCCGTTTGTGATTTAGTTAATCAACAAATACAGCAGAGACAGGAAACTCAAGTTGTGTTTGATGAAGGTACTAGACAATTATTTAAGCCTATCATTGAGACAACAAATAGGTATTCAACCTTCCTTAGATAAAATAGCAGCAATAAGTAAAGAAACAAAAAGATTATTAGAGAAATACCTGCCGAAATAGCTGCTGCACAACCAATACAAGTACTTGAAGTCGCTAAAAACCAACCCCTAAACAAAGGAGTATTAAATTTATTAGTACTGCTGAATTAATAAATAAATTTAATGAAGAAACTGGTAATGTAATTATGGGTATTAAAGATAAAGTACATCTTCCTGAATTTGCTGTGGACGGTTTTTCTCGGCAAGATAAATTAATGAAACCTGAATATATTAATGATATTAAAAACCGTGAACATTGGCAAAGAACCTTATATCTTATACACATGGATACAGAAAATAATTAAATCTGATGATCCATGATATAATAAATATGATAATGTAATTAATTAATTAATCCAATTAAGAAGAGAGGAAGCAAGAGTAAACAAGAAGAAAGAAGACAAAATAAAGAAGAGAGAAAAAAAGGACAAGAAAAAGTAAGACAAAAACAAGAAGAAAGGAAACGAAAACAAGAAGGAAGAAAACAAAAACAACAAGAAGAAGCAGCAAGACCAAAAAGAAAATATACAAAAACATAACAAAACCACCTATTGAAAAAACATCGGAATCACAGGTAGACCCTCAAACAACATTGGAACTACCACCGCCATTATCATCATCACCAAAGGAGAAAACGAAAAGAAGACCAAGAGTATTTTGAGTATTTGACGAAGAGGAGAGGGAGAGAATAGCTAGAGAGAAAAATGCTAAAAAAGATACAAAGAAAAATGAACAAGGTCCTTGTAATGGAACTTGTCTTACGGCACAGAGAAATGGTCTTATTACTCAGTATCCTAACAACGTCCTTGCTGATGTTGGACGACTAGAAATTCTGATTGAAGGAAAACGAACTGCTAATAATTCCCCAGAAATCATTAATGAAGCAGCAGATATTTGTAAAAGATTATTTACAGGCGGTATAATGGATATTAATGTGTATCAGTCTCTCATTAATGAAATTCCCGATGATTATTATAGCGACTAAGTTACTGAACTAAGTATGTAATTAAATATAATGACTATAAAATAAAATGATAGTACATAGTACTCAACGTGGACCTATCAAGGTAAGCGCAATTAACTCTCGAATACCGATTTGCAGGACAACCTACGGAGATGGGTTAGGTGACATTGGACAGGGACTATTTAGAAGAATAGCTCCAACAGCAATACCAATTGCAAAGCAGATAGGAATGAAAGCTATTGATGTAGTTCGTAAAAATTGTACAGGTGCTGTTGGTAATGTTGCTAGTAAAGTATTCTCAGCCATCAAAGATAGACTAGCACAATTTATACTTAGACCTCAAGCGGTCCGACCCCAGTCGGTAAATTTACCAAGCACTGAATGCCTGCAAATAGTAGAAGAAAAACAATTAAGTCGCTAATCAGAAACTAGCAGATTTGGCTGATATACCTCTATCAGAAAAAGAGAAAAATATAACCGCGAGTCTCATAGCAGGAAGCGGTCTTCATTTTAAACGATACTAATTATAATAAATATGTTCAAACGTATAAGTGATCCTGCATTTGACATGGACGCACCAGTCCTCAAAGATGAGTCTGTCCGCGATTATCAGTATTATTCTAACGATACACGAATTCCAAATCAGCGTGGAAGGATTGAACTTCAGGTTCATGATACAAGTAGATATTTCCTATCCTCAGAAGCATTTATTGAAGTCGAACGTGAGATATTAAAAACAGATAATACTGAATACGACGCTAATGTGAGTCTAGATTTTGTTAATAATGGTATAATGGCGTTGTTTGATAGCGCTACGTACATGATTGACGGAAAAAGATATTGAATCAGTTCAGAAAGATGTTGACGTTGCTTCAACAATACTGGGTCTTGCAAGATATACTGACAATTATTCAAGATCAGCTGGTCCATCATTAATGTTTGTAAAAGATACTTCTACTTCTCTAAAGCACCAACAATATGAAATAGGACGACGTCGAGCGATATAAATAGATCACGTCGAGCGATGTTAAAAGGAAATAGAAGAATATTTTCATGTGAATTTCCACTATCACATATCTTTGTATTCTGTAGAAATGTCAGAAAAGTCATTGTCGGAGCGAGACAAACAGTTGTACTAGTACGAAAGGCTACAGACAATGATGCAATATGGAGACCCGCCGGTGATGTTGGGTTAGTAATTCTTACAAAACTTTAATTATGGATGGCAGTTTTAACTCCTTCAATATCTGAAAAGCAACGATTACTACCTTTCATGAGTCAAGGCGGAAGATCAATGCTATCATGGCTGACATTGACCACATATGCTATCCAGAGTAATATTAACGGTTTATTTACATGGCAGATAGCCTCTCAGCAGGGAGTTTCTGCACCTAGACATATATTTATTGCATTGCAATATGCTGCAAGAGTAAATGACCAAACGCGTAGTCGCATGATATTTGACAGTCTTGTTGTTTCTGAGGTTTCATTAAGACATCAAGAATCATATATTACTGAATTTCGATCAAAATCATGTAGCACGTGCATATCATCGTCTTATGACGTTTATGGGCCGTGATCAAAATGTTGATACTGGATTACAACTACCTTAGTTAGATTTTACAAATATGTCAGATTTAAAACCTTGTATCCAATTTATTACTTTTCTCTCGAACATTTAGATTTGACCAGACAATCGGTAGTCGATATACATTTTCGAGCTAGTTTAACAAGAGGAGCTATCGATAATTATGGAACAATTGCTGTTATAATTAGCAATAAATGAATGCTCCTTGAAGGTGTTGGTGGACGAATGAGTTATTGATGCTCCATTAGAAAAAATGTAACACGTAATTAGATCGTTCATGAGTAATATAAATGTCATATAATCATGTTATTATTACCCTCTCTCCTGGTCATATAACAAGTCTGCAATCAGCATCAAACAATAATTGTGGAATAAAAATATCGTTGAAAAAGGAACAGATGAGCGGTTCAAATAAATTATCGTTGACCGATCGTCAATTCAAAAACTTTAATGAAGCAAACAAATCAAATAAAGGCGTCGAACTTACTCTTTCTGCAAGCGCTATCAAAGATGCTTTTAAAACGGTTGGTATATTTCCCCTTCTTGCAGCTGCTTAAGGTTCGGTAGGAACTGCTGATGGAATGGCATTAAAGAGAGCAACCGGACGTGGAATCAAACAAAAAAAGGAAAAGATCTCAGATTACCAGGGACCCCGCCCTAATGGTACGGTAAGGTCTAAGAGATGTTTTTATGCGCGATCAGTTACCAAAACAAACAAATAGTACTGAAACAGGTATCATTAATCTTGATAAAAACTCTGGACCAAGCACCCACTTAGTAGCGTATACAATTGATCCACGTAGAATTATTTATTTTGATTCGTATGGATTAGCGCTACCAAAAGAATTTCTTCATTGTGTCAGTAATAATACTGCTCCAATCAGGTATGCAACGCTACCAACACGAACATTAAATGATTCACCAAAATGTGGTCCTGAAGTACTTAATATACTTAATGCTATATCCATCACACCGCCAAGAAAGCCCGCTCATAAGGTCGTGCATGAATATACCATGCTGTCACATTTAAACAAACATCAGAAAAAATATAATGATATATATTTACGGAAGATCTGCTCGTGATAAAGCTCAGCAGAATGGTGATTTATCTAAATTTGTAACCCTCGATCAATTCAGAAATGAAATGGATGATTTAATATTGCAAGTGTGGATGAAAATGAGGTGGTTGTTTTTCAGGACAAACAAGGACGATTAAAGACGAGTAATATACAACTACCAGACGTTCTTCTACAAATTCCTACTGCAGTTGCTGATAATATCGTTACTTTTACTAATCAGGCTAAAATACAAAATTCCAGTAAGAGAGTTAACGATTATGTCAGGATGACTGGCGGTGTATTTAGTGAAGACGTTGTTATGAACAAAATTAAAATTACAGATCATGGATATCCAACTACATATAGTGATGCTACAACAAAAATAGATGTTGACGATCAGGAATCTGAGTATGTTTTAACCAACGGCGGTATAAGGCGTGCATTTCTTGATATGGATCATAATGGTATTAGGAATTTAAGAGCACCAGCACCAGAATCTAAATTTGATGCTGCTACAAAAAAATACGTCGATGATAAAGAGATTCCAATCAGCAATGAACTAGTAAAAAACGAAACTGAATTTACCGGTCACGTGAATACGATTTTGAGTTTTCGCAGAAACATAAATGGAACTAATAACGAATTTTTTGGAAGTCCACCAAATATTGATATAAAAACTTACTGATATTAACACAAAACTTAATGATATTATCGGTGGAAATCCGGTTATTATTAAAAAAAACAATCCTGTTTAAAATTCCTCACAATCAGATAAGTAATATTGTGTATAAAGTTGCATATGGGTTTGGATCATGGACACCAGAAAATAAAACCATCAAACATTCTACAAAGATCACTGGCATATATAGTATGTCTGTACTTAGCGTTGCAAATTTTAGAATATCCACTACATTTCAATCAACTGGTGATTTTTCTAAAACTATATCTGTGTTGTTAGATAAAGATTATGAAGGAACGTTTACACTAGAATCATGGATTAAAAATTTACCTCAAGTTTACTGGTGGTGTTTGGAATTTGTAACTCAATTAACTACTTAACATCATAGCATAATGGATAAAATAACTACGTCATCTATCGAGATTCAACGTCAAATATATAATCAAACATGTGAATGTCTGGCCAAACTAAAAAATACCATCGACCATTTTACAGTAAAAGTAAGAAAATATTGTAGATGTATGGTTGTCATTGATATACTTGTCTACTCAGTTTCTGCTATTATTGCTGGAACCGGATTAATATTATCGACATTAGCAATGACAGCTCCAGCAATTATAACAATTATTGTTTTAACTTTAACGACTATAGCAGATATTCTTAGTATTATTGCTAAAAACATAACTACATGCGCGAATTATAAATTGCGTGAGTATATGATAAAATCACACACAGCAACAACAACTTATTCTAAACTATCTGGGTATATTTCCACGTATCTCAGTGATTGTAAAATATCTGATGAGGAGTTTGCAATGATAGTTAAAACCTACGATAAAGCATTTAAAATCACTAACGACCCTGGTCACAATAACCAGAATAAAAAAATGGAGATTTAAACAATAATAATAACAATAATGTCAGCGCCTGAACATCGTTTGGATATTGAGTCGAGAGAGTTGTTACAGCCGATGGTCACTAACACAACTCCTTCAAAAACTATTATGATATCGATAAGTTCAACCAATCCTGAATTTAGTGTTAACTTTCCAACTGCAATTGCAGTAAAAGAGATAGCATTAGCTCAGTTACTTATTTATTATAGCTGGCCTAATATTAGATCAAAACCATTTGGTGGACAACCACCAAATATTTTCATTAGTATTCGCAAATAAAAATGTCTGATGGAACTCCAGATTAGCAAGTAGTTAGTATTCCAACTGGCAGTTATCAGATAGAGCAATTAATGTTGAATTCCAGTACAGAATTAAGTCTTTAACGGAAAAGTGTCGAAAATAGCAATTACTGTTTATGAACCAACATTATCGTCGGTGATTGAAATACATTCTCCTGACAATGTTGTGGATATTTGTCAAAGTTCGATTAGATCAGTATTAGGATGGCCTGATGTTGCACCGTTTTATCAGGATCCAAGAGAAGCGCAGCGATCCGACTTCATCATGGATGTTAAGAAATTTATACAACTTCCAGAATATAGAAAAAAATCCATTATGGAGAGCGCTATGATAATCAGAGCTTATAGTATTCATACTTATTTTATGGGTTTCATTCAATGTAAGAAGGATCCAATAAAAAACATTAACACTTGATATTGAGCAAATTAACTCATTATCAAGACTGATTAAATCTGAACATCAACGCCTGTTAAATGATCTTAAAATGTACTTTCCTGCTTCAATACTTTTTATAACCACGATTTAAAAATTCAGATAATTTAAACAATACAACATCTAAATCAATTTGCAGCAGACTTAAAATATGTAAATAAGGCATTTGTTGACATAGAAAAAATAAATGTGCCAGTAGATATAATTTCTAGTTATTATATAGTTAATGAAGAAGACCCAATTCAACATATAAATAATAAGCGATTATTTGTGACAGTATTTTTGAAATATTATGGAATCACAGAACAACAATCATGAACATTTATAATACCTGGATTCGAATCCGAGAAATTAAAAAATCATTTAGTGATTTTATTGATGAACACTTTAAAACAGTATGTAACTCATGGACAAAATTAATTCAACCCCAAGCAGTTCTCAAATATAATAATGACCCATATGGGACAGGTCGTCACATCTAGCCTAATATTGTTAATATATCATCCACTATCGCACTGAATTTAATATGCGATATAACTGACAGTAGCTACCAAGTCGATCTCCATAAGTCTAATCATGCCCAGTATTCAGACAACCCCAGGGTAGCTTATTGTATCTGAGCCAATAAATCAAGTCTACCCGCGTGCACATAATCCATTATTGTCGAGAACAAATTTGTAACTTACGAATCAGGATGAAAAGATTATTGACTTAAGAAAAGAAACTCTACATATTAATTTATACATACAATCTTAGATCAAGATATCGTGTAGGTTTAGATAAAATCTTTGTTTATCTCCCCTTGACCGTCAAGAGCAGCAGGCAGGGAGGAACGACAACAAGTGAGTCGTTTCCGAGTAAACATAATCACCTTACAAAGTCTGGACAAAATAACTTCAATAATAGTATAACAAAATTGAGGTAAGGTATCTGTATGGAAATATAATGAGCTAGAGACTTTGGTTTAGTGTTATTGACTTTTTCAGCCTTTGTAGGAACCTTTATTTTTCGCTAATGATTCGAGCAAAAATTTGTAGGCTTCACTCTGCCTGCTGCTGAAGCGAATCCTAATGGCATCATTAGAAATTGCAGATTGAAAAAACCAGTAGGTTGTGTTAACAATGCCAGTTATCTTGTGTTTAATACAAAAGGAAATAAACATCATCTATCACATAGATTTGTGATCGAGTGTTTTTTGGGACCGATCAAAGACGGGTATGTGGTTGACCACATCAACAACAATAAACTTGACAACTCACTTCAAAATTTACGTGTTATCACGCATAGTGAAAACTGTAAATTTGGAAAAACTGGCGGCGCACAATTTACAAAAGCTGTTAAGTCCGCGAATAACGAATCTGGAAAAGAAATTATGTTCAAGACAATTTATTTCGCTAGTAAATATTTTAACATTACATCACCCTCAGTGTACCGTTCCGCTGATGGTGTTATCAGATCTACTTAATCCTTAAAATTTGGACAGAATATCATGTTCAGGTACTTAGATAATTAAGCGAGACCTAGGCAATAATACAACTTTTCAGTATTGCGCTTATTGTTAGGAACATAATATTATTTAGTTTGCAAACTGCTCATAACATTCAGAAAATATTATGAGATGGTTCTCCACAAAGATACATAAACTGCATTTGATATGATGAAACATTCTCTACTTAATCAGATTTAATTATATTTTGTGTTTGCATACATATGATTGATAACATAGTAAAGTTTTACAGATCTACCTGTGGTCTTTTCAATGCTAATTCGGCAACTATTTCTCTACTGACAAAATAATACTTTACCAATTGTTTATGTAAATCCGCGTTCTGCATTCTTTGTACATAAAATCCGTGTGCAGGATTCACAGAGTGCATAGACAATAGTGATTGGCTAGCTAAGCTCGCTGTTATAATTAGATCCGTGATATTGATTTTATAGTATTCATTCAGAGACATACAGAGAGAAAATACAAGTATAGAAAGTATTGATTTAATGCAGAGTCCATCCCATAATAGCCACTGAACAGACCTAATTACACAGCGAGCATAGAATTTAGTGTATTTAATTACAATAAATACAAATACGTGAAATATATATAACCGATTCTATAAACAGGGATATTTATCCTGTTTGATTTATTTTCAGAATTCATTGATTTAACAGTGGAAGCCAGCAATAGCTTATGTGTCTGTTTGTTTGAAATAATATACTACATAGACTTAGATAAGTGACAGGAAAAATATATTATATGCGGCAGCAATGTATTACGTAAACCTTGTAGCCAATTGCGCATGTGTAAATTTATTTTAAGAACACATAACATCCGCTTGACTAAATCAAACGGCTTTTATACGCATGGATTTAGAATTATTTTGTGTTATGCAGAATTATATATATTTTTGGGAAACTAAAAATAAAATACCAGAAACTGTGGCTATTGTTACTTTTAGGACTACTGTGGTATAGTTAAATATACATTAACTAATTTTTCCTAAACACTTAAGTGTGGCATAGCTCGACTGGTTACGTTTGGAATCTATGATCTCGCCGATCAGTGATCTAACCCTGTGAACGAAAATGTCTACGGGGAGGCAATTATACGCCAAAAATATAATCTATTGGGGCTCCGCATCCTCCATCTTCATGTGCGCACAACTACCCAATATGTCATCAAATAGAGGATTTACATTTTCTCGTTCACCCATTGTTTGGTCATTGGGGTGGGTGTGCAAATGTGAAGATTGCATTTGTTCATATCATCATCATCATCATCATCATCATCATCATCATTATCATCATCATAATCATCATCATCATCATCATCATCATCATCATCATCATCATCATCATCATCATCATAATCATCATTATATGTTATGTGTTTGTGCCGTCTTGTGCCGTCCAAACTATGTAGCGGGAACTGATACGAGATCGTGACCTTGTGACTTACTATAAGGGTACCCACACAATGTACCATTTCTACATACAGAATTGCAAAACCAAAACCTAATTTAGTTCGGTCACGAAGACCTTCAGCCTTAGAGTTTCTAGAGGTTCGATAACGGATGTCTAGAAACTCTCGCAAGGCATATGTGGTTGGTCACTAAGACCTACACGTGCATAAACAACCCTTTGAGTTCATAGAGCTTCCGTTACGGATGTCCTAGGAACTAGTAGGGGTATTCATGTACACTGAACAAGAACCTCATTAGGTTAATCTGATCAACTTGGAGCGGTAGATCCAGTGTCAGTTCGAGCTGCATATTTTGTTGATTTTTATATTATATCATATAATAAATACTGAAAATATAAAAGCCATTGTTTCTGCTATTAAAAAATTACAACAAAACGGCATCAATGTTTACAATTCTAATGCTGGAAAGATTCTATGTGATTTTGACTCATTCCAACAACTGAAAAACCAAAAGTGATTTACGCTTTCATCAGATTACAAATTTTTGAAGGATATGCAAGGTGGGATGTTAAAGTCACTGGCAACAGTCACTGATAATCAGTAAAATTATTTGTACCTCTCCCAAATGCTCTTAACAAAATCAAGTTAGAAATATCCCTTGAATACCAACAGAAAAAGATTATAAACTCTCGTATAAGACAGTTGAGGGATCGTTGTGAAAATGTGGAAAATGATAATGAAAGTGATGATGAGGGGCCTATAACTGTTATAATTGCTAAACGATACCCCTGGGAAAACTAATGCATATTCTACCTAAGTAGTATATATATATATATATATATATATATATATATATATATATATATATATATATATATATATATATATATATATATATATATATATATATATATATATATATATATATATGTATATAGTAACTGTATTTCATACGGACCAAACATTACAAACATTATGTATCAGATACCATAGACAGGTACCATTATGACATAAAACGCATTACTATCTCACATACAGATTTATATTTATCTCTTCATTTCTTGTGTCCAAGATGTGATTAATTTTTGGTCTGTATGTTTGAAGTTTATTCTTGATAATAACGGATTATGAACACGCAAGTATACGGGGTTTATAGGCTCTGATACAGTAATAAAGCAGGGCGGATCGCGCGATGAAAATGTGTATAATATGTACCCTTGCTGGGCCTGGATAGACTTTGAAAGATCTATTTGAAAAATGTAATCCATAACGTCGCAAACGAGATTAACAGTGATTATTGTTGTTATGTTTACAATGCCTGGCGATATGTGTCTACTTGCACCAAACGGGTTGTTGTTATGTTTTGCTATAGACGGTGGTAAGGCTATTTTTCTCTACGATTGAATTACTTTCGGATAATATCTTTCAATAAGATCACTTAATAATTTCGTCATTTTAACGTTTTTTAGAACTGGTATCGTTTTTTAGAACTGGTATAATAAAAGTTTGTAGATAATTTTTTTATTTATAATCATTAAGAAATAACTGCTTAGGTTTATGACTAGTGTAAACATGTCTACTAAGATTAGTTGCAACGTTTATAATACTTTGATTAGCAATATCTAAATTGAATAGGATCCCATTTAAGTTTTTTATTAACTCGATTATTTGCTGCTTTACATTATGATCATAATGCTGTGATAAGAAAGTAAGCAAATTTCTTAAATCATTAAATGATTATCTTATTCAGTTCTAACAGTTTTTTAAAAACTTCATCAATGATGTTTCTAGAACGTTGCGTCTTGGGATATTTGATAGCATCAAATGCTGACCTATTCATCCTAGGGTATCTTTGACCGTCAAAATCGGTAAAGTAATTATCATTATCGTTTGGATCAGATTTAAATCTTATTAAGTTCCACGGATATTTTCCTCGATATACTGGACCTTCAATGAATTATTTTCACTCATTTTCAAACTCATTTTTTGTTGGTTCTGGTGGTCTTTGATAAGTTGATGCAACATCAGGCCATACTAACACTCATCTGATCGAACTCTGATAGACATCTACGAGGTAATCAGGGGAATTTACTTCAATTACCGCTGATTGTGTTGGTTCGTAAAGAGTAATTGCCATCTTTGATTCTTTACTTGTGATTGATTTTATTCTGCGTTGGAACTCGTCATTAATCTCCTCTATTTGATAACTACCCGTTGAAATTCCAACAACTTGCCAATCAGGTGTTCCATCCGGTTTATTCTATGTACTGGACCTTTATTGAATTATTTTCACTCGTTTTTAAACTCATTTTTTTGTTGTTTCTGGTGCTCCTTGATAAGTTGATGCAACATCAGGGCATACTAACACTCATGTGACCGAACTCTGATAGATATCTACGAGGTAATCAGGGGAATTTACTTCAATTACCGCTGATAGTGTTGGTTCGTAAAAAGTAATTGCTATCTTTGATTCTTTACTTGTGATTGATTTTATTCTGCGTTGGAACTCGTCATTAATCTCCTCTATTTGATAACTACCCGTTGAAATTCCAACAACTTGCCAATCAGTTATTCCATCCGGTTTATTCTTATTAGTAAATACCAGTGAATTATTTGCTGGTAATCCACCGAATGATTTTGATCTGATATTTGGCCAGCTATTAAAAATGCGGAGGTGGGCCAATGCAATTTTACTTGCTGAAATTGCAGTTGGAAAGTTCACGCTAAGTTCAGGACTGATCAAACTTACTGATATCATAGTAGTTTTAGATGGTGTCGTATTAGTGACGATCTGTTGCAATAATTCCCTTGACGATATCAAGGATTCAGATATTTTTGTTATCGTAATTATTTAATTCTCAATCTTTCCGCTAATGTCCCTAGCGAATGCGTTGTTTTCTATCACGAATGCTTCATCGTAGGTTTTCATTATCGTTACGAACTCTTCATCAGATATTTTACCATCACTGAGGTACAAGGAAAAAATGCGAGCATAATTTAGTATAGACGGCTGTTGCTGTGTGTAATTTCAACATGTACTCGCGTAATTTATTGCTCGCGCATGTAGATATTTTCTCAGCGATAATACTAAGAATACCTGCACATGTTGTTGTCGTATAAACGATGATCCCTAAAACCACATGAGCAGTCATATTTAACGTTGATAATAATAATCCGGTTCCAGCAACAACAGCAGAAACCGAGTAAACGACTATATCAATAACAATTATGCGTCTGCGATATTTTTTACTTTCAATGATATTTCTTAGTTCAGTCTGACATTTACACACCTGATAATATCTGTGACGTTGGACATCAATCAGTGACTCTGTCATCGGATTCATTATAACTAATGACATTGCCATTTAATTATGTAATTAAATTGGGGGCTTTAGTTACAAATTCCAGACACCACCAGTAATTAGAGGATGCCAAATGTCTATCAGATGATTCCAACGTGAACGTTTCTTCAGAATCTTTATCCACCATTGCCGATACATTTTAGACAATTTATTAGCTAATGAAGATGTTGTAAGTATGTTAAATTCTACAATACTAAACACAGACAACTTATATATACCAGCGACCTCCGAGGTGTGTTTGATGGTTTTATTTCGTGGTGTCCATGTAGATGAGCCTGATCCAACGACGTACACGATGTTGGTGATCTGTTTGTGATGAATTTTAATAAAATTCAATTTTTCAATAATATCAGGAATTCCACTAAAAATATCGTTTATTTTCGTATTAATGTCAACGAGTTTTATGTCGACGGTTGGTGGACTTCCAAAAATTTCATTAATGGATCTGTTTATGTTTCTACGAAAACTTAGAAAAGTATTCACGTGACCGGTCAAATCAGTTCTTATTGTGGCTCTCTCATTGTTGATCGTTGTTATTGCTGTCACTTGATCGTTATTGCTATCGTCGACATATTTGTTTGTTTTTGCGTCGTTTTCCGAGGTTGGGTTTCCGAGATAAGTATTTTTTCCTTGACATTATGATGTCACCAGATAAAACGTCGTCGGTTTTCTTAACATAGTTGTTAAGCGACTTACAGGAATCCTGTATTTTACCTTGATCAGCAAAAGTAACGATATATTAGTAACCGCGGTAGGAATTCGTATAAGTACATCGGACAGTTGTATGTTGTTCGTTTTTAATCGTCCTTCTTTATCTTGAAAAACGACGACTTCATTTTGATCCACACTCGTGATATTTAATAAATCATCGAGTTCATTTCTATGTTGATCAAGATTTGCGTATTTAGATAAGTCGACGTTCTTATCTTTTCTTTGTCTGAGATCTTCCATAAATATCAACCATTATGTCATTAGTGTCTATTGAAATGCGACATCGTGGTATACTCATGCACGACTTTATGAGGTGGTTTTGTTGATTTTGACATAGCATCAAGTTCATTAAGTACTTCTCGACCACATATTGGAGGATCAAGTTATTGTTTGTGTTGGTAGCGTTGAATACCAGATTGGAGCAATTTTATTGCTGACATAATGAAGAAACTTCTTTGGTGGCGCCAAACCATACGAATCAAAATAAAGAATTACACGTGGATCAATTGCATACGCTATCCAATTCGTGCCAGGTCCAGAGTTTTTATCAAGATTAATAATACCAGTTTCAGTATTGTTGGGTTGTTTTGGTAATTGATCTCGCATAACAACTCACCTGAATTTTTTATATTTAGTCGCTTGGCTGCATCGAGTAAATCAAAATTTGATAGTGCAATTATCATCGAACTGTTCCTAGTCTTAAACCTTTTCCGTACCACGCAGGCGGGCTTATCGGAAGTCTTAGACCTTTTCTGTACCACGAGGGCGGTGTTCCCGGAAGTCTTAGACCTTTTCCTTTTTTTGATTCCTTGTCCTGTTGCTTTCTTTAACGCCATTCCAGCCGCGGTTCCAACAGCACCTAACACAGCAGCTTTGCAACGGCTGGGGCTGCAGCGGCTATTAATGCCGGTATAGCTGCGAGAAGTGGAAATATACCACCCAATTTAGCGATGTCTTTAATAACCGCTGCAGAAAGATTAAGTCGTAATCGGGTCTTTGATCGCTTGGCTTTATTAAAGTGATTATACGGACGTTTGGTCAACGATAGCTTATTCGGACCACCCGCGAGTTGTTCTCGCTTTAGTGATATTTTTGCCGCACAATTATTTTTTGATGATGATTGTAGTTTTTTAATCTGACCATGATTCAGACTTACACTAACGTGATGATATCACATTATTAATATTACGAGCGATCTAATTACATGTTCCCTACTGGAGCATCAACGACTCTCATCCATCCACCTGCACCTTCGAGTTACATTGATGTATCGCTAAGTATAACAGCAATTGCTCTGTAATTTACAATGACTCCAACATCTATATTAACAAGAGCTCGAAAATGTATATCAACTACTGATTGTCTAGTTAGATTTAATGTTCTAGTGAAAAGTAATAAATCGGATTCAGCGTTATAAAATCTAGCTGAGATATTTGTAAACCAGTATCAACGTTTAGATCACACCTCAGGAATGTCATAAGACGATGATACGCACGTGCTACATGATTTTGATCGAAATTCAACAAAATATCATCGGGTGGTTCTTGATATCCATTTATTCTTAGTGAAACCTCAGTAATAACGAGTTTGTCAAATACCATAATATCTTCATTTTGATCGCTTACTCGTGCAGCATCTTGTAACACAATAAATATATGTATTTTGGTGCAGCAACACCCTGCTGTGAAGCTATTTGCCATGTGAATAAACCGTTGATATTACTCTGGATAACATCCGTAGTCATTGTCAAACATGACAACGCTGATTTGCCACCTTGATCCATAAAGGAAAGTAACAGTTGTTCTTTAGATATCGTGGGGCTCATCATTAGCGAAAGTTTTGTAAGAATTACTCTACCCAGGATCACCAATATGTTTCCATATTGCAGCATCGTCTGTGCTTTTTCGTACTAGTACAACTGTATGTTTAGCTCCGAAAATCACTTTACTAACACTCCTACAAAATCCAAAGATGTGTGATAGTGGAATCGCACATGAAAATGTTCTCCTATCACGTTTTAATATCGCTCGACGTGTTGCAAATACTAAGTTGAAATCTGGATTGATCGGTAATACTGCAGGGCATCACCAGCTCCTCCTGCAGCTCTCACATCACCAATATTTACGTTTTTACTTTCTGGATGGTCAGTTATATCCTTTGCAAAGATCACTGATGGACCATCTGATCTGTAATAATCGTCGCTGTATCTTGCAAGACCAAGTATTGTTGTAGCCACGTCGACGTCTTTCTGTATTGATTCAACATTATTTCCGTCGATCATGTGCGGAGCGCTATCAAATAACGCCATAATACCATTATTAACAAAACCAACTATAACATCAGCTGCATGTACTGCTGGTGCTAAAGGATTAACGTCATTTAAAGTTTCACCTTCGACTTCAATAAATGCTTCAGCGGGTAAGTAATATCTACCTGTATCCTGAACCTGTAATTCGATTTGCCCACACTGATCTGGCATTCGGGCGTCATAAGAATACTACTGATAATCACGCATAGACTCATCTTTCAGAACTGGTGCGTCCATGTCAAACGTGGGGTCACTTATACGCTTGAACATCTTTATTGCTATCATCTTCGTCTAACACGAAGACCACTTCGGGAAACAAGACCATTTCCTGCTATCAGACTAGCGGTTATATATGTTTCCATCTCCGACATTGGGACATCAGCCAACTCCGCTAGTTTTTGATTAGCGGCTTGATTTATTATTTTACTTACACTTGCGAGCATCACTTCAGTGCTAGGTAATTTCATTGGCTGAGGTCGGACGGGTTGTGGTCTGCGTATTAATCGCGTTCGTCTATCTTTGATCGCTGAGAATGCTTTGCTAGCAAGGTTGCCAGCAGTGTCTATACCTTTTTAACGAACAATATCAATAGTTTTCATTCCTAGCTGCTTTGCAATAGGTATTGCTTTTGGGGCCATTATTGAAAACAGACCATGAACAACATCGCCTACTCCATCTCCGTAGGTTGCTTTGTATACTGGTACTCGAGAGTTTATTACTCTGACCATGGTAGGTCCACGTTGAGTACCATGCACGATCATTGTTATTATTAATAGACTTTATCACTAATTGTATCTAATCACTGTGACTTTGTCACTGTTATAGTCATCGGCGATTTGATCAATGAGGGATCGATATACATCAATATCCATAAAACGGCCACCAGATAATCGTTTGCAAATATCAGCTGATTCATTAATGATTTCTGATGAATTATTACCAGATCGTTTTTCTCCGATGAGAATTTCTATTCGATCGACATCAGCAGGGACATTATTGGGACAAGTTTTAAGACCACTTCCTAGACCACTTCCAGTTGCACCAGGAGGGTCTTGAAATACTTATTCCTCTTCACTTGGTTTCGATGGTGCTTTTTTACTTGGTTTGATGTTGGTTTTAGTGATACTGGATAATCACGAAGTGATTGCTCAAATGGGTTTCGTGTTTTTCGTCGTTGTTCTCGTCGTTGTTGTATCTCTTGTTGTAGTGGTGATTGTACTCGTGGTACTGGTCCCTCTGATATCTTAAGTTCTGGTGATGATGGTTCATATTGTTGTAGTAATTGTTGTTGTTTTGGGGATAACTGTATTATCAAAATATACTTATCTATTGCATGAATATACTCAAGATATTTTGGATCGTAGTTTCGAGCTTGATAAACGTTACAGTGTATCAATCTTCGCGACCTACAGCATCATCAGCATATTCTGGTTTTAAATATTGTTCTCGATTATTATAACTTCTCACAGCACTAGAAGCTAATTGTTTCACGCTTTCGTTCTGTCTGATACCATTAATGGCATTTTCGGTAAATTTATCATTTGTATTAACCCTACCTCGCGTATGTCCTGGTATTTGTTGAGTATCACCTTCTGCCTGGTATGCATCCTCAGGTATTTCCGGGACTGGAATCGCAGCCGCTATTGTTTCTGGAAGTTCTTCAAAAATCCTTTTTGTTTTCTTAGTTCTTTTTGCTATTTTTCAGTTGTTTGAGCTGTTTTTTTCTAACACAGGTTGAGTACCTTTAGTGGTCTCAGTGATAGGTTTAAATAATTGTTTTGTATCCTCCTCAAATTTAACTTGAGATTCTTGACGCGATTGTACTTGTTGCTTAACAGAATCACGAACAGGTAGATATTTTTAATTGCATCTAGTCGCTTGCGAGATAATTTAGCTGAGTGTGGTTCTCCAATACTCATTATTGATAATATTTATTTTGGCTGTTTAATTCATAGCAGCAGAGAGGCTGAACGACATACTTGTAGTGACCACATCGTGAATAAATCGAGCAAAAAATCTGGTCAATTAAAGAAAGTTTTACTATTAAGGCAAAAACGTTTTTTTCTCAGCATTCGTTGGAACCATTAATTTTCAAAAATAAGGTCTCAGACAAATTTGTCTGATCAAACTCTCTGCTGCTGATATATAATCGAGTCATTATAATGAAAACATCAGCTCTAATATGTCGCCTTACTGCCTATACATGATTAAAACGGTTCAAAAACAAAATTCTGACAATAATTAATTTTGAGATAAAATTTTCAGCAGAATAGTTATAACAACACTTAAAGTGATATACTCTTTTTGTGAACTCAAAACTTATTTATTATTATTCCATAGCTCGAAAGATGTTTTTATCCGATTTGCATGGAAAATTTAGGACGCAGCCTGTATGTTATGTGGAGGCTGATGGATTTACAAATACGTATCAGAGGAATCGATGAACATGCACGGGACTGGCTTGAACAGAAATAATTTTACTTTCAAGGAAAAAATCAAGTTAAAGTTCGACTGCATTTGGTTTGCTTTATAGTTTAACTCATACACAAAATATAAACTCATTTTTTCAGCATGTGAGACTGAATCATGATGCGTTATTAATTGATCATCGGCCTTTTAGTTCGGTAGAAGTAGGTTTCGGCTAGTTGAAACTACATTGGAGTGTGTTTTAGAGTTTTAACGTAACATTAACAATTTTGCACTCATATCCCTACGATTTCTGCATTGTGACAGTTTATAGTGATTTCTAGCACTAAGGCATCATGGGGCATGCTTGCAGCATGATGTCACACCCAGTCAGAGTGTCCTTACATCTGGCCCACCAGTCCTAACGCTAACATGTTAATGTTGAGCGCCATGCTCGGAGGCTGCTAGCATCATTTTCATGTGACTTTAGTATGATTTGGCTTGGGTCAAAATCACGGCCTTCCGCAACATAGGCGAACGCTCTAACCTCTCTACCATTGGAGCAGTCAAAATAAAATGGTTTGCCATGGTTTAATGTAATACTTCAAATTGAACTACTAACCTATGTTTAGTAAGAATATCCATTAGAAAACGACTTATTAGATGTGAACGGACAGCAATAATCCTTCACTGGTAAAAGACAGAACAAAGGGCATAGGCACCTGGTATAAAATGACATCTGTCGAATCCTACTTATTAAATCAAAAAGTAGTTAGCAGTATATAAAATCGTATCATAACGAAATATCATAAAACAAAAATATTTTAAGGGCAATAGGCTTGCTATTAATGAAGAATTCACCACAACGATAATTCATAGCTTCAAAAAAAATAATTTTACCTACATTTTACAATAACGCTTGGAAATACAATTATTTGTGGCAATATGTTTGAAAAGTGTTAGTTTTATTAAAATATATCTACCAAATGATATTGTCTCCAATTAAATTACATTATAAACGTTGATTCATAACTTGCAAATGGTCGTGCAATAAGGGGAGCATTTTCAAAATACTGCATGATTTAAACATATTTGTGCTAATATCAACAACATCAAAACAAGAAGACCTTGTTTGGAATAAATTTAATGTGACAGATGCTTTACATAAATGAGTCGCGAGGAGAGAAAATATATTTGCTCTAATACTTTTGCTAAAGCAATTCCAAAGGTAAAGATAATACAAATTTTGTTTTAATCAAATAAGCTATTTTTTTAATTTCTTACACATTTTAACCTTACAAGGTTTTTAGTACTTTTTTTAATATAAATCACGTATTAAATAAAGAATTTTTACTCTATGATATTAAAATACGAGTGTACATTTAACAATTCAAATTGTATGCCACTTTCATAACCGTTTCTTTACCTTCATAGTACTTATACAGTAGAATGAGCTGGAAGTTTTAGTTACAGACACATTAATTATAAATTAAATGTAGCAGTCAATGTTAAATTTTGCAAATTTAGGCATTCACTAAATTTCATACACTTCATTTACTTGTGCTATATGTGATATGCCATCAAGAAACCTGAATATTAATCATGATAGTAAAAAATATCACTATCTTAAATAGATCCAGGAAACTCTAATACCTATAAGTACCACTAATGCAATTTATTTCAAAACATGGATACAATTTCTTTATATATATATCAGTGTTATGTACAATCTAAACGTCAAATTATTGATAAAGGTCAAATTAATCGATCATTTATGAAGGACGTTGACAATGAAGAATGTGAAAACAAACCTGGTCTTCTAAACATACATATTATCCTCTAAATTAGTAACAACATCCATATTGACCGAATGACACAATTGTTGATTTTGTGTGAAGAAACAATTGTCTGAAAATAAAGATTAAAACTAAAGAAAAACAAAACAAATTTACCTATCAATCATACGCAGTGTATTTAACTTCAGACAATAGTCAATTCCGTCATTGTTAACAAACATTTCAAACAAGAAATATAGTTTGAGATTTTAATAGACCTTGACATGTTGCATAGAAGACCCAAACATTTGATAGTCATATATTAGCAATTATTAAATTAACAATACTTTATTCTTACTTATACATTTTAGATATGCTAAAAATCATAGAGAGATTATTGCAATAACGGGCACAAATATAAGTTTCTATTGAAATGTTCTTGCAACGCTTCCTTTGCTCAAATGTGTTTAAATAACCTTTTATTGCAAATAATCTTGATGAATGATGCACTTTGATAAATTTGGTTTTAGAATTGTCTGTAGATGTCTCTCTGTGTATCCGTGTATGTTTGTGTATATAGCATACATAATATAAATGAGTTTGCTGATGCTGGTGATAGTGCCACCTATGTACTCTTTTCCCTTCTTGTTTTTAAGATATAATAAATACTCATCCATATGGTATGACTGTTTAATTATAAATAACACAAAATAAGCAAACTTATCTATAGTTATGAATATCAGTTTACCATTTGAGTTTGATAAGGCACTGAACTTGTTCTCGAATTTATAGTTCGTTACAGCTAACATAGTTGCATTCTTTTGTTGTTGTTGTTGTTGTTGTTGTTGTTGTTGTTGTTGTTGTGCTTAACGCCATTTTCAGCACACGGTAGGCTATTCATGGCGGCCGGTATTAATGGTGGAGGAAGAAACCGAGAAATCACCGGAAAGAACCAGCGACTCACGAAAAGCTTCTGGCAAGCTTTCTCACATATCCACCTTCGCCGAATCCTAGACTCGAACCCACGCAGACAGAGGTGAGATGGCAGTGATCCGTAACGGACAGCGCTTTAGACCACTCGGCCATTCTTTTTGTATTAATTCTGAATTTAGTGTCTAAAGTTCATTTGAAAATCTAAACACAGAGAACCGAAGGCCACCACATGTAGTACTGTCATTTGTATTGTATGCAACAATAATAAAAAGCCGTAGTTATAAGAAATCATCTTTCCACCATACTTTTAATAGCATTCTGAACCTGTAAAAGTTCCAACTCATTCCTGATAATGATCAATTTTGCTTCCTCTGCTTCACATGCATCCATAGCTTCGAAAAATGTTTTAAGTTCTGGATGAATTTTGAAGCAGAGTCCGAGGCTTGTGTGAAATTTATAGTTTCCATCGCATTGCTGTTTTTCTGGAATAATAAAGAAAATTAAATCAATGCAAACGGCCTTACTTTCCAAATAAAAAGGGCCATACTCTTACAAGAGGCGAAAATAAGGTTCTGTACTTGCATTATAAACACTTATATATGTCATTATAAGGATGTATAATTATCCATTACAGCACTAGGGCAGTAACAAACGATTACACTTTTTAATACATATTTAATTTATTGCAGTCAATAATTAACGATACTCGTGAATTGTGTTTGTGTGTGTGTGTGTGTGTGTGTGAGAGAGAGAGAGAGAGGGGGGGAGACAGGAGAGTGCTGTTTGACAGCAAGAGTTGTATTTGTTAAATAATTATTGTCTGATTGCATGTGGCTGTAACAGTTAAATTATGTTCATAATTACCTCACGATGCCAATAATTTAGTATAGTTATTGATTGAGAGACAATTAAAATTGTTCCATAATTATTGCTTGACAGCCGCAATTTAATTCAATGCATAATTACAGCTTGGTTGCAAGTGTTGAATTCGGTCCATAATTACTGCTTCTTAGCAAGTGTTGAATTTGGTCTATAACTACTATTTCTTGGCAAGAGGTGGATTCGGTCAATAATTACTGGTTGAGAGAAAGGATTAAGTTCCGTCCATTATTACTACTTGAGGGAAAAAGTTAAATTCGGTCCATAATTACGGCTTGAGAGAAAGTGTTGAATTAGGTCCATATTTAATACTGGAAAGAAAGGGTTGAATTCGGTCTTTAATTATTGCTTGACAGAAGAGTTGTTTTCGGTCCATAATAACTGTTTTTAAGCAGGATCTGAATTTCGTACACCTTTACTTACTTTAGCTATGATAATTGTGCTAGACAGCATACTAGCAGAGGTCGTCGTGGAAATGGAAGCTATTATGTTATTTGATTTTATTAAGCTGCCCCATTGTAATATTTTCCTAGACCCTAGGAAATCATTGGTGTTAAAACAAAATAAACATGATAATTTTCCAAGAAAGTTATCGTTTCCTTAGTGTCTTACTTTACAGACAAGACATATTTGCCAGAGAGCAACCAATACATTTTGTTTGAAATTTAGATTAATGTAATCAGATGTTGAAGTATTGATGAAGGATAAATTTTACCTGATGTGTGCTTATGAATATATTGAGTAAGAAGGAAATATACCTGATATGTGATGTTATTATTGTTGATAAAGGATGAAATTTAAATGCTTTGTGCTTATGGACAGGTCATTCATGAGATATTCAAAAAGGTTTATATTTTGATATGATTTCTTTTTCTTAAAGACGAAATTCTAATAGAAAATATTGAATAGAATATTAAGTTCCAACATTGATAAAACTTGCACCGACACAGCTATTTAAATAATAATAATAATAATAATAATAATAATAATAACAATAACAATGCCACTACTACTACTACCACTTACAACAACAATAATAATAATAATAATAATAATAATAATAATAATAATGATAATAATAATAATAATAATAATAATAATAATAAACATAATAATAATAATAATAAACATAATAATAATAATAATAATAATAATAATAATAATAATAATAATAATAATAATAACAATAATAATAATAATAATACCTGCACAAACAACTAAGAGGTAATGTTTTCGTACGGCAAGTATTTGTCCTTTGGAGAGATTTCCACTTTGATTAGTTTGGAAAAGTACGTGTTCGTATATGTAAAGACAATCGTGTTGGGATTTATTTCATCCTTAAATATACTAGTACTAATCATCATCATCAAATTGACGCCAAAATATTTTACAATCAAGCAGAAAATCATCATATTTAAATAACGTCAATATATTTTAAAATCCGGCATAGACTATCTTGTGCTGAAAAATTGAGTTGAACCCTACATGTACAACAACAACGACAACAACAACAACAATACAAAATCCTGTTTTTAAAATTATATAACAAACACGTAGTTATGATGGATCGAGTAGAGAAAACGACACTAATGTCCTACATCATTTTATGAACATGTCTTGTAAATGATAAAGACGTGTCCTATCATGTGTAGAAGATATGGCCTCTCTATAATGTGTAAACAATATAGTCTAACTATAAGGCATGCAAGATTTGCCTTGTCAATAATGTATCAAACTCATTTTTCCTCTAATTTGTCAAAGATATTCTTTCCTATAATGAGTAAAATTAGTCATGAACTCAATGCGTAAATGACTTGTCCTATATATAATGTGTAAATAACATGTCCTATCTATAATGTGTAGATGATATATCCTATCTATAATGTGTAAATAGCATGTCCTATCTATAATGTGTAAATGATATATCCTATCCATAATCTGTAAATAACATATCCTATATATAATGTGTACATTATATATCCTATCTAAAATTTTTAAATAACATATCGTATATAATATATATATATATATATATATATATATATATATATATATATATATATATATATATATATATATATATATATATATATATATATATATATATATATATATATATATATATATAAAATGTGTGGATGATATGTCAGTGCCCTAACGGTGTAAATGGCAATCTGTCTATGATTTATACAATATATATTTTTATTGTGTAAACGTCTTGTTTATAATTTATAAGCGACTTTTCGTTTGTTTCATGAATCCATCATATAAAAATCGTTTCAGTGCATTACCTATAGTAGCCTAATTGTTTAGAGTTAGGGGGAAGTAGATACAAGTGTACGAAATCAAAAATCAGTTATGCTGTTTGATTTATAGATATACCTTGTTTGAAATCTTAATATAAGGATCCGGCTTTATAGAGCTTTACCCATAGTAATTGTGTAGAGTTAGGGTAAGTAGCTACAAGTGTACGAAATCAAACATGTGTAGAAGGTATATCCTATATATAATGTGTAGATGACATGTCCTATCTATAATGTGTAAATAACATATCCTATCTATAATGTGTAGATGATATATCCTATATATAATGTGTAAATAACGTCATATCTATAATCTGTAAATAACGTATCCTATATATAATGTGTAGATGATATATCAGTGCCATAATGGTGTAAATGGCAATCTCTCTATGATTTATACAATATATATATTTGTCTGTATTGTGTAAACGTCTTGTCTATAATTTATAAATACAGGACGACAAGAAATGAAACATAATATTAAGCCTAAATCAAATAATTGGTCAAACACATTTATAAGCGGCTTGTGTTTTGTTTAATGAATCCAGCATATAATAATCGTTTCAGTGCAGTACTCATAGTAATTGTTGAGAGTTAGGAGGAAGTTGTTACATGGGTACGAAATTAAAAATCAGTTTTGCTGTTTGATTTATAGGAAACCTTGTTTACAATCTTAATATAATGATCCGGCATGTCAGGACAATTTAGGTTATTATATAATGAAGCCTGATCTGGAACGATGGTGTAAGACTAAAAGTGTTTACAAACTTAAGTATATAACTATTGATCTGGTCTTAAACTCGTGCATAATGTATTACTCAAAATATGTGAAGCATGAAAAAACCTTTTAAATCATGCACGTTCTTTAAGCTGCTTTTAAAGTCATACATTTTATAGCTAAAATATGGATGTCATCATATTTGCTGGAATTCGTGATGGTAGATGAAACGCGATTTTACCATTATTTATCAAGGCAATAATTAAGAAGACGGTGTACAATAAGTAACATTTTCAAAGTTTACTTTCTCGTGATTTCATTGTACATACTTGTGTAGTAGTTCCATCCTTGTTGCGTTGATTGACCAAGAGGAAGACCACGTTTGTAGGACTGGGACCCCAGGCATTTATTCAGTGAATGATGATAGAAAAAGGATTTACAGGACGGATTCATGTTGCATAAACTGCCGCAGGTTAATAAAGTGATTCTGTTTTTGTCCCACAATAACTGAGATGTGTTTAAGTATTTCTCAAGGTCATGGTCCATTACCCATTTATTGGTCGAATCACCTTTCACGAGAACAAATGTATGCTTATAAGGTAAGATCGATTTAAATGTATATTTCTGTAAGTAAACAAACAAATTAAAACAACGATAAAGCTAGAAAGATATAAAGAAAGAAAGAAAAAAGGGAAAATAGTTAAGCAATAGGAAATAACAAATAATCGTTAATTCAATTAATATCAGTATTCATGTATGAAATAACAAGTGAGCTATGAAGAGACAAAGTAATCTAACTGAAAGAACATCTACAATAAAACTAGGTAACGACACACATACACACATGTATGTATGTATGTATGTATGTATGTATGTATGTATGTATGTATGTATGTATGTATGTATGTATGTATGTATGTATGTATGTATGTATGTATGTATGTATGTATGTATGTATGTATGTAAGTATGTATGTATGCATGTATGTAAATGTTTCCCTTTCAAGTATCTGCTTCCCCGTGTTAAATTTACTTAAAAGACACACACAAACACGAACACAAACAGGCGAACATGGAAAATAGTGAATTGAAAATGTGTGAAATGTTTATAACGAACATGTGATGCTTAGTTTAAATTTGCTTAGAGTCAAAATACACAATTGCTGGAACGCGTCCATATACTGACATAATATGTTTCCCAAATCTGCAATGTTTGATAAAACCAAAATGTACATATACATATTATATCTCTAAGTAGACATCAGTATTGAAAAAAACAATTTTTATCTATCTAAGAGAGAGAGAGAGAGAGAGAGAGAGAGAGAGAGAGAGAGAGAGAGAGAGACGTACTGGCTGTAGTGTAACTGACAGTCATAACCAAAACATAGATCCGTTGGATTAAGATCTTTTCCATTGCAATTCTGGTTCGAGGGTTTGGAGACATAGTACGTCAGACTTTCTATTACTGCGCTTTGAATTCCAGGCAAAGACGTTTTAAATCTTGATGTAGTGATGATGGGACATGCGCATGTCACATGCGCAACATGATACCAAATTTTAAACAAATTATATTAATGTATTACAAATTTACATAGGAACCAGCGTACAGCAAACAAATTTATTCGCATAATCTATGAAAATAAATGAAATAAATTTGTCACGCGAGTTTAAAAATATGATGGTGAAATATTAATCAATTTCCCTAAAGAACATATAACTTTCATTCAAAGTGCATGGTACTGGTTTAATAACGCTTTATAATCGACGTTCTAAAGCGAACACTAAAAAATTGATGGATGCAGTTTATGCACCGCTACGCAATGTGAAATTCAAAGTGAATAAATGTATCTTTATTTTGTAAAAATGGGCCAGTTAAGGCAGGAGTATAGAAATAATTTATTTGCATGGCTTGGTTTTCACAAAATTTAATAGGCATGTGGTAGACTATCCATTAATTTCAACCACAAAATAAACCACACTCACTCTTCTCACTAATCCTGCAAATTCATTACCATTGTTCTGAATCTACCATTACCATTGTGCAAAATTTAGGTGTTAAATAAGATGAATAAAATGCACGTGCATAAATAACTTTATCGCATCAGCTTTTACCTACTTTTGTGCTTTTGTTCTTTTTGCTCTCAAAACATGCTTATCCTCATAAAGAAAACTTTTCGCAACATCTATCCAGGTCTCTACACAACTAATATTATGATACAGAGAGTTTGGAATATATTAGTGGAAGAACAATGACACCAATACAACTGCAATACCTCCTTTATCACCATAGTGACGATAGCACATTTGGAACTACCTTCGTTTGCCATTCAGGAAATATATCTGCTCTTGTGTGTGTTATTCAGAACCGTATTTTTTATACTTATTCTATTTACTGTTTCTGTCTCTTCAGCTCAATCAATCTAGTTCCATTTTACCAATTCCCTCAACTCCGTGACTTACATATCCTAAAATATGTAAGCTGTAGACCTTTTGTGACCCAGCTATGCAATCAATGAATAACCATCTATCACGGAATAAGGCAAGGAAATAACTTGGCAATGAATTTGAACAACGTTTTGACATTAATATCGTACAGGCAAACATCTTTAGCATGGAAAGTTATCGTTGTTTTTGTTTCGTCTCATGGTGATTGAGTAGTACATAAGTTTTGTCATAGATCGCTCTCAGCCTGATGCCCATATTTCCCGAAGTACACGGGTATTTTACACCTGGTTCTCGCATGTGTTGTTGTAGTCTTTATACGAATTATATTGTCATATGCAGTGACAGCGACCTCGTAAATCTTGCATAGTAAAGACTAAATACAGCCATATGGGTAAGTAGTAGATTATAGACAGGTCATATCTTGAATTGTATATGTATATTAATGTATATAGTAGATGACTTACTATAGACATATGTGTAAGTAGATGATTATAGACAGGTTAAATTTGTAATTGTATATGTATTTGATTTGCTCTATACCGAGTTCATCGTTCATTATTGTGCTTTATAAGTCTTGGCAATTCCACATTGTTTAGGAACTGAAAATTATCAGTCTGATGCTGTTGTCGTGATTGGCTTTGTGCTTACGTAGAAAACTGAGGATATCATGTACTTTATGGTTTTCTTAATTTTGCCATGTCCACTGCATTTCTATGTGTTGATTTAAGAGGTGTTATATTTTAGCATCGTTAATGTTTATTCAATGCAAAAAATGGCCACTTTGGGCTGGTAGGGCTAGAAAAGGCAGTATTGCCTGGAAGGGCTAGAAGAGCTAGCAGTATCGCTGATATGACTGGCAACTAACATCATACAGCTTATACGGCAGCGTGATCTGCATTGAAGCAGCGTAGTTATTTTCCTGATAGAGTCACTGTTGTGGAGGGGCTGTATGTATTGCGCAAGACACGCCGTGTGGCAAATTAACTGGCATGTCTTAACAAATATACAACTGTCTTCCTTATCGTACAGTAATACTTTTGCCACAATACAATACAATACATGTATAAATAAAATTTGCAAATCCCGCTGTCCAAATTTAAAACTGAGGAACTTTTTTGTCGATGTAGTAATGCCGCATTTAGGCGTATTGTCAACAAATGGATAAAACCCACCCACATCGACGGATTTTGATTTTAAAAATATATAATATGAATACACTATAGTTGTTTGAGTTGATATCCGGTATATTTGACCACTAAAGTGGTGACATTTTGTGTTGCTATTACAGAAATCATGTTTCATGGTCATGTCTACTTGTTCCTTTGAAGTATGTAATTTTGGCTATTTACATAGGATTAAATTTAGAACCGAAAACTTGTCGTGTGCAAATTAATTGCTTACATGAAACCAAGACCTTAGTTGTGGACATTTTATTTGTAAGAGAAGTACATATTTTGATATGTTGTACCATCGCTCACTGATCCCATATACTAGCACAAATAAAAGATATAAAAAGAAGAGATTAACCATGAAAAAGTCAACAAGACTGGTCTTGGGAAGGGTTTGCTATCGTTAGCAGAAGCATTTGGAACAACCAAACCATATCTGTATTATTTCTAAAGATAAAGGCACATGTGATGGAACGCTATGATCTTGTAAATAGAGCAGTGTGGCAATGTTAACTGTATCCTTTACAACATCATCTAATTTAATATCTATGGGTTATTGTATTTGTACGGGAAAATGTAAAATTGTTTTTCGGATGCTTACAAATGCATTAACCATTTTAACAAATGCAAATTTTCATATTCTGCCTAAGGCTTAACTATATAAATGAAAATGCACTACAAGAAGCAACATCATCTGAATTTACGCTGTATTCCAAACTAAATACACAAGCACAGAACCTTTTCATTTCATCTGGAATGAATGGATTTGTGTATTTTGTCCATTCAACGAAATTCTATGATTAAGGACAAGATTTATCTACGTGAAGTATATCTGATTTCAGCAGCGTCTGTGCCAATTCTACATGACATACATCGGGCTGATGCAGAGATGGAGAAGCGTGTTGATATCTGCAAGTGATTCGATTCTGTTATTGACTTTGTGAAATCATAATCTGGAAAAAAAATATCTAGTCCTTCATTTGTCATTATCAAAATGACTCTACGGAATTTAATGTTTATTTCATTTTGATTGCAGTAAGGATGAAGTAATTACATTAATCAACTTTTTAAATGTGGCTAAGTAATTTATATATCATCGATATCCATGTACTTTACGTATTACCTATGTATTGTAACTGTATAAGACACATTTCCATTAAAACGGACGGGCTTCTTGAACGTAAGAATTAATCGCACATATTCATTATATTATAATACACCGTTATTCAGAAGACATTAAAAATGGCGACAAATGTTGCTTAATATTTATAATTATGACTCATGGATGTTACGTGACAGAAAAAATATTAGAGATGGATTTTCTGAACTTCCAGACATATCGGATCATAAAACTTGAGAATGAATAAAGCTCGCCTGCTAAAGGTCACACAAGTATTCTGATCACAGCAGTAATATCGGTGAACAATTGGTGACCTATTGTTGATTCATGAAGGAGAATCATTTTTTTAAACATTCACTACAATCCAATCAATGCTGCAGGTTACGTAGGTGTTTAAATATTGAATAATGTTCAAATATTTAATAATGTAAAACACAGTTTAAAATGATTTGCTGGTTACAAGAGCAAGCAAAGTACACATTACAAAACTTTATTCGGTGAAACTTTTCCAGACGTCAGACCAAAGTGAATGACATCGATCATTAGTGGCAAGAAGATGTATCGTATTTGCAGCACATAAATATGGTTGTAAATATTTGTCTTGCGTCATCCATGTCTATCAAGATCAGAGTGGGTCAGTTCTTCGATCTCCAAAACGATTGCCTAATTAGCAGGAACTTTAAAATTGGTTTCGAAAAAAGCAGTTGTCACTAGCTACGATGGCAAACAGACAAAGGCATATCAATTATGAACTAACCACTTCTCATTAAAGCGTACAATTAGAAAACCATATTAGCATGGATATACATCCGGAGAATTGAACCACGACAAAGAAGTGGCAGTTTTTGATCAATTGCATGGAATGTCCCCTTTTCTCCTAGGAAATGTAGAATGATAGAGATGAGAGACTGAATTTGTATTGAAAATATTAACAAACCTTAAACAAATATTATACACCTAACAGGAAAACATACTTGTTTCGTGTTAGTGGATGAGTGAGCGCCCCGTAATACCGCCTTTTAATATAAATTGGGAGACATGAACAATGATGTGTTAAAGGAAACTTTAATTGATGTGAGTTATAATGAGAGACACAAATTAAGACTACGTGTACGTTGTCGAGAGCAAGCGGGACTGAAGAACACTTAAAGTGGCGAAACACCGACTTAACGAAGTGAAAGCACGTTGGAAAGTATATCCATAAAATATTGATTTTTTTATTACGGATTCGTATTCTTCCATTTATCTTTAAGAACTATAGAGTATACAATGAGGTGTAGAACGCATGTGTAATCACAAATCGTTTTTGTCTGCCAAATCGATGCGTTGTGATATCTCGTAAGAGCAGCTGTCGTCAACTGAAGTTTGCAGCAAGGAAACAAACTATGGTGTTTTACTATTCAACAGTTTCATCTGTTATCATATTCAAATCTTTTCCCCTCAACTATTCTACAGACAGTACCAGCGGAAACCTTGCAGGCTACGTCAGATGATCAACAACGGTAACAACAGTAATTTTTGGAACATTTTGAAATTACTCCGCCTTTGACATTGGATAAATTTATTTGACCTAACCCAGTTTCAGCGTAATGAAAGTATTTTTGCCAACAACACCTTTTTTTTATTCACGGCCAAATTAACTCAAACCAAACAATTTGATCAGGAAGTTACTTTGCTAGAAATTATTCATTCATGTCAGTGAAAATCAGACGAAGTTTACAGATGAAGTACTAAAAAAACAAGTGTGCGAGCATTATACTAAGACACTTCATACAAATAGTTATTCAGTTCTCAATACTCGTTTCCAGGATCACATAAGCAAAGATCTGAACAAAACTGAACATAGTGTAATGATTGAGTAATATAAAATTGATTATCGTCTGAATATGAAACGATCTGATTCAACAAAGTTATCCATCAGTTTTTGTCTCCCAGTTTGTTTGGTATTTTGGGTGGACACACCAAAACAGAGCTTTATGCGCAACACATAAACAACAACGAGCAATTTGACACATAGCCAGGGAACTGAACTGAGGTTTAATGTGATGTGTGTGCATTCAGATGGGGTGAGCACAACGTGGTTGGAAACAAAGACGGTCCTTTTTTAAACTTTGTTCGTTTCAAAGCGGATTCTTCTACTGGTGCTTACGAGGGAGGTGGAAAGAAATATCACGTTCACAGTGAATTTGTATATCCAAACTATCTTCTTGTCAATAAATCGTATTTTGACTGTCGCAATATTGGCATAACATGAGATCTTGGACAAAATACCCTATTCTCGAAACGAAAAGGCTACAATTTCCATAAGGTTCTCTTGCAAATTGTAAGTAAGAAAACCTGAAAAAAATAAAGTATCGCAGCGTGTCCCCCAACTTAAAACGAAGGTGATGCGAACATTGCACGCCTTGAAAAATATGCCTCGTTAAGCAAGGAAAAGAATTTATCGAAAACGTAATTGTCGTTAAAGTCTTAAAGACGCCTTCTTGAGAGCATGCGGACATATGTTGTGTACTACCCTTTTCGGTAGTCGAAAGACACTATACATTCCCTGCGCTCTTCAGGCCTAGGCATTTCCTCATCTTCTCGCCACAGCAAGGATAAGGTAGAAAACACATAAAAACCCAGTCCAAATCTCATCAATTTGTTGCGAGACGGAATATAAAATACGAACCTCCGGAGTATTGGACGTATTTTATTAATGAATGATACAGGAAATGATGCACCAAGATTCACTTGAATATTGTAAGTTTGACATTCATTTGCTTGTCTCTACATATGAAGTTCATTTCTTAAGCCACTCCTATCTGCCCTACATTTCTGTATATACTAAACGAGGGCGTGCTCAGATGACCCAAGTGCATGGAGTGTACGCCTCGGATGTGTGAGGTCGCCGGTTTGAAGTCTGGTAGAGTTATACCAAAGACGTATTAAATTGGCACTATCAGCTGCCCTGCTTGGTGCTCAGCATTACAAGGTTAGTGTTAGCATTGAACGGCCTGGTGTCAGGATAAGTTACTGAGTGGAACATGATGACATATGCCTGCTGCAGATAGACCAAGTCATAAACACCGTATTGCAGCCGTTCTAGCGATATGTATCAAGTTGTTAAAGGCTCGTTAGCAATCTAAAACACTCCTTACACAAATACACTCAATGAGGACTATATGTATAATTAAGGATTACAGAAACTCAAATTTCCTATGTAAGATGTTAATTATAAACCAGATCCTGGACCTTGTATCAACTGATGAAATATCTTTGCCAAGGCTACAATTAATGTACATTATATCTATGTCAATGCTACATTTAAAGTACATTATATCTTTGCCATGGCTACAATTAAAGTACATTATATCTCTGCCAAGTCTACAATTAAAATGCATCATATCTATATCAATGCTACAATTTTAATTCATTATATTTTTGCCAATGATACAATTAATATATATATATATATATATATATATATATATATATATATATATATATATATATATATATATATATATATATATATGCCAATGCTACAACTAAATTTCATTATATCTATGTCAAAGCTTCAATTAAAATTCATTATATCTTTACCAATGCTATAATTAAAGTACACTCTGATTGGATAAATGAACATTGACTGATTACATATACTGATATGCAGGCATGTCGGAAAGTGCGAAATAACATACGCACAATTTGTCTCAAGATTTCAGCCCCTCCATGCCATTGGGTACACAGTTCAGTTTAACAAGTCTCATGTTATCGGTATCGATGTCAAAATCGCTATTTCTTTTACTGTGTATCCAATTTGGCAACAAACAAATAATTAAACGATTTAGACTTATATAACGCACATGTTAGCATGTATCATCTTTCTCTGATCAGAATACTTGTAGGAACTTTAACAGGCGAGCCATTTTCTGATTGTAAGTGTATATAAATTAATGAAATTCGTTTCCTTAATCTTGGAATTTTATTAAATAATGTAAAATAATACAAATGATTATATATATATATATATATATATATATATATATATATATATGGTGTGTGTATGTGTGTGTGTGTGTGTGTTTGTGTGAGCACATGTAGAAAAGGTGTGCAAGTTATTATGAGAAAGAAAGTGAATGAAAATACAGGGTTCCCTATCATTAACTTGTTGGATGGGGTTGTCAAACTAAATGTGCATATACCAGCCTTATCTTTCTGACATCGTTAAGATCGACAGGAAAATAAACAGGAAATCAGCGTTCATTATCTACGTTTTTGTACTCATATCTGCCTGGTTCATTGATTTTTCTGATAATTGAACATAAATAAATTTGCCTGGACTTTATATTGTGCTTCAAAACAAACTTACTATAGTATGTTAAGAAACTTAATCATTGCCACTAAACAAGTGAATATCGTTCTTGCCTTTAACACGGCAATCAGGTACAACGTAGGGGAAAAGAAAGACAAGGTTCCAACCATTGTCAGAATGCTAAGTCAGCAATTTCCTTCCTGCTGATAGAAAACAGAACAACGTAACCTCTTTAGAGGTGCAAATGGATCTCCAGACCCAGACTATTGGTAATTGAATGAGTAAAACTTAAATTTAGTGTAAAGTCCATCCTTGAAGATATACAAAATACTTCTAAAGAGTTTAAGCTTGGTAATTAAATTATTATTAAAACATTCACTCTCCGTATAGCTGAGAATGGTAGTTTGAGAAATTAATCTATATCTCATAGTACCATATTAATCTATATCTCATAGTACCTGATGCAGTGTGGCGAATGTGGTTCTAGAATGCCTATGTGTGTATCAGTGTTGTGTGTATATAGCATATAAAATATAAAGGATATCTGTATCGCTTTTGGTATTCACGATTTTACTATGATCGTTTCTTTTTCTCACATTAATACGAATAAACATTCACAGTTCTTAAGTGATGAATTATATCTAAAATAATCAACTGATCTTATTTATGAGGATAAATGGATGCGTTTACCATTTGATTTTCTCAATGTCACTAAAAATACTACTGACATATACCGGTTGTGATAGCCTATGCAGAATGTACAATATGCATAATGGTTCGCTACTCATGTAAGAATATCATATGAAAGAGGTCTATATAAACAGCCGTACTCTCTACATTTGGCTACATTCTGAAAGTGCCAAAGTTCCATCTCGTTCCTGATAATAATCAGTTTATCTCCCCTTCGCTTTACATACATCCATAGCTGCAAACACGTTTCTTATTTATGGATGTAATTTATTGTGTCCAAGTGTATTCTTGAAAGTATAGTCTCCTTCACATCGTGCCACTTCTAGAATAGTATAACATGGAATAACATATTAAATAAAGTGATGAGGATACAGTGTTGGCCTTGCCTTAGAACATGACATGTGAAAGTGTTAGAGTAAATATGGTAAAGATGGACCCATCGGTTGACCTCTGTATGTACCATTCATGAATATGCAGCATGAAAAGAGACTGAGTTGGACGATTGACAAATATTTAAATCCAGACGAGATTAGTTGATCTTCTTCATGTAAATATTCACGATTTGTTTAAATTCACCCCTTGACATTGTAAAAATGGCAATGGATACAAATAACAAAGCAAATAATACTGTCAATATTTTTTAATTCACTTCAGTACTAGGTTATCAACAAACGAATCTTCTTTTCATTGTATGACCGGTTTGACAGGATGACAGGTCACTACATTCGTGATTTGTGTATGTGTGTGTGTGTGTGTGTGTGTGAGAGAGAGAGAGATAGAGAGATAGAGAGATAGATATATAGAGGGACAAAGTGAGAAAGACATTGCTTGATAGTAAGAGATGAATTCGGTCCATAAAACTATTTTATAACAATATCTGAATATGGTTCACATTCATACATCTATTACAAGAGTTTAATTTAGTTACTTTATTGTCATATCAATAACTTACATGCCTGGAATAATGGTGGAACCGAGGGTGACTATGCAAATTTATTCCATTAATATTTTATTTCACTAAATGTTTTATCAGCTTGAAATTTATCCCTAAGCAAAACTCCTTTCTGCATTTAAGTATACTGACTACCTTCTTAACTTTCAAAGCTTCCGAAGAAAAGTGTTACATGTTTTTTTGTACGTAAGATCTATGGATATGTTTTGCTATGATTTTATCATAATGTAAAGAGTTTGTAGGTTGCAAAGAGATTCCAATACCTGTATGTGGAACAGCATGTGGCTGCTACGAGGTAAACAGGTACATTGATAACTTAACTCGACAAGTCTGATCCTGATGATGTTATGATTACAAACATCAGACGATAATCTATACATGCACCTAAGGAAGCATCAATGAAGTATATATGGGCATAATAGTTGCGTACATTTATGTGCTGACACAAATTAGGGCTCAAAAGCAAAGTTTTGAATGCATAAAACTTGGCAATGAACCAAACGAAGTAAGGATAGCGCTGTGACTAAAAAACCAGCCGGACTCGAAGGAGAACCCCAATTAAAAAAAAATATAACGATAATAATGATCAAAAAGTGCATTAAATAAGTTTGCAACTCCACGAGAAACCTGATGTGGATAAACGTAGAAATGTTAGATATTGGTATTAGATAGCCAGTTAGGAATTCACGTTTCCACTAATAGACGATACATCTGAAAGGACAATGTAGCATAAGGACAATCGTACAGTGAAACAACTAGTGAGGCACACACAGTTACACCTGTCTCTGTCAAAGCTAATTCTGCCTTTGTGCACCTGAATATATCTACAATATACATTAGAGCTCCATCGACCTAAGATTTTGATAAAATGGTCTCGAATTTAGTCATTGCAGCACTGATAGCCGCCTATGCGGAATGAGTGCCTATTATAAAGAATCATAACCTAACCTGGACAAAACGGCTTTATTGGTGGTGATAACATTCTACTTAAAGAAGGACCATTGTCCATGAGAAACATTAACTTCACGGCGGTCTGCAAAAACATACATAGCAATTTGCATACATACAAATGTAATTATGTTATGTTATGTATGTATGTATGTATGTATGTATGTATGTATGTATGTATGTATGTATGTATGTATGTATGTATGTATGTATGTATGTATGTATGTATGTATGTATGTATGTATGTATGTATGTATGTATGTATGTATGTATGTATGTATGTATGTATGTATGTATGCATGCATGCATGCATGCATGCATGCATGCATGCATGCATGCATGCATGCATGCATGCATGTATGTATGTATGTATGTATGTATGTATGTATGTATGTATGTATGTATGTATGTATGTACGAATATATGTACGTACGTATATATAAATATATATGTACCTATGATTTGTGCACGTTAAGGATTCTAATTTATCTTGATCAAAAAAGCATCATGTTGAGGGAAAAGCAAAAGTTCGTTTCGTCAAGTCTGAAAGCTAGAATTGAGCAAATAGCAACAATAATATTTAGCTGTTGTATAGAGAGCTAAATAAATATTTATGTAGAATAATTTTCATTTGTTGCATAGGAAAAATAACAGTTTATGATACACTTCAATGGACGGATAAAACTGTGTCCGAAATTTGAAATAGATGGTAAAAAGCAAATTCCAAACATTACACTAATAAAAACAATCTGGAGCATACGTATCTGTTTCGGTATGTAGTTGTCAAAATATCTAATATATCTGAGAGAGATGGAGGGAGGGAGGGAGGAACGGTCTGAGGAAGGGATGCAGGGAGAGAGGGAGGGAAGGAGTGAGGGAGGAGGGAGAAACAGACGGACGGACATATGGATGGACGGACGGAGAAACGGAGAGACGGACGGAGAGAGGGAGGGAAAGTACATACTGGCCGTAATCTAAACTAACAATAAGCATTAAAGCAAAAATACATATGTTTAAGCTTTTTCCCATCCTGGAATGAAGGCTGTGTAAAACTAATGCTTGATAAGGTCTATAACTCTAATTATAACTGCAGGCACAGACTATATAAATGCGTTCCAAGGAAGGATAAATATAACGTGATCTTGTTAATGTGGTGATCGGACATGCAGATGTGACATGCGCAAGAAGCAACACAAGTCTAAAGAATGTTCTTAAATTGTAATAAATTTAAGCCTTTCAAACATACCAGACGAATGTCGGAATTATTGCAACCTATGAGAGTTGGCAAACACATCAATTCCCTTTATCTGTGATAACGTTATGTAACACTTTTGTTTCCTGGGTAGTATCGCAATTGATTATGCCTACAAAGTACATATAATGGTATGATTCCATACAATATTTGCTTTTGTGACCATGACAGTGACATTTCAAACTTTGCTTATTTTTAAACGAGAAAATTGGAGATGTGTCTTTTTGTTCATATAAAGTCAGAAAAAGTAATATAAAAATTTTGATGTATTTGTGCTAAAGAAATACAACAATGACCACAAAGGCTTTAGAAGTGAGTAATGTTTCCAGATTTATGATTATACTGTAAATCACGTTCACGAATCAGCCACTAAATGTTATCTCCCATCATGTTCTCATTATTCTGCTTTTGGTAGCGGCGTTCAATGTCCAGTGTAATCTAGTGGAAGCGTTCACATTGGTACTCCCTTCAAGCTACCATGTTTTCCTTGAATTTATCAAGATGAGCATTAATAATATGGACTTTGAGGGACATGTTGCAGCCTATTGTGCAATAGTTATTCACCAGAATCTGAACCAGCTCCATACAGTTTTAGGTCTTGTGTTTGCCCGGAAGCCCCTAACCACTAAGCCAAAGCCGTTCCAAGCCGATTTATCCTTACTATTGGGCTTCTGAAGGAATTCATTGCACTCCAGTTGAGTCTTTATCTTTGGTCCGACGAAGTCACCAACTTTGCTCATTACACTAGACAGATTAGGAAGAATTCTTCAAGGTACTTGATGGCTGCAGACTCTTTATTTAGAGCTCTGACAAATTGTCTCATAATCCTTAATTTGATGTCCAATGATGGTATCAGCAGCTTCATTGGATCAACCAATGCTCTCCATTTTGACGTTGTTCCTCCCCACAGACTGTGTCCACTGTGGCCAGTTCCGCCTTCGGTAGTGCCTCTTAGTGTCCCTACTGTTCTAAAGGCAACGGGAACCTTGGTAAAACCGCATTAAAGACCTATCAGGAATTCCACCATTTTGACGTCTCCGATGACCTTCCATCCGTAGTCATCATACTTCAAGACGTCTAGCGAAGTTTTGATGATGTTGCAATCCTCTTTGATGTGCACCTAGTAAGCCAGCAGATGAGACGGGTACTAGTGCCCATTATGGAACAATACGGGTTTGAGGTTCATGTATGAGCTGTCAATAAAGAGGCGTCATTCATTCTGGCTACAGATTGTCTCAAACTGACTGGTCACATTGTGGCAGTGTCAGAGACCATCTTTTACAGGTAAAGATGCTGTGAAAAGCATTATGACTCTTCCTCACAACTTCATCTTGCACAACTTTTATTCAAAAAGTTCCACCGCTTGAGCCTCAATAGTTTGGCAATCGACTTGATGAGACCAAGATCTCTGATCAAGTCGTTGGGGTATTTCTGACTGGGTTATTATGGACTTCTATATTTAGCTTAACATCTGAAATTGTCATCTGGATTTACAACGTCTTCTTCTCTTTCTGCCTTGCGGCTCTTCTAAAGACGGCTGCTATCTCTCTCTAGAGGAGTAGGTAGGGGAAACTCAGGGAAGTGTAGCACCGGGGTGATGGATGAAGAAAGATCTGAATATATGATACCAAGTATATTCTTGCCATTTGCATTTCCCGCCTTTAACATCCTACAAAAATGCACTTATTTCACTAATAACTAATGTGAACAAGATTCTCCAACATTTGTCATGAGTACATTTTCAGTAACATTGAAAAGGGAAAATAAATTCTTTAAAATTAAAATGTTACAATTTTAAAAATTTAAAAAAGAATGTTTGTTAAACATAATTTCGAGCAGTTAATTTTGCAGTGCTGGTAGGTGAAAAGAGGTGGTTACGGTTTGTCTTGTTCCACATAGGCATGCAAAAATGTGCCTTGTAGGCCTAACACATCTTAGCAGATGGTTTCAATCAGTACTTTGTCGCCATTGGATAAATAAAGTGGCCGCAGACTATGGCGAAATGCGCCTGCCTAATGCTTTCAGACTCTTGGTGCCATCTCAGGAAAATGAAAATATGTATTCACGTAGACATCACGAATTAAACTGTTTTTATACTACTATTTATATTACTGGAATTTTTTAGAAAGTTCTAGAAGTTACTCCAAGTGAACTGTGCACTGAATCTATCTATCTTGAATTTTCTGGAAGATAGGTACATTATAAAATATCACTTTTTATCCACAAAAGCAAAATTTGAGGGAATTAATAGCTGTTTTCTTTTTCTGTAGCTTTTCAGTTTCTCTGGCATACTGAAGGCTGCTTATCTTACATGTGATGAGAAAAACAAGATAAAACTTTATAGATCTAATTCGATGAATTAACGGTACAGAAGCCCTGTCCCAGAACATTTCTCCCCTATTCACACTTTCAGTGGTATAACATTTATCACAATTGCTAACAACCCCAACTGGAGTTCCAGGAAGGAAAAGAAATCTTACTGGATACGCCGCCTTAGAGCAATGAAACCACGCGTTCTAAACCAAGAAACTAGAAATGGTAACGTATGCACTGGTTGAATTATTCCTTGCAGCCGACAGTTTCTTTTCAAACGTTTCTAAATCTTCTTAGTATTCTTTAATTACTACTATAAGAATAAATTTAATTACTAATATAAAAAGTTAAACTTTCTACGTTATAGAATCAAATATATGGGATATAATCTACGTTATATAAATGTAATCAAATAGTAGATGTCGCTATGGCACATAGATTTCTAGTGAAAACTAGAAACATCTGCAACAAGTCTATACAGGCCAATTGAGACCTAATGCTACTATAGGTTTAATTTGTGTAGAGGCAGCCGCCTAGAGTTTTACAAACACAACGTTTTTACGTTTGTTTGTTCGTTTTGTCTATGTTATGTGTATGAATTTGAAAAAGACTCATTAAGTGTCGAAAGAACTAAGAAAAGTTAGTTAACAGTTTTGAACTGTTCGTAGTTAGTTTATTATACACAAACACAAACATGCATACCTACATACCTACCTACAAAGATACATACATACATACATACATACATACATACATACATACATACATACATACATACATACATACATACATACATACATACATACATACATACATACATACATACATACATTCATACATACATACATACATACATACATACATACATACATACATACATACATACATACATACATACATACATACATACATACATACATACATACATACACACACATGCATGCATGCATGCACGCACGCACGCAGGCACACGCACACACACACACATACATACATACATACATACATACATACATACATACATACATACATACATACATACATACATACATACATACATACATACATACATACATACATACATACATACATACATACATACATACATATATATATATATATATATATATATATATATATATATATATATATATGTATGTATGTATGTATGTATGTATGTATGTATGTATGTATGTATGTATGTATGTATGTATGTATGTATGTATGTATGTATGTATGTATGTATGTATGTATGTATGTATGTATGTATGTATGTATGTATGTATGTATGTATGTATGTATGTGTGCAGATGCCTTTCATTTAGATATTTTCATTTTTTAGGAGAATGTACCGAAAGACTATGGGTTTTGGTGTTAGTGCATGTGTTCTAGGTGATACATGCCATAACCTGTGGCAGAAATTCAAATCCTACCTTTACATTACAAGCTCCGTTCATGTTATTTATTATAGCTATTTTTCAATAGTCAATGTTTCGTGTGAAATTCGCAATAAATAAGCGTAACTGGCGTCAGCTAGTCACTTCAGATAGGGGTTATGCAATTAAATGACACTAGATCAAATCCGTAGGGTACGATATTGATTAATCAATCCAGTACAATATTTGTTTAAATAACGACAAGCCAATTGTTACTCCGGCAACACATTGACGATTGTTGCAATAAAGAATAGCTTTTTATCGCATACAAATACTGAATGTTGGAAGACATACATAATTTAGAGCACAGGACAAGTCTAGATGACGTCACGCCTGATGGAGCCCACGGGGAGCTGAAAATCAACCTATAACGCCTCATTAACCTGCACAGTTTAAGCACATAAATCATAATACATGGTCCATTTTTAAATGAAATTTTCTGCATTTTTGAACATATGCCTAGCTGTCAATACAATACATCATTAGTTTATTTCTATGCTTGAATTGTTACAACTAAAGAGATATAATATTTTAGACGACATATCGTTCTAGCAATTAATGCAAGTGTTCGTAAGAATTAAAATATATTTTAAATGAACATATTTAATATTTTTGAAGGAATTCCAGTAGTCTTGAATGTGTTATTTCATCAATAGCCTTGAATGTACTGAATGACCAATAGTCTTGAAGGTCACGATATACCAATAGTCTTTTATCCTGATGTACCAATAATTTTGAATGTCATGATGCACCAATAGTCTTGAATTTCCTGCTATACAATTAATATTGAATGCCCTGAAGTGCCAATAGTCTTGAATTTCCTGCTATGCAATTAATATTGAATGCCCTGAAGTGCCAATAGTCTTGAATTTCCTGCTATACAATTAATATTGAATGCCCTGAAGTACCAATAGTCTTGAATTTCCTGCTATACAATTAATATTGAATGCCCTGAAGTGCCAATAGTCTTGAATTTCCTGCTATACAATTAATATTGAATGCCCTGAAGTGCCAATAGTCTTGAATTTCCTGCTATACAATTAACATTGAATGCCCTGAAGTGCCAATAGTCTTGAATTTCCTGCTATACAATTAACATTGAATGCCCTGAAGTGCCAATAGTCTTGAATTTCCTGCTATACAATTAATATTGAATGCCCTGAAGTACCAATAGTCTTGAATTTCCTGCTATACAATTAATATTGAATGCCCTGAAGTGCCAATAGTCTTGAATTTCCTGCTATACAATTAACATTGAATGCCCTGAAGTGCCAATAGTCTTGAATTTCCTGCTATACAATTAATATTGAATGCCCTGAAGTGCCAATAGTCTTGAATTTCCTGCTATACAATTAACATTGAATGCCCTGAAGTACCAATAGTCTTGAATTTCCTGCTATACAATTAATATTGAATGCCCTGAAGTGCCAATAGTCTTGAATTTCCTGCTATACAATTAACATTGAATGCCCTGAAGTGCCAATAGTCTTGAATTTCCTGCTATACAATTAATATTGAATGCCCTGAAGTGCCAATAGTCTTGAATTTCCTGCTATACAATTAATATTGAATGCCCTGAAGTGCCAATAGTCTTGAATTTCCTGCTATACAATTAATATTGAATGCCCTGAAGTGCCAATAGTCTTGAATTTCCTGCTATGCAATTAACATTGAATGCCCTGAAGTACCAATAGTCTTGAATTTCCTGCTATACAATTAATATTGAATGCCCTGAAGTGCCAATAGTCTTGAATTTCTTGCTATGCAATTAACATTGAATGCCCTGAAGTACCAATAGTCTTGAATTTCCTGCTATACAATTAATATTGAATGCCCTGAAGTGCCAATAGTCTTGAATTTCCTGCTATACAATTAATATTGAATGCCCTGAAGTGCCAATAGTCTTGAATTTCCTGCTATACAATTAATATTGAATGCCCTGAAGTACCAATAGTCTTGAATTTCCTGCTATACAATTAATATTGAATGCCCTGAAGTGCCAATAGTCTTGAATTTCCTGCTATACAATTAATATTGAATGCCCTGAAGTGCCAATAGTCTTGAATTTCCTGCTATACAATTAATATTGAATGCCCTGAAGTGCCAATAGTCTTGAATTTCCTGCTATGCAATTAACATTGAATGCCCTGAAGTACCAATAGTCTTGAATTTCCTGCTATACAATTAATATTGAATGCCCTGAAGTGCCAATAGTCTTGAATTTCCTGCTATGCAATTAACATTGAATGCCCTGAAGTACCAATAGTCTTGAATTTCCTGCTATACAATTAATATTGAATGCCCTGAAGTACCAATAGTCTTGAATTTCCTGCTATACAATTAATATTGAATGCCCTGAAGTACCAATAGTCTTGAATTTCCTGCTATACAATTAATATTGAATGCCCTGAAGTGCCAATAGTCTTGAATTTCCTGCTATGCAATTAACATTGAATGCCCTGAAGTACCAATAGTATTGAATTTCCTGCTATACAATTAACATTGAATGCCCTGAAGTGCCAATAGTCTTGAATTTCCTGCTATACAATTAATATTGAATGCCCTGAAGTGCCAATAGTCTTGAATTTCCTGCTATACAATTAATATTGAATGCCCTGAAGTACCAATAGTCTTGAATGACCTAAACTAACAATAATCTTGAAAGTGCTGAACTACCAATACTTTACGATGTCCTGAAGCCCAATAATAATGCAATCAATAAGGTCTTCAAATGAGTTCACAATGACTCCAAGCTGATGTGTTAGTCCGGAAGTCAATAAACACCCTGTAATTAAAAATTATAATTTTAGGAAATAATTCCTGTTAAATTATATCTGAGCACAGCTTGAAATGAATCCACTGATTGGTCTTAAAGCAGGAATAACTGATCTGTTTACAAACCCCTAATTATACATATTTCTCGGACATATGTGGTAATAAAATGGCATGGAAATTTGTCATTTCCAATAGACACTTCTCCTAGTTCATAAACTCAAACTGAAACAAATAAATTGTTTAAAACGTACAATTATAACAAAAGTCACTTATGCGAATACTTCATCCACAACCCTCAATCTCAGTCAAATGTAAAGCTCATTATATAAATTAAATAGACATAACAATAACGATATAAGAGAAATTAATTATAGCAAGAATACGACTCTGTTTCCGTTGTATTAAAGAATGAAATGGACTGTATACTTTCAATTATATTTGAACACTCCTGTCATGTTTATCAGACAGACTCGAAAATAACGATTTGTCATCCCCCTCGTATTTTGTTTATTTGCTAGCAATAAACAACATCCAAAGATTTTTAATTTTATGTAGGAATAAGAATCACGAAATGATTGTTAGTGTTCATGTGAAAACAATAGAGACCCAAAGTGCATTAAACTGTATGGGATATTAATACACATTCACAAACATTAATCTTTAAGTGGACATAACATAAACCAAACGAGTAATAAGATTTCTGTGGAAAAAAAAATATAGAGAGTGCATTAAATAGAGCTCATTATTTAAAGTTACGACATGTTAATTAATTAAATAAGGAAGGAAGAAAGGAAGTAAACATCTTAGTTAAGTGCAGAGCTATTTATTTTCGTAAATTATACGGTACCCCGTTGCTTTTAAATCACTAGTGAGCTAAGTTTTAAACAACTAAACGTTTTGTTCACTGTGTACCATATGCGTCTGATTAAAAAGACAGAGTGAGAAAGTTCACCGATATTAGGACACGCTTCTCTAAGTTTGGGATATCATTGTAACACAATTACAACATTTTAGTAAGAGGAACACATTGTAAGTTTATATCACGTGACCTACAATAAGTTTGAAGAAACTGAAACGGAAACTGCTCGACGTGATACAGCATTTCGCTTTAAAATCTTGAAGCCATATTAAAGGGAATTAACTTTTTTCAGTGGTCTCAAAACTTTGGCCAATGGTATAAGCTATGAAATGAAATTCACAACGGGAATCAGGTTTTCACTGTAAATAATAAACGCCCAAAGAACAATTATCTTTATGTAGAAATTATAAGCACTCTAAGGACAATATTCTTTTTGTGGAAACAGTAAACACTCAAAGTGTATTATACCTTCTCTGAAGATAATAAAAAGCCCTTTTGATAAATTTAAGTACTAAAGCCATTCTATTTTGTAGATTGCACGAAAGTTATGATTTGCTAAATTATGTTAGTTTACAGTTGGAACTAAAACGTTTATAATCGGGATGCCACATATATTGCCAAGAACAACATCAATAGCGATAAGGAAGAGCATGTTCAATGTTTTCGAATGAGTGGCATCAATTTCCTATAGGAGATTTCAGAAAACTATCCAGACAGCCAATTACACTGAGACTTTCATGATTCTGTTGAAATTTCATTATCTGTTGTCCTTTAATTTACACTTGAAGCTCTGTTCAATCTTTCGTTCATTCTTTATTATAATTTTAAAATTTTTAGATTATAACTGGCGAAATATCTGCAAATATTAGCATATAATTTGTAGAAATGACAAGTACATATAGGAATATTAAAGCTCGTAAGCGGGTATCCCTGTGGAGACGAAAATTCGTTTCCCAATTATGTTCATTATGATATTGGTTTCATGAGGTAAGATTAAGTAATTGGTGATAGCCATCGCAACTAAAAACTATCAGCATCACTTCAGTACCGTTTGCCGTATTCCCAACATTTAATTTAAAATTAAAAACCATTTCCAGGTCCTGATCAAATGCAAAGACACATAAATTATTTAAAGAACTAAATTTTAAGTTTTTTAACGAGTGCATGAAATGATCAAAATACCAACGAAGCGTTACACATTTGTTTAATCAAAAAATTAAATTCGCTTTTCCGTCCTTAATTTGACAAATATTTCTGGACAGTGTTCAAAGCAGGACACATGGCTTATTGCCTGATTAAATCCTCAAAGGCACCAGTAATGCGATGAGCTGCCACAACTGTTGAATACGAAAGTGGAAAATTTCAATGAAGCGTGTTTACTGGAAACAAATGATTTTTGTTTCAATATATTTTTAAGTATTTGATGTCTTCTTTAAAAAAAAATACTGGACGTTTTTAGGACGAGGAGCGTCAGAGGATATGCAGTATAGAATGCACTAACTCCATACATGAATTAATGCATCCATTGACACTTAGGGGTTTAGCTGTAACCAATGTTTGGGGACTGTACAAATATACTGCATGATATCTGTTCCATTTTTACAACATTTTACTATTTCAATAAAGTACACCAGTTTTACCTATTTGAGTAAATACGTCAAGTTTACAATGTAAATAGAGCACATCATTTTTACTGTTTGATTCAAACGCATCTTTCCCTTCGTAGTGTGAAATTACTGTGATTCTTTAACCATTGTCCTTGTACTATTACATTCATTAAATTACATTCATTAATAATGAAACTTAAAACACATTTTTTATTGATTACACAGGTGGCTTACGCATGATTGGCGTTAGGGTTTGTCCATTAATATAACGGGACTGAATTCGATAAATAAGTACGGACTGGCATTAAAGCGACGTTGTAGATGCACCATTCCTACAACACCGACCACTTAAAATTCTCGACACTTGAAAATTAACCGGTCGCGAAAGCTCTTAGCATATGCGACTTAAATCCATTCAAGGAAGCAGTCTGACCATCCATTGTTGACTCATCATCCTATGATGATGTGTCCCAGACTAGCAAAGCTGAACGAAGTTTACGTGAATTCACATCGTGTCAGGCAAAACCTGATAAAAACCAAAACATGAATAGATAAAGAACGTTAACAGCATCAACATTTCTGCTGTGAAACGGCTGAAAACAACTTGGAATCCCAACGTTTCAATCGATTAGAGATCGACAAGAATGAATAATCAGTCTGTACAGCGGTAAAGAAAGATCATGCATAACATAAACGGCAACAATGTAGATCATGTACCATTCATAATACACCAATCTACTGCCACTAAAGCTATATAATATGTATTATCTTATAATCCCAATCACAAATTGCTCATTGGACTAAATTATGATTCTTAGACTCTTGTAAGTCATTCGAAGATGTTTTAAACAATGTCATTGCTTTTTATTTATCAAGAATGTTGGCAGACAAGTATAATCGGGGATCTTTGATTGATTCGGAACATTCGATCTTTGTGGAACTTGCGTTGAAATGTTTAAGATTATTTTGGATTTAATTCTTAATATTGTAAGTTCTTCCTCAATATTCATTTTACAACATTGATAAATAAATTATTTGAGACATTTTATATTTTTTTTAGTTCTGAGTTGAAAGCACTAGTTGACAAATTATATTCGTCAACTGGACCTGAACTCTGGGTTGCAAAGCTATAATGCCATAATATCATTTGTATTTTAAACTGAACGAGTTTGCATTGCCACGTAGAGTCTTTGGTTATTTACACAGACGCAACATGCTGGAAAAACAAATGTTTTACCATAGCTATGATGTTATATGATATCAATGCAAACTCGAATGCGTGACCCGATATGAGAGAATATCGTTGATAGAGTGTTGCATTCACTTGAGCTTTCACAGACACAACGAAGGTCTGCATTGTCACATATAAACTACACTTAATGTATACAAATTGTTCTTAACATTTATGATTTGCCTGACACGACGTCGTTATCGACTAACCAGGCCAACTCAGAAAGCAGGTTTGGCTGAGTTGAGCAGCTGGTTATTCTTGGTGTCGACCGAAACTAAATCAACGAGGATGTTTTAAAGTTTAGAGGAGGACTTGAAAAAGACCTTCTTGACATCACTGAGAATCAGATAATCAGAAATTCTTGTATATCAGTTGTATTGAACAATAACTACATTTATGCAGACATGGAATTGAATATTAAAATGCCTGGCGATGAGATGAGTAGAAACATTTAGGCCGAGCAGAAATCCAAGGCAACTGATACAAGAACTCAAGATTGATCTTAAGGCTGTAACTAAACAATACGAGGATGAAAAAGCCTCTCGAAAAATACCTTACGTACCCCAAACCCTGGTCAAATTCTATACTGCTAAACATGCGAAAAACTTGTCTGCACTGGTAGTAATAAATTTTGTTGTGGTTGGTAATACTACATTATTACGCAAAAATATGGCGTATTCTAGTGATAGTTTGGATTTAAGTCCATCACAAACTGCAATAACCTCTGGAGTATATGACGTAATGAGTGATAAGTCGCTAAGGGATCTTTGGGGCTTGAAACTTGATGCTAATATATTTGGATATTATTTCTTCGTAGTGTACTCGTCTGTTAGTATCATTAGCATCTGATTGCTAAGGTAAAACGCAATGCCATTCTTCATTAATTACACCGAGTCAACATTGACTAGCAAGAAAAATATTGACCCATATTATTAAACACATAACAGATCCTAGTAACATATACTAGTAACAAAAAAATCAGAACTATCATTGACGACACCAAACTTTGTAGTTGCATGTCAGCCAGAAAAACATGTAAACCATTGGTTAGAGACTAATATTCCCTATGAATGTAGTTTTTAAAATTGCTAGGTGGCTGAAATGGTAAATGAAAATAATTTTCTTTAAGAAAATGTTTGTGTTGCACCTGGCCGTGATGCTTCTGACAAGAAATTATACATCGCCGTGATGTAATTAGTATAAAATCTGTGATTTGGGGTTGAGCAATAGCTACAAGAAGAAATCTATAAGACAACCGTCATACTAAAAAAATAACACTCGTGTTTAACATTAGGTTTACTTCATGCTCATTGCTCGTAACACTGCTGCCTTGCATTATGTTGTAATTACAACGACAACAACTGTAGCAGTAGCAAAATGTATGTGCGTAAATAGCAAGGAATTTACAATTATTTGACACCCATTTCTTGAGTTATTATTGCTATATCAAGTCTCCAGACTGTGTATATGTTGTAGATTTATTTTCTGCTGTATTTATATATTATATCGAACAAACATTTGTATGGATTATTCAGTGGATAAATATACTGCCCATTAGAATACAATATTATTCTAGAACTACTGTTAATTGTTCGAATGAGGTCTGGACAATGTCATTTACACATTATAATTGTTGGGAGACCAGTTTATTTGAGGAAGTAAAATTTATATCCTATTGATTCTTGTACCAAACATTTTAGGATCATTTTAGATTTAGCTTGTAAATTCATTTTATAAAATTGATGGCTAAATTTCCCTTACAATTTAAATTTTACATAATTTTTTGTTTTGCTTCTTTTTATTTTTTTGTTATTACCATTGAGTCAAACAATAAGCAACAGACACCTACTGGTTAAAGTTATGGCTAACTCTAAGCATGGAAAGAACTATAAATTTGCTTATATTTTATGCATTACGTAAACCCATATTTTCCCTATTAAATATTATGATGTATGTTTTTATATCAGTCCAAGATGTCTGTTGCATCTTTATATTCAACAGCGTGTACATCAGTAGCTCTGTTCCATCTAACATTCTGCTTCCACAAGTACATGAACTACTACTATATCTTCACTTCCATTTGTACCTTTAGGCCTAATAATATTGCTGAAAACAACATGTTTAACTTATTAAAGTGTGTAGGCATTAAGATGATGATGATGATGATGATGATGATGATGATGATGATGATGATGATGATGATGATGATGATAATGATGATGATGATGACGATGATCAGTATATAAGTAAATGAAGAATTTTCTGTAAATGTGGTCAAATAGCATGGTCGTGCTAAATACTTCAAATGTGACGTTACACATTTAAAATAGAAGAAAATAGATGAAAATCACACGTACGTATTGATTCTAAAACAATTTATATGAATCTGATTAATAATAATCCCAAATATTCATTGATGTTAGCATTCCATTGATAATAATCCAATATATTCATTGATGTGAGCATTCCATTGATAATAATCCAGTATATTCATTGATGGGATCATTCCATTGATAATAATCCAATACATTTATTGATGTGAGCATTCCATTGATAATAATCCAGTATATTCATTGATGGGAGCATTCCTTTTAAAATAATCGAATATATTCATTGATGGGAGCATTCCATTGATAATAATCCAATATATTCATTGATGGGAGCATTCCATTGATAATAATCCAATATATTCATTAATGGGAGCATTCCATTGATAATAATCCAATATATTCTAAAAACAATTTATATGAATCTGATTAATAATAATCCCATATATTCATTGATGGGAGCATTCCTTTTAAAATAATCCCATATATTCATTGATGAGTGTTCCATTAATCAGATATTCAATAGGTAGGTTGAACAAAATTATCTAATCGGAAAGGAGTACGATGAAATTGCGTACCATATTAAATTCGTTTAGAAAACGGAGATTATGAACACTCTTTATCATTATTTTCATACGTCACTAATGAATAATGTGTGGACATTCATCACTGATATAGCATCAATAGCACACGGTTGCGAGACTGTTTATATACGTGTATCATTGAGCCATGGGCAGATTACAATTGATAAACCAGTGGTACTTGTATATCAAATTTCTTGACACCAACACTTTAAATGACATCTTGTTATGTATTTGGTGTCCGCTGTCCTAAGTGGATAGAGCTTCAGCCTTGAATTCGGGTGGTCGTGGGTTCGAACCCATGCCGAGTCCTACCAAAGACATAAAAATTATAATATCTATAGGCCTTCAGCATTAAGAGGGTAGTGTTAGGACTGGCCGGCTTGGCCTCTGGTTGCTGCGACTGGTTGGGATATGATGCTGCACTCATCAGTGCTACACATCACTTTATAATGCCAAATTGTATATATCGTAGCAATAGTGAAGGATTGATAAAGATTCGTTAAAAGTCCAAATCATACACACACACACACACACACACACCACATACACCTAGGTAACAAAAGTAAAAAAACTTTACAACGTATACAGTTTGTAAAAAAAACTATTTTCTGTATTGCCTTCTTCCATTAGACTAGACATAATCTGTATAATTCATACATCCTTAAAAAAACCCATACGTACATTTTCTACTAGAGCCAACTTCAAAATGTCACGATTATATGATTATTGTTAAATTGCTCAGCGATAATATAAAGGGACACAGCCACGGATTGTAAAACCTTACTGTTATTTTAGATGGAGTTATGTACCTTTAAAAGCTGCACATGTCTGTCTTGTGCTTTTGAGTGTATTATACTTTCTTGTTTATATTGTTATAATTCATTTGCAGAATATAGACTGCTTTCTTCATCTTCTCCAACTCCATACTATCCATATATCTATGTAGATTCATAAGCCTATAATTATATTTCATTTAAACACATATTTAATTTCTAACTATATGTAATACGTTGAGGTTGATATGTTTGACGTTGACAAGTGAACCAGTCTATCGTTACACCTATCTTCATGATCAAGACAAGGAAGTACGCTGAAAGTGACCAAGTGAAGACGATTGTGCCTTGGATGTGTAAAAGCAGAACTAAATACGTCTGTATCCTGGGAGAAGAAATGCTATGCTTAATTATTCATAATGGCGATAACCAACGAACAGTGTAAAGATGAGCCGACATGTCAAATTTATTTGGGAGATTTCAACATACCACGACAGCTACCGTGTGGCCACACATTCTGTCAAAATTGTCTACAGTCCTACATAACAAGTGAAGATACAAAGCATGAGAAACTCGGACACATCGAATGTACCGTATGTAGACAAACAGCTACTGCTTTCAAACGAAATGAACCTACCAGTAAATGGGCGTCGCTCTTTCATATAGACACAGTTTTACAATCAATGTTTGCAAAGAAATCGAAAGTAGACCGTGTATGTGACGCCTGTAACTCTGAGGGCATCTCGGTCACAGCTAAAGAGTTCTGTGCAGTTTGACAGGAAGCAATGTGCTGTGATTGCCTGAAGGTTCATAAGAAACAGAAAATGTCCAAAAATCATACAATTATTACCTTGGAGGAATTATTAAGTAATCCGCAAAATAAAATGAAAATTGTAGGTTTTACATGTCACCAACATGACAGCGAGTATGTATAATTCTACTGCAGAGATCACAAAGTGGCGTTTTGTGCTACCTGTTCTTTTCGAAAGCATAAGACATGCTCCAGTGTCATAGATTTTAAGAAGGAACTCCCTTCTTGTTTGCAAAAAATCAAACCTGAGAATCTTGTGTATGAATTGAAGAAAGTGGAGACTCATTTTAAAAATATATATGGAATTAAAGGAGTCATGTATCAATGGCCTTGATTTACAAGTCAAAGGATTTTCTAATCAAATTCAAGAAATTAGAAGGAAAATCAATATTGCTCTGGATGAGCTTGAAACGCTGATAAAGAAGGAAGCAATCCGAATACGAAAAGAACAAGTTATAAAGAAACAGGAAGAGAATCACCATTGCTTGTCACTTATTCATGCCGTTAGGAATTCCCGCGTTCGTATGGAAACTGTGAATCAGTACGCGAGCGATCCACAAAAAATTATTATGACAGAAAAGATGATGTGACGATTGTTTTCAAATTATACGCAGGTGAGAGAAAAGTGCATGAACAATGAAACGATTTCCATTGAACTGGAATTTTCTCCTCTGATTAAATCTGTTTTGTCGCTCTCGTCTTCAAGTTTGGGTAAAATTGTGACTAAGACAACTGCACAAAATATTACAATGCCGGGTTTGCTGAAAGCAACAAAAGACTGTCGATTTGAAAAAGTTGATGTAATTGATGTTATACTCCCTGATAGTACTAATCCAAGCGATTATGATGTCACCTTTCTCCATGGAAACAGAGTGATGCTGGCTGATTGGGGACAAAGTCGGTGCATCATGGTAAACTCTTCCTATGAATTCATCACAAGCTACACCCTGACAAGTAGTTCAGCAGGCCTTTGTGTGGTGGATGATCAAGAGGTAGCAGTGTCCTTAGCGTATCATAATACAATTCAGATTCTCTCAGTCAGGGATGACATCATCAGTCTTGTCAGAACAATAACAACTCAACAGACGTGCTATGGAATAGCAGCTTCTGGGAAGAGGGAAATAGTTGTGACCGGTGACTGCGGTAATAACAATTATTACTGGAGTCTAATCAGCATTAAAGGAGATGTAAAATCTTCTCAACAATATGACTCTCCATCCGGGTCCTACAACTACATAGCTATAAACAGAGCTAAGACACGTGTGTACGTCACATTACCTAGTATGCATACACTGCTGTGTTTTGACATGAAAGGCAAGAAGCATTTCATCTACAATCCTAGCAACCTTAAGAGGCCATTAGGAATTCTTGTAAACAGAGATGATAACATCTTTTTTACTGGATGCGATTCAAGCAACATCAATCATCTGAGTCCAGACGGATCTTTATTCCAGGTCATAACTACAGAAGTGCCAAAACAACCCTTCGCAATATGCATGGACAAACGTAGGGATATGTTTATCGTGACAGACTTGCAAGATAAAAGCAAGATATACCTGTATAGATTAAAATGAATATGCATGCAGTTGAATATAAACCAGTTGTGAGATCTGTGTTTGATGCAGAACAATATATGTAGAATCTATACCTAAAAGCTTAGTCAAATTCCCTTGAGAATAAAGTATATTTCCTTAAGATGCACACTGGATACAAGCAACAAGTTACTTCGTTGTTTATATATAATACCCTACATTACAATATTATTCATGTTATCAAATCTCTGTACAGTGTTTTTCTCTTAAACATTAAAATCATTCTTGAAATCGGTAATATGTAAATATCTAGACAACTTTGATTTACTGAATAACAAAAATAATAATAATAATAATAATAATAATAATAATAATAATAATAATAATAATAATAATAATAATAATAATACTTTTTCTTCTTGTTCTTGTTCTTCTTCTTCGAAGAAATATGAGCAGAGAAAAAGTTAATAAACACTGTTTTGGATGATTTGGAAAGTTAGGAGAAACTTGAATGCGAGAAAATATATAACTAAAAAATTAACAAATTAAAGGAATTAAATTTAGGATGTCTGTCTAAGATAAAATCAACCGTGAATTCATATACAATTATTGATTCAGTAAGCAAGTGGGCAAGTTGTACGAATAATCGGCCGAATCGTCTTATAGAAGACTCAAATGAGGCAAACATATACAGACAAATACATTTATAACTTGGACCTGAAGATCAATCCCCAAACAAAATCTACAGTAAAAATTGCAACACAGGAAATACCTAAAATGAAAATGATTATGAATAATGCACATCCGATCATACCTGCCGGGTTCAAATCTCTGCAATGTTAATAGTAGAGGTTCTGGATTCGAAAAAGATCAATGGTTTTGGTGATGAAATTCCATGGTGAACAGATGTAATGTATATATTCCATGAACATGTTTTAATAGTGAATCTTAATAAAATTCTGTGTCCAATTCTGGACTCTATCTAACTCTGTCTCTTTCTACATATTCTCACTTTCGAAGATTTGTGCTATTGAACATAGTGAGAGAGCTATATCCATTTATGAAGAAATTGCCATACATTTCCTAGCGATCAAAGGCAAAACATTTAATATAACAAGAAAGATAAAAACGCGACGTCAATGTTTCGGTATCGCTGCTCTCAGCCAAGAGTAGAGTATAGTGTCCGGACCATGTGGCGCTCGAAAGCAGTATTACTGGAGTATCATCACTCTTGAAGGTAAGGAAAAATCCTATCAAGAGTTTGATGTTCATGGTTCATCAGGGACCTATTTGACTCTAAATGATATCAAAACTGCATTTTACGCATTCATGTATTAGGAAGACTCTTCTTACGTTATACATCTTGATTGTAAGAAATAGTTTTACTTTAAAACATCAGGATCTAAAAGACCAAGGAAGTGTCGCATTTAACAGACACGACAACATTTACGTCGTAAGACGTAACTCACACAGTATATTTCAACTAATTCCAAAGAAAGATAACATTCTGATTATCAAAGAAGTAGGATTCAGATGCAAAGAAGATTCGTGTAGATTCCTTCTAAGCTGTTATGACGAAAAGTAACTTTGCATCTCATGACAGTGGAATGCAAGTTTCGTCTTTACAATGATGGTGCTTACTGCATAGCATAGTATATTCTCGAATTGTGAATGCTTATATCAAAAACTCTACCGTAAGCTAGAGATTTGTATAAATGTCTACATCAAGCGGTTTAATTAATCGTTTATGCGTGAAAGAGATGTAAAGTATATAATGATATTGAATTTAAAGAGTCATTCAAATAAATATTTTTGAACAAATCTTGGATTCATATGAATATGGAAAAACGACCGAAACTTTGAGAGTGCATAAAATCCAATACACATTATGTTGCTGGTATGCAAGATTAGGGTTTGCATAATTATTGATATTTATATAATTATCTATACGAAAAGATTTTTTATTTTTTTATTAGAATTGGCAAAATATGTACAGAAGAAAAGTGAGATTGAAGGGGTTTATTATACAATTACCCTAACTCGAAGACTTATCTAGGGCATCATCGTCGTCATCAGACAAATTAGAGATGGTTAAGAAACTATCATATTTCTGTCCACCACTGCAATTTTTACATGACATTGTCAACGACTTATTTTTATAGTCACACACAATGTTACTATTACCTATTTTTGGCACACATAAAAAATATTTTTACGTTCGATCACAAGTTTGGAATTCAAGCAAAATTTACTCTTATAAGCAATCTAAAATATCCTTCTTGATAAAATCAATACTATTGGCCTTTTCTATCCTAGCGCGAATGTTTTAATACCATCAGGGCAGTATCACTTGTCATCAAAATTAAACACACCATATTTTCCTGATAACATCAGTCTCAATTTTATGACGATTTCATTGTATTGTCATCATCTCAGCATAACCAGGAAATCCGCCTGATAATGGTTGAGTCTGAATACATTGAGGACTATATTTCCTTTGATTCTTTTTTCTCGTTTGTTTCTAAACTTTAATGTTAAAAATAACAGGGTTGGGTTCGGATTTATAACAGAATACTTTTGTTGGTGGCAAAAATATAATATAAAGTTTATTGATGAATGACTCAATTTAAAAATGAAATATGATTAATACGTATGTGTATTAATCAATAATTTGTCCAAATATTAGACCTAATAACACAATCCGCACGAAACTTATAATATAACATTAATGTGAATACAAGAAAATGGCCATATTATATATGTAATTTATATAATATATTTTTTGATCTTTCGTATCTATCCTGCGCCCAGGGTTTTATATAATCGATATCATTTATAGTATCTTCTTTTAAAATATAAATTCATCTAATATTCTATTATTTGCCTTATTTTTTAAATATTGTCTTTCTTCTCCTAATTCCATAAACATTACTGTAAACTCACTAATATATTTGGCTCCTCTTCAATATCCTATATTTTTTCCAATAATCTTTCAAGAATACCTCTGTTTTGTGTGAACTTAAGTTTGATAAACTTTTCTCAAGTGCAAGTGGATCATTGATCATCGGATTTACTTCAGCTTGTCTATTAGTAGGATCAGGAATAGTTCCTACAATCGCCTCAGCCAATCTTCTTTCTTCCTCATATCTGACAACAATATCCTCAGCAGCTTCTTATTGGTGTTCTTCAGACCGAGTAAACCTTTTTCCTGTAGTATTTAAGTTCTTTTTCTGATAGTGGTTTAGTTTCGGGTTGTTTTCCAAGAGGAGCCTCAGTAAATTGTTTGAGATTTGTAGCTGCCATGTCGGCAGAAACTAATTGTCCACGTCGTGCTTGCTGTACTTTTTGCTTAAATTATGCTTGAAATTGAGCAACTCATTTTATCTTCTATATGTTTTCAGTACTGTCCTCGTTTCACCATAATTATATACTATTTCTTTTAATAAATATTGAAAACAAAAACTAACTGCAGGCGTCAGTCAATACAACAGCGAAACGTTTTATTTCGATTGTGTTTGCTTTATTGCATGATGATATAGTTCAATATATCAATATATGTATCATTTGTAACGTAAACACAGTGTTAATTGCAAAATTTCTAACTTCCACATTGTCCAGTCTGGAACATAATATAAAACAACCATTATTTCGCCGAATAAATCTGTAAACATGATAAAAACCCCGAGCAAGATAAACATAATTATATATTACTTATTACATGATAGTAAAAAATGTGATCTTATTTTATTCTATTCTCTTCGTTCAGTGGAATATCATCAAAACAACTATCTTATGTTCATCTGAATCAAGTTGATTAACTGGAATAAGTTCTTCTGTTTGTTTGATAATAAAGTCTTCACCAGCCTCAAGATCATCATGAAATTTATTATTATATTCGCTAAGTAGCTCGTACTTATATTGTTGTTGATTAATTTTGTAATTATAAACTCGATCGTAGTTAAAACTATCTCCGAGAAGTAAATTCATTAGCAAGTTTGTTTTTCCCGATCCAGTTCTTCCAACAATAAGATAATGACAATCTTGTAGTTCGTTGTAATGTTCATGTTTCACCAACCGCATTGTATCAAAGTTTATTATCGACGATTTTGCCATCGTTGTCTTACAATTTTATGTTACATATACATTGTCAGACAATAAATACATCAGAAACTTTTATATAAACTTTGTAACATTATTATGAGATTCATCGGTTATAGTACAATACAAAAACCTCTCTGTGTCAAGTAAACGATTACTAGATTTAGAAACAAATTATCCGCCAATAAATGTTCTTACTATACAAGCTGATAAAAATGCACAACAAAAATCTCTCAACGATAATAAACTTGATAAATGTGGCGGAACATTAAGCGGTAACTTAGATTTTTTCATGTTTCACCAACCAAATTGTATTAAAGTTTAATATCGACGATTATGCCATCGTTATTTTAAAATTTTATGCTATAAGAAAAATTGTCAGACAACAAATACATAATGAGCTATTATACACAATTTGGAACATTATTATGAGATTCATCGCCTATGAGTGCAATATACAAAATCCTGTCTATGTCAAATCAAGGACTGCTAGATTTAGAAACAATTTGTCAAACAATAAATGTTGTTAATACACAAGCTGTTAGTTATGTGGCGGAAATTTAAGCGGTAACTTAGATATTTTCGGATAAAAATTATGCATTTAAAGACTGGGTATCCACCAAAACGCTTAAATCAAACGAAAGAGGTAAGTCATTTCCTGCTAAATTAAGCGGATAACAAACTTGATAAAATAGGTGGGACAGCTACAGGAATTATTAACAAGTCGAGTAAAAACATATTGGATTAGAAACTCTATATCGGCCAGCAGAGTTGACACAAGCTGTACCTTATTCGCAACTAAAATCTGTTATCGATAAGAAGCTTAACAAAGCCGCCGACACAAGGACAGGCAACTTGTCTGTGCCAAATAAAAAATAACTGGATTACCAACAACTTCGCCACCAACGTTTGATAATGATGCTATTAGTTATGCTCAGTTAAAAGAACTTCCGCCATTTTTTATGAAATTTGCTGGGTCAATGGTAGGTAATATAAACATGAGAGCTAACAAGATAATGACGAATTACGTTTCAGTAAACCATGATGATCTGAAAAATATAGCGTACGTTGACAGTCATTATATTGGTATAAGATGACCCCAAAAGGATGTTAGGTATATTTCAGTATTGTTTGAAGCAACTGATAATCGAGTTGCGTTTGAGGTACGCGCATCAGCATATTATCCCGAAAATAATCCTTATTACGCTTTCTCTGAGAGACACGAATGGACGACTAAGGGAGAAGTTAATAGATATTTAATTAAAATTAAATGTACTACTGCAGTTGCTATTAGGCAACTTCATTTGCGATATCGATTAAACTCTAATGCTGCTTATATTTAGTATTGGGGGTTTGAAGGCTCAAACAATGATATTAACTGGATACCATTATATAACGAAACATGTACGTATATTAAAACCTCACAATATTTTACAATTCCGATAGAAAAGACTTTTAACAAATACTTGTATTTTCTATTTTATGTTATCGCTGCTGAACATCCTTTCTTTACGGACAAACATCATTTCCGATATATACACTTGCTGATCAAATTTAATCTAACGCTATAATATAATGTTAGAACCATCAATTTTACAACTAATACAAGAGGATTTTATGATAGTATTTGTAACCTTATTGGTGGATATCACTACTAGCGCGTGCAATAAATACAACACAATTACAAATTGCAGAAGGAACTCAACATTGTCAGAAGAAAAATATTTTGTATTATGTAATTTTAATTTCCACACATGCTATTGCAGTTATTTCAGTTCTTTAAATGTGACACATACTCCTTCAGTGCAAATAAGTTGATAAATAAAAGTTTATACATGATATATGTTGGTCTTTGGTGTTATCACCTACAACAAAGTGACACATGCATTAATATGGCATCGGGCTATTAGGTCATCTTACCTGCCGATGAACAATATAAACTCTATTGCACCATGTTGAAGTCCATAGTGTATTAGTTTGAGAAGGCACTCAGTTCATACCAGATACTCATAAAAATCACACAGAATTGGCTGAAGTAATATATTGACTTACCTTATTATCTCATCTTGCTGCAGTTAGCGCATGCATTTATTTTTTTAAAGCATTTTATATTGCCTAAGAAGATCCCATGTCAGTTTGTTTACTCGTCACATGTAAAATTTTCGTATACAATAAAGGTGTATATTTATGGGTCTATATGAATCCAATCTACTTTGCATTACCAATTTATAAATTCTGACATGGCATGATCATTAATGTGACTAAATTAGTAATCGTGTATTTCAACTGCCATATTGTGTCTTGAGAATCAATATTATTTTCAATATATTTCTCTGTTGAAGTGAATAGCATCCAAGGTTTCTTTCTCGACTTTACGGAAAATCGAGTTCTGATTGCTTCATCTTTCGAACAGAATATAAATCCAAGTTACCATAAATATATATATATATATATATATATATATATATATATATATATATATATATATATATATATATATATATATATATATACACGCACACACACACACATATATATAGTGTTAAAACAAAATGAACTAGAACACTCAGTACGTGGAGACAGTTAATTGATGGACAAAGAAAATAAATATAGAGAAACTTCCATAGCATGGTTAATAGTGCTTTCCATAACTGCAACCATGGACTAGGATAACCTTTTGTTAAGCTTTGTCAATCTATCAGTTGTCCAATTTCAGCTTGCAGTGCAATGTCACAAAATCTTGAAAGCAAGCAAGATATATATCTCAGAGATACAGTCAATGAAGCAAGTATATAGAAGAAAACTTTGAGAAAAGGGCATTTTGTTATAAGCTCCATGAGAAATATCAAAAAGAATATAATTATAACAAAGACAGGTTAATGTGTGCTATGGCCAGAACAATAAAAGCAAAATATAAACGTACTTACCATAAACCACTTCCATTTTAGTACATATATATGGGAGGAGGCAATGTGGCATGTGCAGTTTAGTGTATAGTCATTGACTTTTACAATGCTGTCTGTTTTGATTTACTGAATGTGCATCTAAAGTTAAATGATCTGTATTGCCGCAAAGGCGTTTATGTCATAAGTGCCTCTCATTCAAAATTTCTCCTCCCACCACATTTTTGGGAACTGTTTGCACATGCTAAATGGTATTTAGCCATACAGGCCAATAGGGGTGTGATTTGCATTGATTTCATCATAACACATCTAACATGGTAGTGAATCGTTCATTGTAAAAGCAAACAGAAGTTGATCACCATAAACGTTTGTATTGTAGTAAAGAATTTGTAATGAGTTTTGTATATGAAATATTGTAAAAATGATCTGCCTGTAATTCTTAGAAGATTTGCACAATCATGAAACATAAGAAGGGTTGATTGTACATATATTTTAGTTTGCCTCTTAATGAACAGAACTTAGGTACTGCTCATGACATCTTCCCATGCAAACGCTCGTAAGTAAGTACAGCATAGCATCATCTCAGCTATTTTTTCGGTCTTTGGATACATTTATTAATGTCATTCAGGGGAATGTGCTAAGGGGCTTAATTAGTTCATGTACATTGCTAATTGTATAGCAAAGCTTTGATTTTAATCAGTTTGAGCATTTTTGTCTGTACATATTTTTAAAGAAATCATGAAGTTTAGTGAGGTAATACATTTTGACTAGTGCTTGATCCACATTGCCAAAAAGAGCCAATGTGATGTATGGATATCATGCATCAATGGTTGGCTCAATTGTACTTCTCAAACACTAATCATGATATAATATTCATTCAAGACAAGTTATACATGTGCATCTCCAGAAATGCCAATACTTACAAGTAAATGTCACTGTGACCTATATGTCACATTAGACTGGATTAAAGTCTTGCATTTATTGATTTTTTTCTACCAAATATGCATTTTGCTATGTATAGAATTAGGTCTCTTACTGAATGTGTCTCTTACTCTTACTCTTACTTCCTGATGTGGATTAAACTCTCGTAATAAATTAGATATTATATTTCGTCTGTGCAATACAACGTTTTATCAATGTCTGTCAGTAACTAATACATAAAGAGCTAAACTAAGTAATTGATAATTGGCTTCAATACGAGTCTTATAACTGATAAAGACGCACTGATAAATTTCACCATAAATGTTAATGGATCTGTGTATATCAATATAAAAACGTAATGCAAATAAAGGAAATATTACATATTCTTGCCAAATGGAGTCTAGATGACAGGGTTGTTGTTGAAAATCCCAAAATCAAGAGTAGAGCAGAGAATAATCTAACAATAATTTGTAGATTTATTGTATGTGATTGTTAGCTAACACACCTACCAGCTCTTCAAGCCATTTCTGTTCCTTCTGGAAATGAAATTACACACGGATAAAGTGGTCACTATTTTAATTTTATATGCTGATTGTAACCTAACAGACAATGAATCGTGTTTCAAATCATCACTAAGAAACTATATCTGCATAAAATCAACACTTCCCACTCATCAGAATTAGCATCAAACGCCAGAGGAATATGCCATTTGATCCATCTCCAAAGTCTCCTTACTTTTAAGGAACTTGATTTGATTGGCATCAACTAAGGCACAGTTTGTGATCATAAGGAATGAAGCCCCAAGTAGCAAATACCAGCTGATTATTTCTAATCACTCTAGGAATTACACCAAGTTTATTTGTGTATGATTTTCTTGAAGAAGATGAGAACAATAGAAATTAGGAAGCAAAGGCCGATGGGACAGAAAAGATGAAGTAAATTTTATTGTATGTGTGTGCTTGTGAATTGACTACACATCACAAGATAATGAAGTGTCAGATCTGCAAATTAAGCAATTTTATATGAAAATATCATTATATTATGAACAAGGAAAATAATGTTCTTAGATGTTAAATATAATTTTTAAATTGGATATAAAATGACAGATATCCATTTTGTTTAGTCTTTGCTGTTGTTTGTGACATTCCTGTCTTATTTATAAAAAAACAGGAGGATTTAATGGAAGCAAGTTAAAAAATTAGTGAATGTGTAAAACAGATTGAGATAAATCCGACAAGCTTGGATCAATAAAGCAATAACGACTTTATGGTTAAGAAATGTATACATATAGTTAACAGAAGCAGTTTCAAAGTTTTGATTTTTGTACATATACTTTAGCAACCATTGTACGTATATATGTGGACTGACACATATCCCTTAGAAAAATGAGATATTTCGTGATTAAGCTCTTAAATTAAATGTTAGAAGAATAACAAGGATGAACTTTTTAAGACTTATTACTTATAGAGTATGATTCTGTCTGCATACCACGGTAAAAATCTGATGAAGGTCCCTGATCGGTTTAGCACATCCTTTTTCAATTATTTTAATGTCCCTGAGATAAATATGTGAATTTATTTTACGAAAATAGATGTATCACATTCAGGGCGATATTTCAATATCTGGATCTAATTTCAGCAACAATTATCTGCTGACTGTTGCAATCAGTATCACATTGTTATGTCAAAAGCCTGTTATTAAAATAATTGTTTGCAATAAAATACATAAAAATGTTAATGTAAATATTAATTTCTTTGTAAGTAGCCATAAAATGATCAAAACAAAGAAATGGGGTTTAATTCAAAAGACTAAATTTACTTTTGAATAAAATTGAATTAATTAATTCGATGTGTTTTGTAAATACTGACTAGTATTTTCCCGATATACACAAACTGATAAGAAGCAGGTGACATCTGAAAATAACATCCAGAGAAAGAAAATAGTTTGCTCACAATTATGCGCTGTACCACACAGATGAGAGAATTACTTTAAATTGGTCATGTTAAATAAGTTTTGACCTTAATGATAGCACTTGAACAATACAAAATGAAAGAATTTAAAATGTCACTAAGATCATTTAGGCTTAAAATAAGAGTAATATTATACAGACCCTTTTGCCAAGAAAAATACGATAAACTATAAAGGTAAAGATAAATCTTTATATTCAGGTAAATCCTGTTTTTCTGAAAAATGAATTATTGCACACTTCTGTAATCATGGACATTTGTATCTATATATAGACTACTAAATAGTTTATATTGTTTATGTATATATATATATATATATATATATATATATATATATATATATATATATATATATATATATATATATATATATATGCAATAAACTGACGACGAACAGTACGAAACTAGTAACTAACTAGCCTAAGCGCTTTCGACTCTTCATGAGTCTTTTTCAAAGGCAAATACAAAACATATATACGACAAAGAAATAAACACAAAATCGTTGTGTTTGTAAACATCTAAATGGCTGTCTTCACATCTGATAAAACTATAAATACATCCAGCTTGTATAGACTAGTTGCGGAAACTGAAAACGTTGTATAATTCCCTAAAAGTCTACAAGCCAAAGCGACATCTATTTTTACTTTTGTACATATGTAACGCAGATTATATCCCGGATATTTGATTCTAAACCGGTTATTCTTATAGTAAAAATTGAAGGAGAATAAGAAGATTTAGAAAATGTTAAATTTTACTAGTGCATAGTTTTCATTTTCTAGTCTTCTTGGTTTAGACCGCTTGGTTTCAATGTTCTAGGGCGGCTTATCCAGTATGATTCCTTTTCCTTCCTGGTTTCGGAACTGCAGCTGTGGTTGTTGGCAATAGCGATAAGTATTATATCACTGAAAGTGTGGCCAGGGGAGGATAAATGTTCTGCTACCGGGCTTCTGTACAGCTTTTTTGTCATCCAATCAGATCTATGAAGGTTTATCCTTTTGTGTAGCTTCTCAGATTCTCCGACGTACTGAAGGCCACAGATCTTACATGATATGTGAGATAAATCGCATTCTCTGTTTTGCACGTTTTGTTTGGACCATGTATGTTTAGTTTTTCTTTAGTCACTGTGCTATTGAATGTCTTTGGCTCTATCATATGTTGACAGGTTTTGCATCTTATATCGCCACAGGGTCCAGATTGACTAGGTTGGTTTGGATTAGCGATTGGCCTTAGCTTTTCCCTGACTAGGATGTCCTTTATATATATAAATATATAAATATTTAATATAAATATATAAATAAATATTTCGCGAATTCAAACATCTGTTGTAAAACTTATGCTTTTCTCTAGATTTTGTATCTATCAGCATTATTTCTAGGCCAAGTCTCTGTTAAATATTTTGTATGGAATTTAGGTTTTGGTAGATATATAAGATTAGGAACTTTAGGAGCTTTGTATACATTGACTCCGTTATGTTTTGCCAAGATTTGGTATCAGAGAATGATGCCTGGAAGTCATTGCAGTAACTATTAACATTTTGGTAAAGCATGCATGCACATTGAGGGAAGAGATTATGACGTTGATGACCAAAGTTTGGTTAATCACACAGATATCGTCAATTAGGTTTCTAACAACAATATAAGAGGGATATGCTGAAGACATTGCCGGCACTAGTCAACCTTTGGCTAAGAATACATTTAGCAAATACTTGGTTTCCTCTTGAGAGCAGAACTAACGCTTTTGAAATGCAGCTTTGTAATAAATAGCTACATTTGGATAAATGTACATTACATTTTAACAAACCACACGAAAAATACATAGCCAAATTTTGGTTAATTTAAACTCTCCCTGTTTACTACATAACACATCAAAACTATTAAATAGTTATGCGTTAGGATTTTAATTGGTCAAAAGATCCACAAGATTATAATTAGGTGCATTTAATTAAACTGGGAAAAGTGATTTTAGCCAAAAGCAGATATCTGTTTTGTTTATTGGAAATACTCAGGTGAAATCGGAGGCTTTATACACAAATGGCAAAATTCAAACAATTTTATGTTTCTGTTAACGAACATTCATCATGTTATCAAATACCCACGACAACCGACTTATTTCGCTTTATTTAGCCTGTACATATGTGTCATAGACCCCAGTCAGATCAGCCGTTCTATACTGAAATTAATATCTGCCAATATAATTGGATTGATATCAGTTAATATCTGCCATAACACAAGAGATAGTTGTATATATTATCTGACTGGCGCGTCTTTTTATTGTGGCTGGTAATCATTATCGGTTCAATCTTCTGCCTACACTGGTAAAATAATACGTTTGTGCCATATATTAGTCATCTTACCAAGCTATCGTTACGAACTACCCTTTTGTACTCTGCTATATTCCCGGATTATTTGTAGTAAAACATGTGCATTCTTTGAAACTATATATAGATCCCAACATTTAATGAGATATTTTGCGAATATTTGCATTGTGCAGTTTTGCAAAGTATTGAAGATGAAAACCAGGTGCATTTTCTGATGATACAATTATTCACAAATCAAACAGAGACGTTTGATTATTTCCACATAAGGCAACAAATTTAGTCAACAATCATTTATACCGAAGTATTTAACAACGCAGGCTTTATGCTTTGCTGGTGTTGTCGACTTTTCTTATTCTTGAGATACCATTTGCTATACTAAGCTTTTGGTCTCATTTTAGCACAAGGTATGGTCGTTTCTGAGAAAGACAGCTACGACGTTAGAGTTTATCTGCCTGTCCTTGTACGAGTGAAACAGGTCGATTTTGTGACACTAGATGCAATGACTGAGTATTTTAGTAAAGATAAAAATACAAACATTCAATATAAGCGAATGTTGTGAGATTGAAGCTTGTGGACTATGCAGGAAGGTCGAAGGGTTTCCAATTTCATAAAGTAGGATTGCAGATTTAAATTTATTTAAATAATGCTTCCGTCTGCGTTTCTGACAAACAATACTTCCGTCTGCGTTTCTGACAAATAATACTTCCGTCTGCGTTTCTGACAAATAATACTTCCGTCTGCGTTTCTTAAAAATAATACTTCCGTCTGCGTTTCTGACAAATAATACTGCCGTCTGCGTTTCTGACAAATAATACTTCCGTCTGCGTTTCTGACAAATAATACAACTGGTTAGTATATATCAGTCCATGAAGTATGCAAGGGATTGGACATAGAGGCAGATTATTTCCTGTTAAGCATACCTTTATTCTAGTTCAACGTTTTTATCCGCAGAAAACAATTTCTTGAGTTGAAAGTTTTAAAATAAATTTCCGTATTTCCTTAATTACAAAGTAAAGGCTGAGCCGAATACGAATACATGGAAATTCTGGATCATATATTTTGTGTATGGTAGACACCTGTACAGGTATACATGGACGTCCTACTCCTCGTAAACCCAAACGTTCGTGTGACGATATCAAGAAATCAGATAACATAACTTTCCGCTCTTATTGTTTTTGAATTGGCAGTATAGGCGATGGAAACAACTTACTGTCTCCTGCTCATATTTTCATCTAATGGACTGTCGAACATTCGTTCATTAGCACAAACTTTGTTATAGCTACTACTCCTTAACTAATAAGTGGTTCATGCTAAAGTCTAATTGAATCCAAAACAAACATGTTAGCGGTTGTGTACATCTTACGTGTGCTTGTTTACAAGATTGTATGCAATAAAAGGGTCTAAATCCAATAGGGGTAGATGATGAAATTCAGAAGATTAGCATTGCTAATTGTTCCACTTCCAATTTAAAATATATATTTCATTATTTTAGAAAAGATGCAGAAAATGTTTATTTTATTTAGCGATTGCATATATGTTTTCTTTTTTTTAAGTAAACTTTTCATCTTTGTAATCTTTAAAACAAAGATATCCTCTTCTTACAATAAACACACTCTTTAAGCATATCTCTTTAAGTCGTTCAATGTGTAAACAAATGCATCACCTTGGATTATATATCTGACTTTAAAACAGTCGTCAGTAAGTTTCCATTTTCTTTCAATTTGAAATTTTAACTGTTTCACACCCTATTATTATTCTGTGATCCAAGCGCAGCATACAACTATTATGACAAAGATGACAGTTATTTGTCGTGATTTATTTTGTTGGAAGTACGTGTTATCATAATGACGATGACTGATCATATATAATAATCCATCTCCCAAAGATACATACGCTCAGACACACGCACACAAACACACACAGAGAGAACAGTTCAATTTTAATTTCTATTGAAGAAAAGATAGCATGATAACTGTCATTATATACGCGAGTTAATATTCCATATGTGACACAAAATTCACACATGACAACACAAAATTCACCCATGACAACAAAAAATTTACCAATGACAATTATTAAACTTCTATAATAGTTCTCTTCGTAAAAGGTCAATGTGCACTCAGCAAATACTGCACTGAGTTTACTTGCTAGAATCAACGTTGCAATGGACAAGTCAACAACAGTCAGTATCAACATCCTATCAACCTAAACCTTATTTACAGCATTAAATTCCAGCGTCATTACGACATTATAACGACTGTTCTCCTACCTGTACTGGATGAGAGAGAGAGAGAGAGAGAGAGAGAGAGAGAGAGAGAGAGAGAGAGAGAGAGAGAGAGAGAGAGAGAGAGAGAGAGAGAGAGAGAGAGAGAGAGAGAGAGAGAGAGAGAGAGAGAGAGAGAGAGAGAGTGGAAAGGTTAATGCTGTTTAGTGAAATAAAATTTTGAATGTCTACGGAATGTATACACCATGAGCAGCAGAGAGGGTGAATCCTACAACAATATATTTGCGACAAAATCGATTAAAGCCTCAGAATGCCAATGGAGCCTTCCTACGAAATCTCATATTTTAACCAAAAAAAAATTAAAAGTCCCATTTTACAAATGGAGCCTTAGCGATTTTGTCGTGAATACATTGTCATAACCACACTCAAATTGCTGCCATCTACGTCTACAAATTTTTGCGACAGAATCGATTAAAGCCTCAGAATGCCAATGGAACCTTCCTACGAAATCTCATATTTTAACCAAAAAAAAAATAAAGACCCCATCTTAGCGATTTTGTCGCAAATACATTGTCATAACCACACTCAAATTGCTGCCATCTACGGTCGCAAATATGTTGTCATTTCACCCTCTCTGCTGCTGATTAATACAAATTATTTAACCGATATTTGTTAGCTTTTCACAAACAGACTAATCGATAATACTTCACCACGTAGATCAATTAAATTATTTGACTGATCGGTGAGTGTAAAATTAATTCTGGTTAGTGAATCATTTTGACATTGCATATAGACTGGATTAGTCGGATTCTCAACAATTAAAAATCCGGGGGGTGCTGTTGGTGCAAATGAATAAAGAATGTAACCCTGTCGGGCTTGATTTGATTGTTCCATATTAATTTGATAACTTCCTTCGATTACATCACACGTTAAATTAAGTGCGATCACCGATGAAATATCCACATTGTTCGGTGCGATATGTCTACCGTCGCCGTCGGGAGAATTATTATAAGTGAGGATAATAGGCTTCGGCTGGCTATCTTTCCATGATTGATAATTTTATTAAATCCTTCGTCGATGGCAGTTCTGAGTTTTTTCTTTAACTCGGGAACATTATATCCTGGTAATTTATAATTTGGATTTTCATTTATATTTTTTTTATAATCTTGAGCTGAGCTAGTTTTTGAAATCGGGCTATTTTCATCAGTGAAGAGATTAGTAATCCTCGAATTAAATATTTCCATGTCATCGATGATTTTATTACCCGCGGCGACTACACTAGTAAACTCAGCTTGTGTAAGAAAGCCAGATCTTAACGAGGGTAATAACGACAAAAAATCATTATTCATTCTATCAAGGATGTGATCTTTAATATCTACAAATGTTGGACTTGTTTCATGTATTTCCAGAATTTCACCTTCCTGTGGGATATAATCATTAAAAAATGGAATTCTCCACACATCTTCACCATATTGATTCTTACGTCGATATCTTTTTGTGAAGTTTATATCCTCGAATTTTTTATATCCTTTTGATGGATTTTCAGGTCCTATTTCATCAGTGACATAATCAGATTTTATAGGCTCGGGCGTGGAATTATCAGCACTTCTAGGTGGATCTTCGGGCCATCCTAATACTGTTCTTATTGAACTGTTATAAATATCTACAACGTACCCAGGAGAGCCTATTTCAATTGTAGATGATAGTGTTGGTTCATGAACTGTTATCGCAATTTTTGATTCTTTTTTAGTAATGGATTTTATTCTACGTTGTAATTCATTATTAATTTGCTCAATTTGATAGGACCCAGTTGGTATTGAAACAACGTTCCAATCTGGAGTGTCATCTTTTTTATTCCTATATGCAAACACCAGAGAATTATTAGGTCTCTGACCGCCAAATGGAACCGATCTGATATTAGGCCAACTATGATACACTCGTAATTTTGCCAACGCGATTTCCTTTACTGAAACAGGCGAGGGAAAATTCACACTGAATTTAGGGTTTGTTGACGATATTGATATCATGCTTGTTTTCCGCGGAGTGGTATTTTCTGCTATCCGCTGAAGTAGTTGAATCTCTTGCGACATTATTATTATTATTCACAATGTCTAATTTTGCAATAGATGAAAAAACGCTAGCGTTTTTAATCGTAGTATCATAAATACGTATCATCGCGGAGAATTCGTCTTCGGTAATTATCGTATCATCAATCGATGATGACATCAACGAGGATAATTGTGAGTAACCGTTAGATACTGCTTGATGTTTTACTATATAGTCGTTAAGTTTTTCTTGAGAACACGATGATATTTTTTTAGTAATAGCATTTGCAAGTCCAGCAAATGTTGTCACCGCGGAAATAGCAATTGGGACAGCAATCGGAGCTACCATTGTTACTGAAGATAGTATAATACCAGCACCGGCCATTATACCAGATACCGAGTATACTGTAACATCAATTACGGTAATTCTCCTGCGATACTTTTTAATTTTTATTTCATATTCATCAATGAGTGTTTTGAGTTTTGTTAAGAAGTCTTTGACGGTATCATAGCGATATTGCGATGATGGAATCATATTATTTTAAAACCTCAAGTGGTTTTTAATTGTTTAAAATTCTAATTTAGATCAGCTACAAACTCCATGTACCATACAAATGATGTCTTATTTAAATTAGGATCAGTGCTTGTTATTGTAAACCGTTTGTATTCACCCACGTCAATAGTCGTTGAAATCACGTTGTTGTATCCATATGAAGTCGATGATGATATATTAAACTGATTCAGTGACACTATTGTTAATCGATAAATACCCTTGTTTGACACAGTGAGGGTTACTGTATTCTTTTTAGGTTCCCAATCTAATGATCCAGAGAGAACTGTGTATATCATATTTATGATATTTCTCTCATGAGGAATCTTTATTCTTTCAAGTAGCGGAAGATTGTCTGTTTTAAATTTTGTAATATCCTCGATAGATTTTTTAATACTATTAATGCTATCTCTAATAATACTAAATCCAGCATCATTAATATTTTTAATACTAGCTTTAATTTCATCAAAATTGGATTTAATTTCAGCGAGAGATGGAGAGGTTACCGCTGGTGTTCCAAAGAATTTATTGATAATATTTCTACGAAGGGAAGTATATGTTGTTATATGTTTTTCAAGTTCTTCATTTAAATTTTTTAATGCATCTGTGATTGTAGAAACAAATACACCTGGTTTGAGTTTTCCATCATTTGAATATAACACTATTGTATCTTCAACGACGTCACGTCTTCGTATTAAGACATCATCCAATGAAACATTACTAGATTTCAATTTGCCCTGGCGATCTTGAAATACAACTATTTCCCCAGGATCTACACTTGACAAATTTAATGTCTCGGCGATTTCATCTTCGATTATTTTTTTTACACTTTCGACAGCGAATTTGCTATCGGTTTCTGTTTTTTTTGATTCTGATAAAGGTCGTCCCCAAATATCAATCATTATACGAAAACGCTACGTTTTTCTAAATCATAACGCTATCGTTTTTGCCATTGCCTGCTAGTATATTCATTAGCAACAACTTGTGGTGGTTTTCTTGGAAATTTAGATATCTCTGCAAGGACATTTAATACTTCACGACCGCATATCGGTGGATCATTTAACTGTTGTGTTGGTAGCGTGGAATAAAAAATTGGAGATGACTTTGTTATTGTGGATACATATCGCATGAATTCTTTTGGTGGAGCTAATCCATATGAATCAAAATAGACAATTCCACGTGGATCAATTGCATATGCGACCCAATGAGTTCCTTTTCCGCTGCTGTTATCGAGATTGATAATACCCGTTTCATTTTTCATTGGTTTTGACGGTAATTGATCTCTCATGAAAACTCCTCTAAAGTTTTTTATTGATAATGATTTTACAGCATCAATTAAATCAAAATTGGACATTGGTGAAAATCCTAGGGATTTTTCCACTAATAAGCCGTTCCTGGTATTCTTAGGCCCGTGCCCTTGTACCAATTGTGTGGAGTTCCTGGTAGTCTTAGACCCTTTCCTTTTTTTTTATAGCCTTTCCCAGTAGCTTTTTTCAGGGCCATTCCTGCAGCAGTACCAACGGCTCCTAACGCTGCCGCCTTCGCAACCGCTGGGGCAGCCGCTGCAATCAATGCTGGAATAGCAGCTAACAGCGGGAATATTCCACCCGATTTTATCATACTGGCGATAGCTGCTTTCGAAAAATCAATTTGAACTCCTCGTTTGTTCTTTAGCGCATCATTGAAATGTTTTATTTGACGATCTGTCAGTGATAATTTATGTGCACCACCGGACATTTGAGTGGGTTTCAGCGTTATTGTAGTTCCACATTCTTTAGCCGACTTTGATTTCAATTTCTTGACCTGACCATCAGTCAACTGGACATTAACAATACTATATGTCATTCTATTCTAAAATGTAATTTACACTTTCAATTGATCTTATTGTGAAAATCCTAACTACATGTTTGGAAAATCAAATGATTTTTGAAAACATTACATGTTTTCCACTGGTGCATCAATAAGTCTCATTCGTCCGCCAACTCCTTCTAACAACATTGATTTATCACTGAGAATGACAGCAACTGCTCTATAATCGGCTATACCAGCAGGGCGTTGTACCCGAGCTTGGAAGTATATATCAACAACAGATTGTCTCATCATGTCAAGATGTTCCAATGAAAAGTAATAAATCGGATAGTGTTTTTCAAAATCAATTTGCGATATTTGCAAACCAGTATCAACATTTTGATCACGACCCATATACGACAATATTCTATGATATACACGAGCTATGTTGTTGTTTTCATAATTAAGATGTACAATCTCTGCTGGCTCTTGTTGTCCGTTTATTCTCAACGAAACTTCACTTACCCTAATTTATCAAATATCATATGACTAGATAATTGTCGACCCACTCGATTTGCATCCTGTAACGCTATAAAGATATGACGTGGAGCTGAAACACCTTGTTTTGATGCTAAGTGCCATGTAAATGTGCCATTTACATTATCCTGCTTCGTATCAGTCGTTGTTGTTAGCCAACTTAGCAATGATTTTCCACCTGTGTCCATAAACGATAGTAATTCTTGCTCTATTGTAACTGCTGGTGTCAAGACGGGTATCCATAAAGTCAATTTATTTAAAATGACTTTACCATCATCAACACCATTAGCATGCCAAATTGCATCATTGTCATTTTCTTTTCGCACTAACACAACCGTATGCTTTGCTCCATAGATGACTTTTCTGACATTTCTACAGAATCCGAATATATGATGTAACGGAATTGCACATGAAAACCGTCGATGTTGTCCTTTTAATGTTCCATTTCGTGTTGCAAATCCTAGATTGAAATTACCATTAACCCTTTTTAAAATGTCGAATTCAGCGCCTGGTCTATCTTCACGGTCTAGATTAGCTGCGAGTTGTTGATCAGCTTCTGCAGTAGCTTGCGCAGTTCGTACTTTAATAAACTGAATATGGTCAGCATGTTCAGAAGTATCCTTAGCAAACATCATAGACGGACCAGCCGACCTTGTATAATCATCAGAATATCTCGCAAGTCCGATTATTGTTGTTGCAATATCAACATTTTGTTCTATTGATTCAATTTCTTTTCCATCAATGATATATCTTGCACTGTTAAATAGCGCCATAATGCCATTATTTACGAAACCAACTCGGATATTTTGGTCATTCCCATATGGCGTATCAGCTGCAACATTTGTTACAAGTTCTCCTTCTACTTCAATAAACGCCTCACACGGCAAAAAGTATCTACTTGTATCTTGAACTTGAAGTTCAACTCTCCCTCGTTGATTAGGCTCTCTTGCAGGATAGGCATAATACTGATAGTTAATTTTAGAATCATCTTTATTCACCGGTGCCGCCATATCAAACGCTGGATCAGCAATTTTTTTAAATGCCATTTATACTAAAACGTATCGTTTTTCTAAATCATTTTCTTTTTCGATTTCCTCCAAGACCGCTTCCCGCTATCATACTTGCAATATTACTACTATCTGGTGAAGTCATTGCTAATGATGCTAGTTTTTGTTCCACTGCGTTATTTATCACTTTACTGACATTTGCAGGCATCATTGTTGTTGAAGGTAGCGGTGGTGGTGGTTTTCGTCCGAATCTAGATTTCACCAATGACGTTATTCTATTCTTTGCGGTAGAAAAGGCCGTTCCTGCAAGATCTCCAACAGCGTTAATTCCCTTATTACGAATAACATCAATGGCTTTCATCGCTAATTGTTTAGCAATTGGTGCTACTTTTGGGGCTATTCTTGTGAATAAACCAGCCATGGTATTTCCAAGGCCGTCACCGTAGTATGCCTTATAAACGGGCAATCTTGAGTTCACTACATACACGTTTGTTGGTTTATTGTGATTATAGTGTACTATCATCTTATTTGAAATGACTTTGCAATTTCTAAATACAATTTCAATCACTAAATTCCCCTGGAATTCCGTCTATTAACTCATCCAAGAGTTCTCGATACGTATGAATATCAATTATCCCACCTTGGAATAATCGTCTGCAAATATCAAATGCTTCATTAGTTATTTCGACTGAGTTATTTCCAGCTCGCTTACCTCCCATAAGAACCTCAAGTCGTGATATATCATTAATGATATTACTAGGACACATATGAGAATCATGATGAGAACTTCCATAACCCTCTCCTGAAGAACTTTCTGGTTCGGAAACGTTTTGATTTTCTGCAGCTGATTCGGAAACGTTTTGAATTTCTGCAGATTGTCGACCTTGACCTCGACCTCGACCTCGACCTCGACCTCGACCTCGACCTCGACCTCGACCTCGACCTCGACCTCGACCTTGTTGTTGTTCTTTTCGTTGTTCTTTTAGTTGATGTTGTTCTAAACCATACGCATCAACTCCCATTTTAAAAGCTAGGTAATTCAAGTCACTCTTATTTAAATTTCCGGGGATTTCTTTATTAATTTTAAATAACCAATCCACCCATTGATCTTTGGTTATTGTGTTTTTTTGATACTCGTCTTTTAAAAATTTCCCTCTCTTATAATAACTTTTGACAGCAAAGTCACCAAATTTTATATAGTCTTCATATTTCAGCAATTGATATTGTTTGATTTCTTCTATAGCTTCATCAGTGAATTTCTCGTTAAAAGGAACACTTTTTTTAACGGGGTTATCATCAGTATCAATATTACCCATTTGTTGTATTTCTCGCTGAGTTTGTAACTCACCTGAAAGCTGTTTTATTCCCTCGTGAGTTTTTTCAGTTTCTGTAGCAATCTTTCCTAATACATCAATAATAGGTACTGCTCCCTCTTTAGGGATGTCGCCGTATATAGCACGTTCTGTTGCAAGTTTCATATCTTTAGTGGCTTTAGTTACAGGGGCAAAAAGTTGTTCGCTTCCAATAGAAAAGTCAGTCTGCGCTTGCTGTCTAAGTTGTAGTTTATCTCGCACGTTATCTCGAATTGGTATAAACTTTTTCAGTAATGCTAACCTCTCACGGGCTAGTCTGGTACTTAATGCTTCTGATGTCATTATTGGAAATGCTAACGATTTTTCAATTGTCGGTTTCAATGCTTGCATCAATCAAACGTCTTATAGATTTCACTTTCAAAGCAATCTCTGACCGAACTTGGTACTGTTCCCCGAGTTTCTTTCTAATGGCTTCAACTATACTAAATAGCCGAATGAATAAATTAATATCATTGTTATACAAAGAAGCATTAACCGCTTTTTGGATTCTTTTTATCAGTGAATACATTTTAGGTAGAACATATCTTCCATGTTTCAATTGTATATCAATTTGTTCAAATTCATTCAAAAGTCTGTCTTCATTCAAAAATTCAGAAAGTACGATTCCTTGATTTCTTAAATTTGATATTTCTGTGATGATAGATGTAATATCTTGAAATTCCATTTATTATTATTACTAATGTATTTGTATCTTTAAAATATTTTTATATACAAAAAAACAAAACATATACAATGCCCGTCTCTTCCTCATTCGAGTTTCGAGGCAAGAAAGGGCACATACATTAAAGACTTATACAATACCCTAACCCCCCAATCGAGTTCAAGGGCGGGTTATATGGGTATTAGACGTGAAATCCAAGTGATTTCTTTACAAACATTGAACAATACATTACATATATACAATGCGATTATATAGGATATATACAATGCGATTCAATGAATGAATATTTACAATGCGATTCAATGAATGAATATTTACAATGCGATTATATAGGATGGTTATATATACAATGAATGAGTATTTACAATGAATGAATATTTACAATGAATGAGTATTTACAATGCGATTATAGGTTATATATACAATGCGATTATATAGGATGGTTATATGATAGGATGGTTATATATACAATGAAATGATAGGATGGTATATATACAATGAAATGATAGGATGGTATGATAGGGACAGTACAGGACGATACAAACATGAAACGACGGGGGCGGACCTACACCCAATCTGCCAATCAAAAGCAACCCAAGAAATTAACCCTGGTTGCAGTTGAAAAAATTCAACCACACACCATGTCAATGGCGTGGGAGTTTTAATTGGCAAAGTGGGCTTCGTTTTAAAGCCCCAAACTTATTACGGCTCATATTATATATAAGGTGAACTAATACTGCAGTGTCAATGTGTAGGTGTGTATTTATTTTTCTAGCATTTCATACAGGAAAAGGAATCATACTGGATACGCCGCCTTAGAACATTGAAACCAAGCGGTCTAAACCAAGAAGACTAGAAAATGAAAACTATGCACTAGTAGAATTTAATTTTTTTCTAAATCTTCTTATATCCTCAATTTTTTTTTTACTAAAGAAACCGGTATAGAACCAAATATCCGGGATATAATCTGCGTTACATATGTACAAAAATAAAAATAGATGTCGCTTTGGCTTGTAGACTTTTAGGGAATTATACAACGTTTTCAGTTTTTTCGCAACAGTTTGTTGTTGTCCAGGAAAACATGTTTTAAGAGCCATTAGAATTTTCAAACACAAATTTTTTGATGTTGAATTTATTTGCACTTTGTCGTAGGGCCGAGTGATCAACGGTGCTATGAAGTGCTAAAAGATTATAATAAAAATGCATCAGAAATTAAAGGTGAAAGTGTAATCGACTTTATAACAGATATTAATGATGCACCATCAGTAGAAGATCTCGATGGAGACATAAACAATCTTGTAGTGTACGATGATGTAATGTTAGATAATCAAAAGAACCCTGCTAGAATATTTTCCCGAGGTAGGCATAAAAACACTGACGTGATATATGTCACTCAACGATATACTCAAATTCCAAAAGTGATTCGCGATAACTGCAATATTCTTGCTGTATTCAATGGCGTTGATACACATACGCTACGAAATATTTGGCAGACATGGTGTTCCGATATGGACTTCAATGGATTTAAAAATTACTTTAGTCATGCTCAGTCTGTCCCATATGGATTTATAACAATAAATTTACACGACCCTCGGTCACGATATCGTATTGGACTTGATCAAATATTTGGTTAAATAATTTGTATTAATCAGCAGCAGAGAGGGTGAAATGACAACATATTTGCGACCGTAGATGGCAGCAATTTGAGTGTGGTTATGACAATGTATTTGCGACAAAATCGCTAAGATGGGGTCTTTATTTTTTTTTTGGTTAAAATATGAGATTTCGTAGGAAGGTTCCATTGGCATTCTGAGGCTTTAATCGATTCTGTCGCAAAAATTTGTAGACGTAGATGGCAGCAATTTGAGTGTGGTTATGACAATGTATTCACGACAAAATCGCTAAGGCTCCATTTGTAAAATGGGACTTTTAATTTTTTTTTGGTTAAAATATGAGATTTCGTAGGAAGGCTCCATTGGCATTCTGAGGCTTTAATCGATTTTGTCGCAAATATATTGTTGTAGGATTCACCCTCTCTGCTGCTCCATGTTCTGCAAATTGGTTTTGTATGATATCATGCTACTTACGTACATAATGATATAGCATGGCATGACATTGGTAATATTGCTAATAACAGCAAAATCAATTGAATTTCTCTTTTCAAAGTCTTATGTTTTGCTAAAACGGTATAGTATTTTAATCTATGTGGTAACCTTTCTGTTCTAATATAATTAGCCTTCTACCAAAGTCATTCTGTTGAGAGAGTACATAATACAACCCATTTTGAAAGGATCTTTCTTAACTATAAAACAAAAATCGTATATATATATATTTGTTCAATTCTTAATGTCTTAAATCAATGGCTTAGATTTCAGATGCCACTACAGAGGTCCACGTTCGTCTCCTTTCCTGATGTAGTAAGCATTTTCACAATCATTTCATTTTCATTTACGCCAAAGACTCTCTTCGAAACTATGCAAAGTAAGAGATAGAAAACTTAGAAGTCATGATCTACAACCAAAGGACTGTTGTGAAGAGACTTCAATTGACGAACTTTTTTCTAAAATGAACTGTAAGAAGAAAAATTGCCGCAAAAGGAAGAATCGCAAGCACTCTGTAACAAACATTAATTGAACTGTTACTAACACAGTAGTCAATATCTCCAATTTAGAACTTAATGATGCAGAAATTAAACTTTTATCGAAAGGTTTGAGTTTCTGTCCCCGTCCATAAACATACAAAAGAAGGAAGCTTAAGAATGAAACCGAAGAATTCATCCGCCGACTAAGACTCAAAGCCCATTTTGCCTTGCAACCAACAAACAAATCAAAGGAAAATATAAGCTGCGACCAACCCACATTTAGAAAGAAAAGTAACTGGACCCCACCAAAAAGTTCAATTCCGAATCTGGAAGCCTTCATCAACTCGGTTGAAAACGATACTTCCAAAAATATCAAACCATACTAACAAATATTCTAATTTGACAAAAGAAGAAACAGATGCCCTGCACTCACTGAAAAGCAGAACAGACATTATAATTAAGCCTGAAGATAATGTTTCCGCTGTTGTCGTTATGAATAGGGAAGGCTACATTAGTGAAGCAAGTAGACAATTAAGTGACGCTAGGTTCTACCAAAAACTGGACCATGATCTAACGCTGGAATATGCAAAAATCATCACTAATATTATTGACGAGGCGTAACAAAGCGGACACATAGACCACCAAACGAAAAACTACTTAAGCCCAAAAAACCCAAGAGCAGGTAGATTTTATCTTCTATCCAAAATCCACAAACAAGGAAACCCTGGCAGACCTATAATTTCAGGTAACGGGCACCACACAGAAAGGATATTAGAACACTTAGATCATTTTATGAGAACACATGTCCAAAAATTACCATCATATATTCAAGACACGACAGATTATCTCATAGAAAGCAAAGCTAGTGAACCATTACTGCCAGATACATTACTTGCTTCCTTAGACGTCACATCTTTTTTCACCAACATACCGCACAACGAAGGGTTACAGGCATGTAGCGAAGCAGGGGAAACAAGAACTGTAAACAATCCACCCACACACTTCTTAATCAAACTCCTGGAGCTAGTCCTAAACCTCAACAACTTTGAATTTAATGAAGAAAACTACTTATAAGTCAATGGAACTGCAATGGGTACTAAAATGGCCCCTTCGTATGCTAACATTTTCATGGGAAAACTTGAGGGTCAGCTCTTAGCATCGGTTGAGCGTACACCATACCAGTGGGTACGCTTTATCGATGATATAGAAATGAAGTGGCAGTATAGAAGAGAAAGTCTGGATGACTTCATATCAAAGGCAAACAACTTCCATCCTTCAATAAAATTCACTGCAGAAATTTCCAACTCAAACCATGTTTTCCTGGACACAATAACCAGACTGGTGGAAAACAAATTACACACAGACATCTACTCGAAACCAACCGACAAACACCAGTATCTCTTCCCAACCAGCTGTTATCCAAAACACTGCATTAAGAACATTCCATATAGCCAGTCACTGAGGATACGAAGAATTTGCTCCGACATTGAAAGATTCCAAGAAAGGTCTGAAGAGCTGGCTAAACATTTAATTTACCGAGGCTACGACAAAGACCTGATTGCAGAGGCAATCCAAATGGCCAAACAAACAAACCGTGATGACCTACTCATATACGGACAGAAAGAAAATGTTGATAGGATACCATTTTTTCTGACCTATCACCCAGACAATCTCAAAGTAGGTAAAACCATCGCAAACCACTGGCCAACCGTGCAATCGTCATACATACTAAACCTAATGCTACCGAACAAACCTGTAGTAGCTTACCGGAGATCGAGAAACCTAAAGGACATCCTAGTCAGGGCAAAGCTAACTCCAATCGCTAGTCAAAACCAACCTAATCAATCTGGACCCTGTGGCGATAAAAGATGCAAAACCTGTCAACATATGATAGAGACCAAGACATTCACTAGCACAGTGACTACAGAAACACTAAACATACATGGTCCAAACAAAACGTGCAAAACAGAGAATATGATTTATCTCATCACATGTAAGATCTGTGGCCTTCAGTACGTGGGAGAAACTGAAAAGCTACACAAAAGGATAAACCTTTATAGATCTGATTGGATGACAAAAAAGCAGTACAAAGCCCGGTCGAAGAACACTTCTCCTCCCCTGGCCACACTTTCAGTGATATAATGCTTATCGCTATTGTTAACAACCACAGCTGGTGTTCCGAAACCAGGAAGGAAAAGGAATCATACTGAATACGCCGCCTTAGGACATTGAAACCAAGCGGTCTAAACCAAGAAGACTAGAAAATGAAAACTATGCACTAGTAGAATTTAACATTTTCTAAATCTTCTTATTATCCTTCAATTTTTATAATAAGAATAACCGATATAGAATCAAATATCAGGGATATAATCTGTGTTACATAAATGTACAAAAAGTAAAAATAGATGTCGCTTTGGCTTGTATACTTTTAGGAATTTTTATACCCCGTTTTCAATTTCCGCAACTAGTCTATACAAGATGGTTGTATTTATAATTTAAAGACACGTGGAGACAGCCATGTAGAGGTTTACAAACACAACGTTTTTGTGTTTATTTGTTTGTCGTGTATATGTTTTGTATTTGCCTTTGAAAAAGACTCATTAAGAGTCGAAAGCGCTTAGGCTAGTTAGTTACTAGATTCGTACTGTTCGTCGTCAGTGTATTGCATCTATATATATATATATTGCATTTTTGCGTGTTGTATGGATAGCCATCGTTACCAAACATTTCATTAAGATATTACATAAAATTTTAAAATAAATCAAGAAACGCGGTAACGAAATAACCATACTTGTAAAGAAGTTACATTTAGCATTATTACAGGATAAAATTGCGAACATAAAAATATTGTATATATTATGCAGAACATTAGGGGTCAAATTATTAATCAAACAAAAATTATAATAAGACTGTAAATAATTTAAAACTCCTGAAATGTCGAGAGGACACTTCAAACTTAGGCCCTAAAGTTGTAGATTGTTCAGCTTATGCCTAAATCCGGTACTGACAAAAAGTCTTCTTAATGAAGCAGCAGGATTGTTATCATGAGGGAGGAGGCCAGTGACCATTGCAATGTCCAAAGTTCAGCCTTCAAGATCGTTTGTGCCAACGACTGTAATATACACTTGATTCTGTCATAATTATCGCTTCAATCGACCAGGACATTAGATACCCAAGACGCAAACAACATCATCACAGAGCACAAACACTTGTTTCGAAGAGTACGCAATGTAGGTAGGCTTTATTGATTGAAATGTTTTTTTTTAAATTTTTAATTAATTTAGTTCAATTCATTAGAATCTCAAAATATTGCAAAGGAGCAAGTAGCGGGACTTTGAAATATGTTTGATGTGGTTTTATTAAGTCATGAACCACTCTTAAGAAATACAGAGAGAGAGAGAGAAAGAGAGAGAGAGAGAGAGAGAGAGAGAGAGAGAGAGAGAGAGAGAGAGAGAGAGAGAGAGAGAGAGAGAGAGAGAGAGAGATTTGGGGAGGATCGAAGTGTTATACAATTGCTCCTTGTTTTACGAATGTTAAAATTATGGAGTGTTGGTGTCAACATATTTTCAAAGGTATATGCGCTCTCTTCCTTATGAGTAATGCGTTCTCGCTTCAAGTAAAATACTCCAAGTCGGTTATACATAAATGCCCCTCCATACAAACCATCCCTTGTGCAAACAAGAAACCGCTATTGCACATGTATTGCAGTTTTCAAATAAGAATCCTTCATAGTCTTGATTTTTTGCAATATGTTTTAATTAGTAATGTTAATTTCATTTTTATTACTGTTCATGCATATTAACTTTTCAGTTGCATACATGAACTATACTAGAAGATATGAAACTTTCAAACATTTTAATTCCAGCTTCAACATTGTTTTTTATGACAATGAAACATTGTCAGCTTATGCAAAATAGACAGACCGGGTAGGAAATATAAGCACATCTGCATTTAAATTTCCTTCATGCAATACAAGTATATCAAATTTTTAATTGAATCTAGCAACAAATGTAGATGTCTATATATATATATATATGTGTGTGTGTGTGTGTGTGTGTGTTGTATTCCCAGCTGTGTAAAGGTGAGGGAGAAAAATCCCTTTCGTGTCAGAACTGGGGGTCAAATAAAAAATGTGGCTGGTCAAAAATGTACCGACGAATCTTCATCTGCTCCATACGTTTTCAGCTGAAATAGGAGATTGGACCTTGCACAACATAATCTCTCTCTCTCTCTCTCTCTCTCTCTCTCTCTCTCTCTCTCTCTCTCTCTCTCTCGAAAATACAAACACGCACACTTAGCACACAAATGCATTGTCCTTTCAAAGGATAATATTTTTTTATTTCATCTTCCCTTTAGTTTAAAGAGGTACTTTTAAAAGTCTCCTTATAATATTTTTTTAGTAATGGTATAGACAAACACATTACATACAAGATAATACAATAATCCATATATCTTTAAACCAAATGACAGTTCTTTACTGCCTGTCGTCGATTTCATTGTATTGCATTCTAAAACACATTTACGCAAAAATGAAAGAGGCTTATAATTCATCTTCTATTTCTCTCATTGAATTTGTTACTACCGAGAGCAAAATTACACATCGTCTATCCACAGAAATACTTACATCCAAAACATCTTGTTATACTGGTAATGAGATCAAAATGTTCTTGATGATTGTATATGTGAATACATTTTGAAGCATGGAAATTGCATCATGAGAGCATCAGAAGTCCGGGAAACACTAGTTGATACACTTTGAACTACTTGCTTGGAAGCAATACGTTTTAAAGTTGCTACATTTCATGATCATGAATGGCACACGTAGTCTCCTTGGACATGCCTTCCTGTGACAGGAGTTCTGCTTTATTCGCTATTTAGTTCTGTTTGATTCACAAAAGCTATCAAAATCTCTTTTTCATTCTATGGTGTCGTTCTGGACGGCACATTTCTTCCAGAGCCTAAAACTCGATCCAGACAGGCATTGTTGCTTCAGTGTCACTAATAAGGTATAGCAAAAGTCCGTGATCAAACCTTATCTCTTCTTGGTAGGCAGTGAGGACGTCAACTCTTTAAATTTCACCGTCCACGTGAAGGCCACAGTTCTAAAGTTTCCAAAGTACGTTCTAGCGTATCTCGAATATATTAATGATGTTTGGTAACTATTATCCTACTTTCACTAGAAAGTACAATCTGTTGGTATTAGGGTACACGTGGAAGTTAATGTCGTGTACGACGTTCGCAACATGGATTTGAGCCAATAGTGCAGATACATGTAACAAAGCGAAGTTTGTTTATTACACCGAGAATTCACTCTCTTTGAGTAGGATATTACATGTGAAAATTGTACGAAAGACACCACTTTCCCTAACAGATACAGTTATAAAACTGACGACAACTTTTATTAAGTAATTTTCACGTGCTACGTCAACGCTTTTGTGAGACTCAGACAAGAAGGCAGCGGCTTCCGTCCTGGTGTCAGACTCCAGACGACCGAGAGAAATTCAAAGAATTGTACCACAACATTGATGGCGTCACTGTAGTTCACGCAAAAACAAACAGCAAAGTCGTGCTTGTGGGGACGAATGACACAAAGTCCATTTTATCTAAGAAGAATTAATTAACAGATCTCATCCTTTATGATGTACTGGTGGATGACAAGGAAAAAGTATGCAACATGTAGAGGTCGTTCGCAAAGATTTGATTTTGGTTAGTTACGAAGACGACATATAGTTTATACTTTGAAAGAGATAGGAAAGATCATCACCACAGCCTACGTGATAGAAAATTATTGCATGTGATTGAAAAAACATAGGAACTGTTAGTAGATCGTGTCCTTTGCGTTAACACTGACATTGGCATTTACATATACAACTTTGCATTTGCATATTCATTCATCACTTTAAGAAGCCGAACCCACATTCTTCTGATCGCACATAAGTGTGTAGTTGCAAAACCACTAATTGTCATTCGCAAACAATATATTATATTAAATGCTACGCCACAGCAGGAAAAAAGAAAATAACACGTAAACCAAAACCAAAACTAAATAACTAATACATTTTTTTGTTTATTTGATACTTCATTGACAGAAAGTAAAGGAAAACCCATGATATTTTCACGTTGTCACATTATATTGCTGAAGCTATTAAAATAACAATTGGTGTATCACACTTCTGTCTTTAACTATGATCAAAACTCTCTCTGTATCTCTCTCTGTCTCTCTGTCTCTCTCTCTCTCAAAACACTCATTTCCCGACATCACTCTTTAAAGTAACAATTGTATGATCTCATGTTATTTTCACTTTGTCACATTATATTGCTGAAGCTAGAAAAATAACGATTGGTCACTTCTGTCTTTAAGCATGATCAAAACTCTCTCTCTGTATCTCTCTCTCTCTCTCTCTCTCTCTCTCTCTCTCTCTCTCTCTCTCTCTCTCTCTCTCTCTCTCTCTCTCTCTCTCTCTCTCTCTCTCTCTCTCTCAAAAAACACTCATCATCACTATTTAAAGTAACAATTGTATGATCTGATATGTGAGTTTACATAGCATACTGGATGGTATAGATTTTTCTATAGGTTTTCTGATGGATTATTATTAGTTTGTATGAGCCTGTTTGGTCTTATATATATATATATATATATATATATATATATATATATATATATATATATATATATATATATATATATATATATATATATATATATATATATATATATATATATATATATAATATCTTTTCTCTGAGTTGAGTCTTTGTTTATGTATATTCCACTTCACCTATTAATACATATCCATTCTAATTTACCTCATAAACCCTTCAACCCCATCAAACCATTTCCATGTTCAACACAACACATGTCAATGGTTCTCATTTCATGAGATAAAATCATTTATGCTCCCAGAGTTATATCCCCTGCTTAATCCTGTATTGCCCCAAAGTGTCTAGTTGAACTTCAGTTAACTCATATTACTACCTTCAAGTTTATAATCATTCAACACATTTCTTTCCCAGAAAGTACGAAAAACATAATTTCAATGGTAACTAATCTTAGAAGTTCTATCAGATGCCCAACATTATAGATGTCGGAATTTATACCACTCATGTTCCAAATTAACTTAAACGATTAGTATTCTAATGTATTCGCAGTCTTAATTGCTGATTTATCTAATTCAATCTATTTTTTAAGGAATAACAATAGTTATAAAATATGCAGTTGGTCAAAACGCATCAATATACCCTTTCCAAATGACATATTTTAGGACTGAAAAATCGTGTTGATCGCAAAATGAATGCACGTACGTACTTGATCTATTTTACAGTAAGATTTGTTTTTGAAAAAATGTATACTGAACTGTAAGTAAGGTCAGGTGTGTTTATATAAGCTTATTTAAATCAAGATCGGGTAGGCCTAAGTTCTTCTAAAAGGAAAACCAAATTATTGACCTCATATCCAGGAAAATTTATTTCCAAATATAATTTCAATATGCAGTCATGCACAAAAGTTAAACACACAGTATTTGTGTTGCATTTCTTATTTTGCACATAAACGGGATTTTACATATACATGTAGTTGTATTAGGTAAAGCAGCAAGAAATGCTAAATGGTTATATCACCCATTCACGGGGAACTATAATACCATGTAAACAGGTATCACACTGACGTCAGTACGTGAATAATATCTGATGGATTTTTATTTTTAAATATTTTATACACGAGCAATGTCGTTTAGATGACCAGAAACACAGTTTTGTTTATGGGCTTATTTCTGACGTATCGTTATCATCCTGACATACATCTAAGTTTCAAGGTCCACATATATTATATCTTGAAATTATGTTTCTTTTCACCCTTGTTAGCCATGATGTTTTTCTAGTTCCGATTGTGTTTAACCACCGGAGATGAGTAATTTAGTCCGCATGTAGCGCCGTTGGTGTGTGGTGTAATACCGCAATATGGAATATATTATTAAGTCTTGATTTTCATTGTAGTATCATTTCATTCCAGTCGCAGAGGACATTATAGTCTATTGCCATCTCGTGATTAGCACTTATCTTCCTAGACATTTACGTTCGTGTATAAAACTGCCGAAACAACATCATGTCGCATTTCTAAGTTGTGCTCAATCTATCATTTTTCGCCCACCCCAATCAGGATATACTTCGCTTTTGATGAACATTATTATTCATTGGCTTATTTGTTATAAATTATATTTTGTTTGTGATCAATCGAGATACAATGTAATTTTCAATTTTAAAGATTGCTTTTGAACATAAAAGTATACACATGTGTGGCTTAACTCAACTAAAAAATTACATTTTATTGACTATACATTGCAACTATTACATACACATTCTTCGCGGTAACGTGTCGGCAATATGTTTACAGCGTATCCGTCGTTCAAAGAAACACTCACAGTTCATTTCATGGAAAACTTGGCGTCATTGATAAAAACCACACCTGAGCACACATGGACAAGTAAATACAATTTGTGGAAACAACCTCAACCATCATATGCAAGCCAGACGCATAAATCAACACATTCTTAAATCCTATGTTCTTGTTTAAATATTATTCTGAAGAGGTGCTAAATATTGTGCTTTTATATAATTTGAAATGGAATCATTTGGTTAATTTATTCATTGGGGTTGAAAATCGCTCGTAAACGCTGGCCCAAGATGCTATGCTGGGACCATTGTGAATTTGTTCAAAGAAATTGTGGACAAAGCCTTTATAATATGTCATGCCTTTTGGTAGGTAAGAGCACTGTAGGAATTGAAGTTTATCCAAAATACTCGATTCCTTTGCACTTTTGTTGAACTATTTAGGAATACTTTGTATTCAATTCATAGACTGTACATTCGTGTTCTTTCGCTATAATATCACCTTGACAATTATAATTGTATGCTGCATTTTTGCAAAATTTATTACTTTGCTTCTTTCTTTTTTGTAATATAACACCATGCATTAATAGCTATATTCTCGTCCTCTTAGCAGATATGAAATAAATAAATTCGCTAGCTGTGGTGTTTATAGATGTAGCAAAATATGGCACGGACAATGGATCAGTGAATTTAAATCTTATTTGCAGTAAAATATCTCCACGCATCTGACCCATCTCTTAAGCGAAGAAAATAGATATTGTTGTATATATCGTGGATTGGGCTATCCATTCCTTTATGTGCTATTGAAAGAGTCAATTCTATTTCCAGAACCTTACGGACTTTAATGAAACATTTGGTGACTATATGTTTGATTAGTTTAAATGCGCACAACGATGCATTTTAAGCTCTGGCCGACATATAGGAAAATTCTTAAAATTTCGTGTCAAAAATACGTTATTCTTGGACTCACTCTAAATCTGGCTCACATTACTGTTTGGATGTTTTCACTTTAAAATTGCATAAAATATTTACTAAATTACCCCTTCCTTTAAATGTGATAGATGAATAAAGAAAAACGTTATGGCGCATTAAAATCGACTCGATATGCAGCTAATATTTATGCGTCATAAGATTTTACTTTATCCTTCTATTCCATTTGGGGTTGGTGGAGGTGGCAGTTTGGAAAACATCTTCCAAAACGTTGTATTTAGAGATTTTATCATATTATCGGTTCTCCCATGCATTGTTCGAAAGAGTGCCTTTAAAATTGATATTTGTATGGTTGGTCCATGAAAAGAATAAGGTTTAATGTTTCTTTTATTATTTTTTTTAAGTTGAATAAAGGAATGGGATTAATTTTGAAACTTCAGCTTCTAATCGCTTCTTTCTTTCAGCTAGGTGAACGATTGCATCGAACCTTGAAATCAGTTCACTTTAGGAAAAGGAAGTAAGGTATACTGTCGTAACCCTCGAAAGTCAGTCCAAATGTCTGTCCAAGGAGATGATTTTGTAATGATTATATATTTACCTAGCTTGGTCAATGGTATTGAAACATTGTATGCTAAATTTGTTGCTAGTGAAAATGTGCAAAAGATCATGCTTTTATAATGGGTTATCATTATATAATATTTATTGATAAGTAGCAGAAACTATTATTTGAGGCTGTAGCTATTTATTTTGGTCCTCTAACTTATTCGGGAATTTTATTGAAAAGTTTCGCGATACATGTGTGGTTTATAAAGTTTACCTTGCTTCTCTTGGTCCATTATTTTGGCGTGGGAGACATATCATAGAATATAAATAGTCCCAAAAGGTTATAGGAGAATGCAGCTTGCCAGAGTTTCTTCTGTCACCCTGGCTAGGTCATTTGATGGACATAAATATATACGGCTAATGTAGAGTTTTACTGTAGAGTTTTCAAAATAAATTGTCCTAACCTTTGGGATCAGTTTGTTTGTGACTACCGTTACACCTGGTTTGCATAACTGGTAAATGATCAATGTTTAAGTGAATACATTATTTATTTCTTTAAAGAAAGTCAAGATAAGTTTGTTTTTAAAGTCTTAACATCAGTTCTTGGCAATACAACAGCGAGTATCACTGAGCAGTTAACGGTCCTGTTACGGTTGTACAATCTTTTAATCGGCATCCTTGTATCCATCATGCAACTGAAAAAGTTAACACAAAATCATGTTAAATATATAACTAACACTGTATGTACATGGCTAATTAGATTTGGTCATCATTGGTCTATTTTTAAAACTAATTTTCACAGATGAAGTAAACAAATGTCTTAATGTTACATCATAGGTGGAATTCATAATCCAGATTCATGAATTACATTTGGCATTTCAACATGAGTTGTAATGCTTGAACTAAACATCTTTGATGTGTTCAGCAATAGTGCAGTAATAGTTTGGTTCCTGCATATCTTTGCAAATATCAATGATTGCATTATCTCTGTTTAAATCCTAAAATTAATAGGATTGTAATTTATAAGTCACAAATTATCTATACAAATGTCGCTAGGATATGTTCCGTAGTCTCTATTAACCTTCTTATTTCATTCCGTCTGTCACTAACTTTAACCACGGACATTTAGAGATGCACTAGTAAAAATACACATTTAACTATCATCGTGATGAGCGTCAGGGACCGCGTTTCCCTACATTAAATCTTCCAATTAGTCTATCACTTTTTCTTTGTATCGTTTCGATGTGGTGTTATGTCGTGGTCAAAGGCGTTCCTTATGTAAGCAAAATCTGTGAAAGTTTTAATAATTTTTAAATATGAAAATCGTATTCTCCAAATATATTCTAAAGTCAAACTTTTGTATAATATCAATAAATAAAACCATCAAAACCTAAATCAAAATCACAGAGCAAAAACAAAACAAGAGCAAAGGAGAAAAAAAGGAAAACAGATTTTATAAAAGAACACACAATGATATGAAGGGAGTACACAATAAACTGTTTTTTTTGTCTTACTGACTCCTGAATGGAAGCGTGATTTTCGTTTTTACAGGGTAAATAACATGCAAATATTATTGAATATATTAGCAACAGAGCTGATGTTCTGTGACTATATATTGATCTAAAGTAATAAGACAATCTGATGCCTGAAGAAATTATGGTATTTGCTTAGATTCTCTTTGCCCAACGATTAATACTCTATTTTTACGATAATGGGTAAAGCAAACATTGCAATATGATATAGACTGTTTCAGCTAAATATTTATAAATTCATGTTTAACATATAATTTTAATATTGGATGTATTACTCTCAAGGACTGGGTTACAAACTTCATGATCTGTGCGTGAAAGTGTATCCAATAAAAGACGATAAAAGCTGTGAATCATCATGTTTTGAGACATCTCCTAGAATTGTGATAGTGCATAAAGTAAAACTGTTCATATTAGCTTTATTATTTTTGATCTAGTGTTTCCCTGCAAAAATTCTTCTTCAAATATCGTCAAATTGTAACAGGAAATAGGAGACCAATTAAAGGTTCAATTATAGTAATTTGTCAAAACATTATCTCATATTATACTTGCAATTTTGATGAAGGCATATGACGCAAACAACAAGGTAACATTTATTGGTGGAATGATAGACCATTATAGCTTGATATTTGGTGAGTGCATACAAAACTTCAAGTCAGACGGGACTACTTAGACAACGCCTTATAAATTTCAGACTGGTAAGATCCACCGTAATAGTCAACCTAATATGTGTTGCAACAATTTCCATACTGCTCAATATATATATATATATATATATATATATATATATATATATATATATATATATATATATATATATATATATATATATATATATATATATATATATATATATATTGGACTAAATTATGCATGAACAATGCAATTGATAGCTGACTGACCATGCTAAACTAGTTTGCTTCATGAGTTAAATAGAAACATATTTGTCAATTGTGAAAACAGTTCCTTAAAAATGCATTAAAGAAAGATCGTTCTGTCGGGTATTTATAGAAGAAACACAGCCGGAAGTGATCTAGGTTCCATAATGCAAAATATTCAGTGTATAAATAATGTCTAGAATGTATTTAATACTACATGTATTTGTGATCATTTTTAAAATAAACTCTTTGTGGATTTGCACGTATTGAATGGACATATTTAGGAAACTCCATCGCTGACAAAAACACATTAGCATAATCATTAGTAATGTCTATATCAATCTTTCATCCAAAACTAAAAATGTTAAATGCTCGTCTGTATTCAAGCCCAAAATATACTTACTACAAAAAGGAGGCTTGGAATTCGTAGAAAGGAAGTAATTTCCACGGGGGTTTCCCTCTGGAGCATCATAACCCATTTTTGCACAACCCGTACCACAAGTGGTGCACGACTTGCATGGGTATGATTGGAAGTGACAGATGGAGTTTATAGATTCCGTAAAATAGTAGACTGCTCTCATGTGACTGCAGAAAAAGGCTTCTTCAATTTCTGGAGAAAAAAATATAAATACTAGTACCATTGTGTACGTCCTGAGATCGTCTCCTATAAATTGCCAATATATGAAAAATATGTAACGTTACAAATGCACATAAGCAATGACAGCATAATCACAAAATCTTCGTTTCAACTTGAGAAAATTTAGGTATATGACCAAGTAATATGACCATAATATGTAAAATAGATTGATATTTTTTTTATTCTTAAAATAAGTAACAGAAAAAGAGAACGCAGCATGCTTTGTAAAATTTACTAAAAATTCATTTCCTTAAAATACATAGTGAAAATATGATTTAAAACATTTTAGGCGTTGCACACTAAATCCGAAGATAATTAAAGTATCAAAGACGACACAAGTTCTAGTAATTCAAAGTCTTGAGTAAACCACAGTTGAAGTCCCGGTGAGATCGAACATTAAAGGTGATGACATATTTGTTATGGCCTGCGTAGTGCTGATGTGTCAACAGTCTCTTGTTGAATCACACAAATATTATTCCATTTTTCATTTCAGTACAAAATAAATCAATACCTATATCCAAGAATTTAAACAAACACTGTTGTATTTCAAGACAAAATAACTAATTAAATTCAGTAAATTTGCAGAAATAAAAATTCAGCCCAAAATGGTCACATCATAATACTAATTAAAGTGCTAGATATCAAAGCACGACTGGTAAAATCCTCACAGTCATAAGAAAAATGTTGTTCTCTGTTTGACTTCAGGTCACAGTGAGCATATTCTAAAATCAACCATTACCTAAGGAAAAATACCTTCCAGACTTATATATTTAGCCTTGACTATTTACAAAACTATAGCCTACACAATTGACCTAGTAATCGCAAAACCCAGACCGTAATCATAATATTGTATAATTCTTTGCTTACCTGAATATTATGCATGATAATTAGCTCATGGACATCTACGATAATGATGATATTATTGGTTGCTTACAACAATGAAATAAATATAAAAACTATTAAAAACGACAAGGAGATCATGCAAGAAACAAACTTAGCATTTGGATAAGGTCAAGTGCAAGATATATTTTCTATTCCAATAAAATGTATAAAATGAAATTAAATCTACGAGAAGAACAAATAAATTTACATTACTTGACAAGACATTGTCAAAGGTACAGATGGTGGGTGGTGATAACTTAAATACAAATTTTGACCATTAGTTCCAAACAATTTAATAACAAGCCATTTGTACTGCGCTGGAAATAGTATCACATAAAACTTTTCACGTTACGACCTCGAACAATAAAAGATGCTCCATGTGAATATGTTAAATATATTCAGAGTAAAATGCCTATTCGTAGACACATGCTATAAATTACAATTTTCTGATGTACGTACAGAAACGACAAATTTGGCTGTGACCTTTAACCTTTTGACCACCCATGTACATTTAGAAATTATGGTTTATGCTAAACATCTTTGTTAGGTATACTTGTAAGTACCAAACGCAAAATGTAAGCATTAATAACAGATATAAATTGTAAATAACGCTCTCTCCTTTTGTCTTGGATATCTCTGACGTTTATAAATTGCAGATATTTTATTTACTCCTGATTCAATTTAATGGTTGTACCTGTTGTAAAATCTAATTAAGC
>JAEAOA010001419.1:515000-562500 GCA_016746295.1 Potamilus streckersoni
TAATATAATATAATATAATATAATATAATATAAAATAATATAATATAATATAATATAATATAATATAATATAATATAATATAATATAATATAATGTGTGTGATGTGATGTGATGCGATGTGATGATATGAACAATGCAATGCAATGCAATGCAATACAATACAATACAATACAATACAAAACAATATAATATAATATAATATAATATAATATAATATAATATAATATAATATAATATAATATAATATAATATAATATAATATAATATAATATAATATAATATAATATAATATAATATAATATAATATAATATAATATAATATAATATATTACTATAATATAATATAATATAATATAATATAATATAATATAATATAATATAATGTAATGTAATGTAATGTAATGTAATGTAATGTAATGTGATGTGATGTGATGTGATGTGATGTGATGTGATGTGATGTGATGTGATGTGATGTGATGTGATGTGATGTGATGTGATGTGATATGATATGATATGATATGATATGATAAGATATGATATGATATGATATGATATGATATGATATAATATCATATCATATCATATCATATCATATAATATAATATAATATAATATAATATAATATAATATAATATAATATAATATAATATAATATAATATAATATAATATAATATAATATAATATAATATAATATAATATAATATAATATAATATAATATAATATAATATAATATAATATAATATAATATGATAACTGTGATCCACACTGAAGATCCTTTCCAGAGTCTGATGCTTGTAAACAGTTCCTTCTCACCATCTGCCTAAATCAAGAAAAATATCAGTGCTCAAGAAGTCACCACTGCCCCTTCCATCAAAATCGACGGCACCACCCTGGAGTAGTTAACAACTTTATTTACTTGGAACCAGCCATCAACAACACTCTTTCGCATGATGTGTATCTGGAGAGAATGATTGGAAGGCAAACATCATCATGGCCCGACTAACAATAAGGGTTTGTGAAAGCAGCGCGTTGATAGTGCACACCAAGATTCAAGTCTACCAAGCTGCGTTCTGAGCACCCTCCTATATGGAATTGAGCACTGAAGCACCTACATGAGGCAAGGACATCAAGTAAACCCCTTCCATATACGATGCCTACTACACATCCAGAAAATCAGCTGGCAATACCACATTCCTCACAATGCAACCCTTCAACGTGCAAGTATAACAAGTATATACTCTGCTGTGCAGACTCCGCCATCGATGGCTGGGACACGTCCGACGAATTGAACAGGTGTGGCTGCCAAAAGAAATAATATATGGCCAGTTGGCCACTCGCACAAGAAGAATCGGCCGGCCGTCACTCCGCTTTCGGAATATGTGCAAAATGCACATGAAATCATGCGGTATTTCACAAGAAAGCTGGGAAGTACAGGGCGATGATCGTTGCACCTGGAGAATGACAGTCAACAAGGTTATAGCAGTCGCTGATAGGAGGAGAGTTAAGCGGCCCACAGAGTAACGCGAGAGTAAGAAGGGTACATTTGCAAACCAAGCAAACCATACTTCACAGTAGGTCTGCTCCAACTGCATTTTAGATTGACACTCGCGCATCGGCCTGCACAGCCATAACAGACGATGCCAAAACTCCAGATATATACAACACTCCAAAGTCCCTAGTCAGATGGTCTTCCGCGACTGAACTGCCAATGAATGAACATGTTCTAAAGATGCAAAAATGCAAATTTTATTGATTGATATTTCTGTATATTTTAATTCTGAGCAGTAAATCAATACGTAATCACACTCAAACACACACGCACACACACACACACACACACACACACACACACACACACAAAGAAAGAAACTAGAGAAACAAAACACTGTCGGTAACAAATCTAGCCCAATACACAAATCCATCCATTTACCGTTCGCATTGGTATGTATGACGTCAACGAATGATGCATCACTTGGGTCAAGACGAACCTTTGGATCTGTCTGTGTAAACAGCGGTCCTGCAGGATCGAGGCCTTTAAAAGAGAATTTTAAATTTGTAATTAAGAAAATGAATGGTCAAATTCAATTCCTTTTCATCATCCGCCTTCCTTCAATTAGTTCATTTTATACTTAAAGCGTGACATTTAAAAGTCGATAATAAACTTGTCACATTGTGATGGCAGTTACTCTTTACCTTTGTTTTCGATATAAATTTTGCTATTCAAACTATTTGATTTTGTTAAATGAGCTGACAGTCATACTTGTTTTATGGGCTTGAAGTCTCGAATTCATTCAAATTGATGATCAGTTATTTACATGAGGTTATCGTCGAAATAAGCTTAACATGATAACTGGTCATGCTCCGTTAACTTGTTATAGATACCCTGGTCATAGTAAAAGTGGTTCTGTACTTAGTAAATAAATCAATAAATAAATAATAAAATAAAATATAAACTATTTTCATTTCTTATTTCATCGTCTAAATTATGTACGACGTTAAAGGAAAATATAGCTGTAAAAATTATAACTGAAATCAAATAGCTCAGACTGTGTCAAACTAACCTGTAATTCGTCCTGTTCCTAATGTTCTTTCCCCGGCATATCCAGCCACTTGAGCACCTAGACTGTGTCCAATAAGATGCATTCTGGCAAATGAGTTTCCGCGTGCGACTGTGTCAAGGGTTTTCATCAACAGAGATATTAGCGCTCCCACAACACGTGTGTTAGCCACTGCCTGAGCATAAATAATTTGGTCCGCGCCCTTCTTCCAGTCAACAGCAATGACGTTTGCATCTTCCTGATTAAATTATGCGAGATTTTGTTAAATATAATATAATTTCTTTAACATTCGTTATTCATTAGCATTGACGATTAACATTTTCAGTAGGAAGGACCAAGGTTGAGTCTCTTTGTCGCTGCGTATTCCATGACGATAACGTACATAATTGTACACACAATTTACATAGACTCAGGACTAACTTCTAAAGACAAATAGATCAGGACTAATGTGTAGAAACATTTACATCAGGATTAATGCGTAAAGATAAATGCATATCTATTGCGTACACAACTTATGACAGACGCAAAACTAACCAGTAAGGAAACATGTATGCCAAACTAATGCTAACACAACTTATCACAGACTAAGAACTAATGTTAAGGACAAACATATGAGAATCTATTGCTTTAGTTCTATCGTTTCTCCAAAAGTATTTACTAAAACAATAAGTTTGCTTCTAGATGCAGGATATAACGTTTTGTAATCACAAAACTTACATGGGAATAATAAATTGATCAATTCTGGAAGGATGCATGTGATATAGAGAGTCAAAGTACCGTTTTTATCTCCCTAACCAAATGAAAAAAAACAACACTCGTATTCCAAATCCGTTCATAGAACACTAGTGTGCCGTCTTAGCATTCTAAATTTACAGGAATGTGGTATTCTGAAGGTGCCATGCTTTCACGCGGATGGAGCCTATGTAGTTGTAGTGAAATGACCCATTGAACACTTCTTTCGATAGAAGCAGCTTTAGTCATAATTTGTACGGAGATATTTATATATCTCAGAGCACTGTAGTTATTCTAACAAATGACCCTGTAGGTGTACATTTTCCAATGATGACGTAGGCTGAATACTAAAGATCACTGATTGATTTACATTGTTCGTAAGATGTTTAGGTTTTGCTCGCTGGTTTGAATATCATTATTTGGTTATTCAAAAATGGATATGTAGGGATCCGTTACCATCAACAAGGACGGAAAAGGTCTTTTGTTGTTGAAAAAGTGAGGAGCGTTTATTAGAAGGGGCTTTCTCATTAGACTAACTGCTGTATACATAAAAAATAGTTTCTGCAATCACTCAAGTTAAATTTATAGCGTAAGTTTTAAAAGTCGTATCAACAAGACGCACTTTGCAAAGAAGCACCATCACAACAAGCAATGAATGAAACTATATTTATGAGAACATGACTCCATTTTATCATAACAATAACATATTATTTTATCTCCCTTCTTCAGCTAGTAAATGTTTTGCAAAAGGTTGGGGGGGAATCTCGTTATGGGTTTGCAAGACGTAAAATATATGGTTGAACGAGTCTTTAATTGTATTAGCATTAAATAACTTGCAAGACTATACTCCACCTTAAAATAACACCCACCCCAACACCATCAAGTCATATTAATACATCTGGATATATTTAAAATCTGAGTTCGCTCTAAATTCTTAGTCTCATTCAGAACATGTTTTGAATCACAGCCCTATTTTTGTTTTATTACCGTTCTTTTTTTTTTATCGGTTAAATAATAAAACCACCATATTCTCTGCCTGCATGATGAATTTTTTGTTCAGTGGATATATCGTACAATGGTGATATGTGGATAAAACTTCTATTATACAAATTACTTAATCTCATTGAACTCATTCCAGTCAGAAGAAAGCAATTACTCATTTGGTCCTCTACAAACGGAGTTTTCTTGTATTTAATGTTGGAATGATCTTACAATGGAGTATATGTCAAGAAAAGTGAAAGCACATTCCTGTAAAATTCCATAATATTCTTATTGAATTAGGCATGCATGTAGTGATTATTCATTTATTTTGTCGTTTTGTGTCCATCCCTTTAATGTGATATGCAGACCTATACAATAAATGTAAGGAGTAATTTTATCTTGCCTTATATGCGTTCATTTTCCAATCAAATATTATGTGCTCGCGTTTTAAAAATTCGAAGTCCAGGTTTAAAATCAAGAGTGAAAACAACAGTTTACCCGTTTTAGGATTGCATCCTTTATGTCGATAACAAATGATGCTGATGCACTTGATCTGTAACCATGGATTATAAATTTGGTGCCTTTTCCTCCATTGAAATTAGAGCTTGATATGACATTCTTATCCGTCGTCAAAATCTGAGGAAGATTGCTGTTTTCACGAGTGAAGAGCTGATATGTTACTCCGACTTGAGTAGGTGACTGAGGTAAAAATAATAATGCATTGTTGAACGGGCTCTTGTTTCCGAAGCATCCTATCTCATTGTAACAAACAGTCGTGGACATCCAACCTGAACAAAAGAAAGGAGCTGCCTTGAAAATCCAAGTAAAAGGGTAAAACATAAATTTTCTAATAACGAAGACACCAATACAAACTGATTTATTGATAACGCATTGATCTATCGTGTGTGTGCCTTAAGTAGGCGTATTCCGTTGATACACACATTCTCAACGTTTATTATTTTATTGTTTAAGAAAAACACTAAAAATAGGCTGATAAGAACTTTTGTCTTAATTTGCATTACATTTCCTAAGCAATCAATGACGACAGTAGCCAATTGAGCGTTTTCAAGAAAGAGGCCCCTTCTTTGGAAGCTTAATTTTTAAACCTTATATTACGTTTCCGCTAAATACAGTCTATTTTTGTATTAGTGATATGGCAGTGTAATGTGATGCAAGAGAAAACGAATTAACAACAACTGATATTTCAAGTCGAAAACAGTATGTAGTATACCGTGTATTGTAAATTCCTATAATGAATGCATGCAATAATGAACGTTTTATATCAATGTGATGAAATCAAAATAGAGAAAGAATAAGTGCAAAAATAATATATATATATATATATATATATATATATATATATATATATATATATATATATATATATATATATATATATATATATATATATATATATATATATATATATTTGTGTGTGTATGTGTGTGTGCTAGAAAAATGTCTGTAGGAGCATAGTCTGAGTATTATATGTAGGTTCAGTCTGAGTATTGCAGGCATTTAGTGCGAAAGAGTAGTCTCAATAGCATGTGTTTATTAAGGTGGGCGTACATTGTGAGTAATGTCAGTGTTTTGTGCAAAATACTAGGCCGATTTCCTACGAGAGAGAGAGAGAGATTGAGAGAGAGAGAGAGAGAGAGAGAGAGAGAGAGAGAGAGAGAGAGAGAGAGAGAGAGAGCATGAGTGATATTTCCTCTTAATATGTTAAAATTAAAAATGGATATTTAAGCTATCTTCTGTACAAAAATGTTTTTTGATGCACTAGTTGCCTACTGCCATAAACATGCATAAGGATAATTATTTGGTCGGATTGAAACGTTTTTGCATTTCATAGTGTGAAAATGTATGTGAGAAAAATAAAAAGAAATAAATGAAGATATCTGTTCCGGAACCTATGGTGGCGTTTCAGTTTCGTTTCGTATTTTGCATAAGGTAAGATTTATTTATGAAAACGTAAGTGCATAAAAAGTTATCACTAATAATACTAGCTATCTGAAAACTAACTTGTATTTATTAAGTATTGTACAACGAGTTTGTAATTTCTCATTTGCTTACGTATGAATAACTGGTAAAATTTGAGTCACAGAGTATATAGTTTAGTAAAACAGAGCCAATAACTATTTTATGTTTTGATCGTACTTAGTTCCTAAAGTAAAATATCCAAATAAATTTTGGCCACAGTATATGAAAGTATCATTGCGGTTTACCAACATTCACACCGGTACCGCAAAAACAAACGGTTCTATCTTTCTCCTGCCACTCTCATAAAATTTTATAATATCTGTAGATCGCCACTAAGCAGAAAGATAAATCAGGAAGCCAGAGAAAAACAGTTATGTCTCACATTTATGTAACAGTTATGTATCACAGTTATGTATCACATGTATGAAAGAGTTATGTATCACAGTTATGTATCACATGTATGAAAGAGTTATGTATCATGTTCATATATATACTATATATACTTACTGTCACAAACCACCATACAAATGAAGACGAAGAAGACACCGGAAAGGAATGTCATCTTTATTCTGGCCAACTATAGTATAACAGAACTTTAAACTTTACAAATAATCCAAATTTTTCAAGTTCCGGATTGATGTACCTTGGTCTCCTGAAAAAGAGAAAGCCATAGTTAACGCCATCTTTAAGTCATTAGGATTTCTTATAAAGAAAGTAAAGAGTATCCCTCAATAGATAGATGGAAAAGGAGTCAACCTGTACCAATTATTTTTACAGGTATGCATTAATGGATGATTACTTTGTAATCAGCAACAGTGGTGTAATGAAGAACAACTTCAAGACTTTACACAACTCAAACCTATGATACTTTTTGAATATACTAACGAATGGAGTTATGTCATTTTAACAGCGATATAAAGGTATCCTTACCCCATGTGGGTGGAACTTAATGTGAATTAAACGGATCAATGACACGTGTATTTTACAACTTATTGAAGAAAGTAGGGTTGGCTATAGATATAGAGGTACGTCCAGGTGGGAGGAGCATAATGTGCAGGTAACATGTCTGTTCCAGATTACATATCTAGTCAAGTGGATCTATATAAGCTTTATACGCATGTATTACTGCCAGTAAATTTTGAGGATGTGTGACTTCAGTCTGCTTTCTCCAAATGTAATGCTTCCAAACGATAACTAGGAAAATTTCGCAATTGATAATAATAATAATAATAATAATAATAATAATAATAATAATAATAATAATAATAATAATAATAATAATAGTTTGAACCTACAACACATATTCTTTAAAAGATCTAAGCGCTTTACAATACTAAATAAAGCAATGCTAACATAAACAACAATACAATAATAAAACAATAGAAAGAAAATAAAGGAAAAGAATTTGAAAAAAGAAAACGAAAACACGACAACCTATTAAGGAAATACACATTAATTAATATTTAATTGTATCAATTTTAGGAGGAGCGATTACATGTGCTGTTAAGTCTGATGATAATCTGATTAGCCGTGTGTTTAATAGTTTTAAGATTTTGCAGTACTTACTAGACTAAACCGATAGAAACAAATTACAATATTTCAGTCTTGAAAGTACTTAGGAACCTATAAATATTTAAGTGTCAAGAACCGAAAGAATACTGTAAATGTAACGGAACCGTATCAGCTTCAGACATGCAGGTGAATTTCTTTTTATGTTGATTCTTAGCATCTTAGTGTCATAAATAAATAATGTCGTGATTGAGGTATAGGTATAGTACTGACTGAAGGAATGTAATGCCACTATTGCAATAAGTATAGTCTGACGTTAAGGGGGAAAATGGTTTGAATTATCACTACGTAAGACTGTGATCTGACTACTTAAGTCATTGATCTCGTTAGCATCACTGTACAATAGCAAATACACCTTATCAAAGGAAACCTTGACTCTGACCATATCCCCGTGAAGTTCGCTTTTAAACATCACATGATGATAGAAACAGAAACACTTTACGCGCGTCGTTTATCTAGAAGCATTGGCAAACGAAGGAATCCTTTTGGACCACATTTGGACACCTTTTTATATTTCCTTTGGTTTCATGGTTAGGCAAAACTAAATATTAGGTAGATACTACAACGTGTCCTACGAGTAATGGCTTAGGCAGAATTACTTGCGTTCCTTATTTTATTCCTAATAAATATATCACGTAGGTTTTTATCTTTCATGTATCATGTAACCAGCGTGTATCTAAGGAATCGTGGATATTTGTTTTGAATTGAAGTGCTCCTAAGTGTTTCTAATCAATTTAGCCACGTGAACTGCTTTGGAGTTAAGTTATCACAAACGGTATGAAATCCTCAGTTTTATTGCAAATCAAGACCATATGAGACTTAGCGTTGTTATTTCGTTAATGAAATTGTTTTCCCTTTTAGTTAAATAGTCCTTTTATCCAACCAATTAAATAGGAATGATAGTGCAATATTTCAAGGATTTTCCGGTACTGTTAAAATGATGTGTCAGCAATTTATTTTCTATGTGATAAACGTCAAATCTATGTCTGGTGAAGGGTCATTCAGTTAGTGTAGTCTGCCCAACATATTGTTTACCACACGTTTTGCACGCGATCACTTAAATAATGTTCGAAATGTAGGACACATCTTGTTTGATTGCGTAGGTTTGAAGAGTGGCATGACTAGACAAAGATTTTTATATTCTTGCAATAAAGAGCACGTGTTCCAGCGCATAATGCAGCAGGCTTTCGTTTTTTTAAGGTATGTGCATACGACGAAAATTTCCTTATTCTGCTAATTTTACTTTGTCTCATAATTCGCTCAGAATAACCCCTTTCACCGACGTGATCTAAATAGTGTATTTGTGGCTCTATGAAAATCTTATTGCCGCGTAAAATGTCTACGAAAACCAATATTTTGAGATTTTATAATTCCACTGGAAGCGTGTTTCGGATGGAAGGAAGATTTACATAGTATTTGGTGCATGTCACTGAGTTTACAAAACGTGTTTCGTGTCTAAAAAGCCCGTTTTCACAAGATCTACCTTTTTAAAAACAATGGTATCCAGAAAATCAATAGTATTTTCCTTTACAGTGACATTTAGTTTAATCGATTAATGGAAATTATTACAAATATGTTATGTATCAAACTTTTATATTGAAAAAGTCCACATGAGGTAAATCTTGTCTTGGAATCTAAAACAGGCGAAAGAGGGACTCTTGACATTTCCTAAAAATGTCTTTGGCCCAGTTCTCCATAAAATTGTTAGTGCTGCTCTAGGCGAATTTTCCGCATAGCTATCCCTGAAATTTGTAAGTACCAATTGCCACTGAGTTAAAAAAAAAAGTTCTTTTCTAAATCCAGTTTTAATAAGTCCAAAATGGCATGATCTCATCTTTTCGGGTCATGGTTATTCGTAAAGCAATTCCGCACCGTCTTTAAGTCCCCCCACTTGTAGTAAGTACATGCGTACATGCTTTCGACGTCCAGAGTCACGAGGAAGCAGTATGTTTGGAATTTGTATACTTCTAATTTTATATAAAAGGCATTCATATCCGTCAGATAAATGGATATTTCGTTGCTAACGGTTCTAGAAACCAAACCACATACTACGATGTTTTATAAGTCTCGCTCCTTATATCCGATGTTATCGGCCTTCCAAGAGAAATCTTAAATGGTACTGACCAAAATTCAGGATCGTTCTTTTGTGTACCTCTTTGGTGCATTCAAAAATTATCACATGTTGGTACATTATATACCACAACATAAAAAAATTGTCTGACACGTTTTGTTTTATTTTCCAAAATCTGGAATTTGAAAATCTACGATTAAGATCTATGAGCAAACAAGCATATTTTTATTCAAAAGTTTTCTTAAACATTGCTGCACGAGGTGTTGGTGGCATGATTATTCTAGCTTTGGAATAAGTAATGAATTTTAAACTCACAAATTAGGAAGGCAATACATATTTAAACATTATATAAGAGAATATATAGTTCGTGTGATAACATGGATTTGAATTAAATTCATTGTGTTTGATAACAGGACTTGTATTTATTAGTTTCACCTTCGTCATCACCCTACTAATAAAAGATCACAAAACAAAGACGGAAAGCAAAATTACAGAAATTGAACATACACTTGGCATATAAACATTTATTTAACTTGGGGACTCAGTTATGAAATATTTCCCATTAGAAAGCTATGCAGCGAATTGTGAAGATCTTCATGCATGGAAGAAACTATTATCTAATTTCTTGTGCGAGGAGTTGTACAAACGGCAACAGATCCTCGATTGAAGCATCATCTATTATTCAGTTCATAATTTGAGAATAAATTTATACGGAGTTTCTTTGTTCCAGAATTTTTTTTGGTTGATAAAAATGTATTTTGTTTCGTATTCTAGAGAATAAAACAGTAAATTCTGAAAATACAGATGATCTTCACAAACAATCTGTCTTCAACAATATAAATCTCTTGAGCCCTCACGTTTTATAATACAACTCAATAGACCTTGTAGAAAATGGTTATTTTAAGCCTCGAGTTTAGATCACATGGTATCTCACTTGATGGCTAAGTGTTTTTGTGCATTTTAACAGCGCGATAAAATGCCATCATCACTTAAGCAAGACTAACCTATAAAAATGAAGATTCCTACACTGATAATAAATTTAAAAAGGAAAGACAGTAGAACTTAGCTAGCAAGTGTTGAACATGACCTTGGTAATGACCAATCCTTTTCAACCGATGGTTAAAAGATTTAAGAACCAAGATGAGCTAAAGTAGTGCTTATTCAACGGTTATATTCTAATTTCGTCAAGACAATTTTCCGAAAAGATACTCAAATCTAATCAAAATTATCCTTAAAAGAAAGTGTAATGAAACAAAATTAAAATAAATTTAATTTAAAATTAACACACAAGCAATTGAATAACATATTCGAAAGAATTTTAAAAATATACCTATAAAAGTATATGAAGGTGTAGACACCTACATCAATACATAGGGCGCTTCAGAGCAAGAAAGGTGCAATATGTTTTCTAAAGTAGTTTCCCCATTTAAAATGAATAAACAAGAGCTGAAAGCAGTATAAATATCGTCTGTTTTAATTTAGTCTGTTTCTCTTACACATATTTTCCTCAAACATATTTCCAGGTAAAGATCAGCAAAACACTTTTGTTACACCTACTGCAACTCCTATAAATACGCAAAATATGTGTGAACCTAATCAGTATGATTACCTTCGCTGTTAATAAAACGTGGGAAAACAGATCAAGAATCATTTACATATAACACATATGTATGTATGTATGTATGTATGTATGTATGTATGTATGTATGTATGTATGTATGTAGGTAGGTAGGTAGGTAGGTAGGTAGGTAGGTAGGTAGGTAGGTAGGTAGGTAGGTAGGTAGGTAGGTACGTACGTACGTACGTAGGTACGTAGGTACGTAGGTAGGTACATAGGTAGGTACGTAGGTAGGTAGGTAGTTAGGCAGGCAGGCAGGTAGGTAGGTAGGTAGGTAGATAAGTAGGTAGGTAGGTAGGTTTGTTTGTATGTATGTATGAACAACGAACATTGCAAACTAGCATCTAACTAGTCAGAGCGAGTTAGCCTCTCAATGAGTTTTCTTCAATGGCATAGACAAGACAGCGATATAAAACAGAACGATATGTTTGGGAGTAGATACATGAGCTTGTGTCTATCCCTATCAGCTGATGATAAAGATAAATTACTCACTGTATCCGAATCCAGTAATTCAAGTGTTGAAAATATTTTTTATATGAAAAATATAGTCGCTTAAGATCTGTTAAAGTTTTGTAGGATAGGATTCGCGTGGAAAGTTTTTAATGGAATTTATTGCAAAAGTATTTGATATTTGATATATTGTACCTATTATTATAAATTGATTTAGTACAATCTGTGTTGCATTGCTACAAATTTAAGACTTAAGCTAAAAGAAAAGAGGTTACAGATCAAGGGTAGTAGTATCAGCCAATTAAAGGTAAACTATCAATTTGGAGACAATACTGGAATTAAATACGTGGGAGAATCTTATGGGTATAATGTGAATTTAAAATGGAAATTTCCTTTCTGAAATTAACGTCGTAAATTCAATGTGCAATATGTTAATCGGTTGAACATGGGAATGGGTTTAAGCAAGCAACATATAATCCATCAAAGATTCTATCACACCGTCTATACCATACAATACCCTATGGACACGTACAAACAGTCATACACAAGTGCTACTGCAGAGAGAGAGAGAGAGAGAGAGAGAGAGAGAGAGAGAGAGAGAGAGAGAGAGAGAGAGAGAGAGAGAGAGAGAGAGAGAGAGAGAGAGGAAGTAAAGAGACATAGGGCACCATTTGTGGTTCTGATTTTGTGTGCGATATTATTGGACAAGGATAATTAATATATATTTACAATGAGTTGCCGAACACAACATTACGAAAAACGTTCCTAGATAATTGTTCATATACTTTCATCTGTTTAATGCAAAAGTTGTGTTATATTTATTGCCGACTGATTACCGTTACATTTGCTGTATGTCGCAAGCGCTTGTTTGGCTTAACAGTATTAGTTCACAAGAGACAAACAATCATTTTTGTCTCTGATTTAAGAGCCAGTGACGTCGATTCGACTCACGTTTTTAATAGTTATTAATAACAAGTTATTCGTTTCAAGATAGTATGGAAATTAAGGTGCATGCCTGTGTCCTTTACCATTGCAGGGCTTACAGCATTCAGTGTAAATTTGCATTTATCCTGTGTATTGTACCATTTTCTTGCTCTACAGAACCATCACAACATTCCCTCGAGTCTATGTTTTCTTCTCACATATGCATTTTTAACTTACAAACATTCACACACGTTTTCCATTGTTTACGGACAACTTTTGCTAAAACTAGTTAAATTGAGGCTTGAATAAATTTTGAGATTACTAGTATAGTTGAATTTGTCAGAGTATTTGAAATGGCAACGATCCGATACAGCTTGTACTACTGACACATATAAAATAGAGTCTATGCAAACTTGTACTTTTTGGATGTAACATTCATCTTACAAATCGACGATTAAGCCACAATAATGACATCACTTCTTCCCTTAACAAATGTGAACTGAAGGTCCTTGGTGGACAAGAGCTGTCCACAGGTAGAGCACAATCTCTATAATTTGCACGCAATTTTATGATATCTAGCTGGTGTCATGCAATGATGATTACATCATATAATACTGCAAATGATTCCTGGTAATAAGGACAATAATATTTGTCTTTTCTTTAGCAATGTAGGGTTTGCGAGCTGAAGATGACTAACATTTCTCTCATTGAATGTGTTAATCCCTACAGCAAAATTATGCATCGTCTTTTCACAGAAATAATTATATCCAAAACATCATGTTATACTGGTAACGAAATCAAAATGTACTTGATGACCGCATATGTGATTCATCTTTGCATCATGGAAATTGCATCATCAGAGGATCAGAGGTCCTGGAACCATTAGTGGATACACTTTAAAAGACATACTTAGAGCTAACACGTTTTAAACTTGCTACATTTCATGAACATGAATTGAACACGTTGTCTCATTGGACATGTCTACTTGTGACAAGAGTTCTGTTTTTATTCGCTATTTAGTTCTGTTTGATTTCCAGTAGCTATCGAAATCTCTTTTTTCATTCTATGGTGTCGTTCTGGAGGTCACAACTACTTCCCACGACAATGGATCCCGCTAAGCACATCTTGTCATTAGTGTTGTTAATTTGAAAGACGTTCTGCTTTTCGTCCACCAATAACACTCTTCTACGAGCGCTCCCTCTCGAAAGGGTTAAATGAGTGACATAACGTGTGATTTGTCCATCGGTGATGTAAAATTCATCGTTGGGTTGCTGAACGGGTTGAATTTTGTCCATGATTTTGGAGGGTGTCATTTCTGCTAGAGCCTTAACCTCGATCCAGACAGGCATTGTCGCTTCTGTGTCACTAATAAGGAATAGCAAAAGTCCGTGATCAAGTCGTATCTCTTCTTGCTCGGCAGCGCGGACATGAACTCTTTAAATTTCACCCTCCATGTGAAAGCCACAATTCTAAAGTTTCCAAAGTACGTTCTAGCGTCTCCAGAATACACTAATGATGTTTTGAAACTACTAGTCTATTTTCTCTAGAAAGTAAAATCTGTTGGTCTTGGTGTACATGTGGAAGTATATGTCGTGTATGACGTTCAAAACATGGACTTGAGCCAACAGTGCAGATACATGTAATAAAGACCAAAGTTTGTTATCGCACCGAGGATTAATTCTCTTTCACTAGGATATTACCTGTTATAATTGTGCGATAGATACCACTTTCCCCAACATATAAATTGATAAAACTGACGACGACTTTCATTAAGTCATTTTCTCTAGCTTTGTCAACGCTTTTGTGAGACTCAGACGAGAAGGCAGCGGATTTCCTCCTGGTGTCACACTCCGGACGACCGAGAAAAATTCAAAGAATGGTACCACTACATTGAAGGTGTCACTCTAGATCACGATAAACAAACAGCAAAGTCGTGCTGAATCGCTTGTGGGGACAAATGACATAAAGTCCATTTTACCCCAACAAATTAATTGACAGAACTCATCCTTTATTATGTACTGGTAGACGACAAGGAAACAGTATGAAATACGTAGACGTCGTTCGCAAAATGTTGATTTTGGATGTTTACGATGGCGATATATAGATTGTACTTTGCAATAGATGGGAAATATCAACACCGTAGCCTACCTGATAGAAAATTATTGCATGTGATTCAAAAACATAGGAACTATTAGGAAATCGTGTCCTTAGCTTTAACACTGATATTTGCAATTGCATATACAAATTTGCATTTGCATATTCATCCATCACTTTAAGAGACCAAACCCACCATCTTTTAATCGCACATAATTGTACAGTTGCAAAACCACTAAATGTCATTCGCCATTTGGAAACAACATATTAAATGGCAAGCCACAGCAGGAAAAAGAAAACAACACAAACCCAAAACCAAACAAATCTAGCAAAAACAAGAACACGTCTTTTTAACAATGACCCGATTACAACTGCACTCGCACTGTTGAACAAATCCATTTTTTCTTTGGTACTTCATTGACTCAAGAAGGTTATTTCTAAGACTTCTGGGCTAGGGATAAAATCAAAACAACACTCAGCTTTGATAACAATGACACGGGGATAGACGTACTAAATGACCCTCCCTATAGGAAAGTCCAATTGCAGCGGCGAAACATGCGTTCTGAGAAAAAAACAACATTCAACTTATTGTATTTCCTTTGCGTTCAGTGCATACTATAAAAGACTTTGTTTTTGTGCTGTTTATGTTTCGTGTGACTGGTATATATAATTTTGTACAATTTTCTAACGTCACGGCGTGTGCTGCAGAACATAACATTTCTTAAACTTGGGATATAGAGCAAATGTTACGGCATTCCGCAGTATATATATATAACACTATATACCTATGATGATTTCGCACATATAAAGTATCGTTGTTTCCAGAACCTAAAGGCAAATTCATGTTATTTTCACCTGGTCACATTGTATTGCTTAAGCTAGAAAAATACAAATTGATGTTACACTTCTGTCTTTAGCCATGATCAAAACTCTCTTTCTCTCCCTCTGTCTCTCACTGTCTCACTGTCTCTCTCTCTCTCTCTCTCTCTCTCTCTCTCTCTCTCTCTCTCTCTCTCTCTCAAAACACTCATTTCCCGACATCACTCATTAAACTATAAATTGCATGGTCTGATATGTGAGTCTATATAGCATACTGGATGATATAGATTTTTCTATGGATTGTTTGATGAATTATGATTACTTTGCATGAACCATTCAGTTTGATTTTTGTGGTATCGATGCTAAATATATTTTGCTCTGTGATATGTATGTGTTTCTTTATTGCATATTTAACTTCACCTTTTAATACATATCCATTGTAATTTATCTCATAAATCGTGTCCCCATAAACCATTCAACCCCATCAAACCATTTCCCTGTTCAACATATAGATACAATACACAGGGAATTTCTATATTGCTCCAAAGTGTATTTCCATGTCAATGGTTCGTATTTTATTAGATAAAATCAATTATGATCCCATAAGAATATCCCCTGCTTAATCCTATATTGTCACAAAGTGTCTATTTTGCCAGGAACTTTGCCAAAATTTACTGCCTTAATTGTTTAAAGACAGGATAGTGAACTAGTACCGCTCTTTTCATCTCGCCATATACTACAATGAAATATAGCAGTCACAATATCTGTCCATGTGTCTGATGTCTTCGCTCGTTAAAGCCTATGTGTATTTGTTGTAGGATATTTTTTTCGTTAACAATATCTGATACGTGATTAATTAGATTTTCCATCAGGTATAACCAACAAATGGCATCAGGCGTAAACAAAACGAATCTTGAATGATATCAATTTCATTGCAATGTCCATCATTAGAGACAAAACATCTTAAGACATATGAATTCAAAACCACTATTCATTCCATTTAAATCACATATTAATGCTAGCCACAGCAAAGAACTAAAACCTAAAACAACAAATCTAGCAAAAACAAAACACGTTTTTTAAATGTTACAATGATGCCGTTCAAATCATTTTTCTAGGTACTTCATGACTCAAAGTATTCTAGACTTCTGTAGATAAATCAAAAAACATCATTTATAACAATGACACGGATACGAATAAATGACTTCTCCTATAAAGTCCAATTTGCAGCGCGAAATCATGCGTCTGAGAAAACAATAGTCAACATTGTTTCTTGGTTTCCCAGTGAAATACTTAAAAGACTTTGTTTTCATGCTGTTTATTTGATATGTTATATAATTGTTTGGTACAATTAATTTTTCTAACTCACGTGTGCTCGAACTACATTTCTGTAAACTTGGATATGAGCAATGTTCATTTTTAATCAATTACTTGTTTAATATAATATCGTTTTCCAGAACTAAGATTCATGTATTTTATTTACATTTATTGTTAATGGAAAAATATTGATGTTACACTTTGCTTGTGTCAAAACTATTTTCTTTCTGCTTGATCTGCTATGTCTTCTTATCTTCTTCTCTATTTCTTTCATTGTTACACCAAAACATCATTTCGACATCACTCATTAAAGCTAATTGATGTGCTGATATTGTGTATAGCAAGGGAATATAGAATTTATGATATGTTGATGAATTTGATACTTGATGTAAGCTATTGTTTGAATTGTGGTATCAATGCTAATATAAGTATTTTTCTCTTAGTATGGTTGATTTTAGATATTAACTCACCTTTCTAATACATATCCATTTAATTTATCTTGAGATTTTTGTTCCTTAAATTCTAGCATCTTTCTGTTTATATGTGACCATTCCCGAATTTTATATTGCTCAATGTATTTACGATGTCAATTTGTATTTTGTTAAAATAAACATATTATGATATAAAATTCTTGCTATATCTATATTGAAGTGTATTTTGCAGGAAATTGAAAATGAATAATTTCTAGTGATTCAAAAGAGATGTTGAACTATAGTACTTTGCACGCCATAACAGATATGTCAATATCTTCATGTTCGATCTCCTCTAAGACTATTGTAACTGTTGTTTACTCAGATATTTTTTTCGTTAACAATTGTGTACGTTTTTAGATTTTCATATATACACATGGTTTAGCGTAACAACAACCTGAAGTTTTGTTAAATCCATTCTTTATTTATTTTTTTGTTATCAATCTCCATTTACTAAAAGTTTCATAAAATAGGTTAAATGTATTGTGTCAAATAGTAAAGAGGCACTCAGTCTTTCGTATTTTTTAAGAAATAGAAATAATATCTTTTGATGTGTACATATTACTTCATATCTTTATTATACCACCCTTTCTCATGATATGAACGAATAGTAATTCTTGGTCCTACTGTTATTTAGGTGTTTTAAGCATACATGATGTTATTCACATTGATGGGAATGTAAATTGTATACACCAATCACATCCGCCGCACTTTAAGGGTCTTTTAATATGTATTTATGTTCTTCTCTAGAATTACTAAAAGTAATGGAACTATTTTCATTTGACATGTCAACTAATTGAGAGCAGTCTTTAATTTTTAAGATATTTCTTTGAAAGCACCAACTATCATTTCTACAGTCATGAGCTAATGTCGTGCCATTTTGTAATGGTAGTTTATGCGTAGCTAAATGGGTTTTACATGCTAGATAAATACAACGTAAAATTAATTCTTCAAGATTTTCCAAGGCTCATTTTGATTAGATATATTGGTCTGAATAACAGACGACAAACATTTTTAATGCTTTGGATGAAGTCGTTTGATATTACAATTTACTTATTATGTGTTTTTTTTGCGCAGAGTTTCTATTCTTTCCAAATACGAATCAAAGAGTTTTGTCTTAAAATACAAATCATGTAGTTTAAATTCATTTGGATATATTATTATTGATATTTTGCTAATAAAATGGAATCAATCATTCACAGCTGTTACACATTAGTATTTGAGGCACAATGTATGCTGTGATCCTTTCAATTATCTCTGACTGAACGATTTTCTCTAATTTCTAATTATAGGACTTTTGTCTTTATCTTTGATTCTCGTTTAATCGTGAAGCCCAATTTATCTGCATTTTGTCATTTAAATGCATTGTTCATGCTAGTTATTCTGATAGAAATGAATTATTGTTCAAATTACAATATCTGTTTATTATCTGATAATTATTTAAGAAAGAAATACAATCATTATGGCATATCCAAACCAACTCTCAAGGTATACGCACGAATTTGGATCACGTTTGTTAGGTTTGTAACATAATGCAATAAATAATGAGACGAACAGTACGAAGTACTAGTATTAGCTAATAGCGTAAGCGCTTTTCGCATCTTAGAGTCTTTTTCAAAGGATCTATAAAACCACTGTCGACAATCAATAACCAGCAAACGTGCACACTTTGAGTTTGGTAAATGCTTACGATGCTATATCGATACCAGTGTAAAACTATAAATTACAACCACTTTGTATATATTTTGGCTGAATACAGCGACAAACGTTTTAATTTTAATAAGATTACTAAGATCCAAGATTACTTATGTTATTTTTTAGCATATGTTACCTAGATTCATTCCATATGATTCAATACGGTTATTTTAAAGATAAAATCTGAGGGATAAAAATTTAGACGTATTTAATCTAATATTGCATATGTTTTCATTTATAGTTTTTGGTTTAGAGCTTGGTTTCTTTTTAAATCCGTACAGAACGATTCCTTCTCTTTGTTTCCGGAACTATTTTCTTTGACAATAGTCATATTTAAATCACGAAAGTTGTGTCAGGAGGAAAATGATTTCATGCAACGTTTGTCTGCTTTTTATATAATCAATATATAAGTTATTATCTTATGTTAGTTTTCATTTCTCACGTATGAGAAATACAAATACACATAGGATAAAACCTTCATAGATACAGTAGTTGTGGATAAATAAAATAGATGCAATAAACGCGACGACAGAACGACTTACTACCTCCTAGCCTCGACATCGTGAATATCTTTTATCGAAGCAACAACACACTGAGTTACGAAACAGAAGAAACAAAACTTGCGTTGTAACCCCCTTAACATTTATCCAAGGTGTTAAACTAAAATACAAAAGTGTAAGACTATTGCGACTGAAAAGTTTAAATTTCCTAAATCTATCCAATTATTTTAATTTGTTACTATAAGAATTATATCCGGATATTGATCAATATCCGGTATATATATAGTAATATTGAAGAAGAAGTTAAAAATAGTAATTCTTGTGAACTTTTAGTCTTTTGGATTTACAACGTTTTTCAGTTCTACGCGTACAGTTGATTCTTATCTCTGGTTTGGATACAGTGTTTTGGCACATAGTGAATATAGAATGTAGGGTAAAAACCCAGAATTTGTTCATTAGTATTTCTAATATGTTGGATGCCTTAAAAAGCTCTAAGAGCGAAGCGTCGCTAAGACATTTCTCCCTGTGTCCACTTTATTGCATCTATATATATATATATATATATATATATATATATATATATATATATATATATATATATATATATATATATATATATATATATATATATATATATATATATATATGTGTGTGTGTGTGTGTGTGTGTGTGTGTGTTATCCTGGCTAGACGATTTGATGGACAAAATCACTGGTTATAAACAACTATTAAAAACGAGAGTCGAATCGACTTCACTGGCTCTTAAATCAGAGACAAGATAGTATATGCCTTTCTGTTTCTAAAGACTCGGTGGCAATCGTCTTAATCTTCTTGGAGAGAACATGAAGGAATATTTGTACTATTTTAAGATATCTCTATACTGACCATTTAGAATAAAGGCAATATATGAAACACTCTTCTCCTCACACTACATGCTTTGTGCCATCATGGCGCTGCAATGTATCACTGCAAAAACGAAACGAAATAAAACAAAACTAAACACACATTTTTTAATCAATGACATGAGAATAATTGCACTATATGTCAAATTCTATTGTGAACTAACACTGTTAAACTAAACAAGCGCGCAGAAAAATGTAACCATGTTTGGCCTATTTACTCTCAGTTGCAATTACTTACACTCAGTTGCTGTTTTGTCCGTCATTGGTGAATGAAAACATTGCAATATTGTAACTTCAAGGAGTGTGCTGAAAATATGACATCACCTAAATTTGTGACATACGGTAATCAGTCGGCTATAAATATAACACAACCATTGCTTGAAACAGATGAAAGAATGAGAACAAGTAGCTATGAACATTGTTCGTATTGTTGTAGTCGACAACTCAAGTTAAACTCAACTCAAGGTAAACAGATTTTAAATATCCTTGTCCTATCGTATTGCACACAAAATCAGAACCACCGATCGTGGCCTATGCTTTTTTTTACTGTACTATCCCCCCCTCTCTCTCTCTCTCTCTCTCTCTCTCTCTCTCTCTCTCTCTCTCTCTCTCTCTCTCTCTCTCTCTCTCTCTCTCTCTCTCTCTCTCTCTCAGTAGAACTTGTGTATGACTGTTTGTACCTGTCCATATGGTATATATGGTACAGACGGTGTGATAGAATATTAGATGGATTATATGTTGCTTGATTGAACCCCCACCATTCCCATGTTCAACCGATAGACACATTTCACATTGAATTTCCCATGTTACGTTGACAAATGAATTTCCTTATTTTAAATTCACATTGTACCCTCAAGTGTCTCCAACGTATAAAATGTCTGTATCGTCTCCAAGTTGCCAAATTACCTAATATTGGAAAATACTGCTACGCGTGTTGTGTAACATCTTTTATTTTAGCTTAAGTCTTAAATTTGTAGCAATGCAACACAGATTGTACTAAATCAATTTATAATAATTGATACAATATGTGAAGTATTAAATACCTTTGCAATAATTTCCATTAAAAAATTTTCTACTTGAATCCTATCCTACCACACTTTATCAGATCGTAAGCGACTGGATTTAACATACAAAAATTATTTTTATTTTATTTTATTATTTTTGACACCTCAATTGCTGGGTTTGGATACTGTGCCAAACTTATCTTGATCAGCAGTTGATGTGCATAGACAACAGCTCACGTATGTACGTATATCGTTATGTTTTATACCACTATCCTTTATATGCTCTCTCTCTGTATATATATATATATATATATATATATATATATATATATATATATATATATATATATATATATATATATATATATATATATATATATATATATATATATATATGTAGATGACTGAAGAAAATTTATTGAGAGGCTAACTCGCTATGGTTAGTTAGATGCTAGTTTTGCACTGCTCGTTGTTCATACATACATCCAAACAAACCTACATAGCTACCTACCTACCTACCTACCTACCTACCTGCCTGCCTGCCTACCTACCTACCTACCTACCTACCTACCTACCTACCTACCTACCTACCTGCCTGCCTGCCTACCTACCTACCTACCTACCTACCTACCTACCTACCTACCTACCTACCTACCTACCTACCTACCTACCTACATACATACATACATAGATACATACATACATACATACATACATACATACATACATACATACATACATACATACATACATACATACATACATACATACATACATACATACATACATACATGCATGCATGCATACATGCTTGCATACATACATGCATGCATGTACATAGATAATAGGAGTTAGATGTAAATTGTTCTCATTCTGTTTTCCCACGTTTTATTAACAGGGAAGGTAAGCATACAGATTATGTTCACACATATTTGCGTGGTTGTAGGAATTGCAGTAGGAGTAATAAAAGGGTTGAGCTGATCTTTACCTGGAGATATGTTTGAGGAAAATATTTGTAAGAGAAACAGACCAAATTAAAACAGATGATATTTGTACTGCTTTCAGGTCTTTATTTATTTTAAATGGGGAAATTACTTTAGAAATCAAGTTGCACCTTTCTTGCTCTGAAGCGCCCTATATATTGAAGTAGATGTCTACACCTTTATATACATTTAGAGGTATTTTTTTAAAACAAATGTTACGAATATATATTTCAATTGTTTGTGTGTTAATTTTAAATTTTGTAATATGTTAATTTTGTTTCATTACACTTTCTTGTAACGATAAATTTCGTTAGATTTGATTATCTTTTCGGAATATTGTCTTGATACAATTAGAATGTAACTGTTGATTAAGCACTATTTTAGCTCATCTTGGTTCTTAAATCTTTTAACCATCGGGTGAAAATGATTGGTTGTTACCAAAGTCATTCTCAACTCACATGTTAACTAAGTTGTAAGTTTTTAAATTTATTAGCAGTGTAAGAATCTTCATTTATATAGGTTATTCTAGCTTATGTGATAATGGCACTTTATTTCGCTGTTAAAATACGCAAAAGCACGTAGCCATCAAGGGAGATAACATATGATCTAAACTCGAGGCTTAAAATAACCATTTTCTACAAGGTTTATTGAGTTGTATTATAAAAAGTAAGGGCTCAAAAGATTTATATTGTTGAAGGCAGATTGTTTTTGGAGATCATCTGCATTTTTCAGAATGTACTGTCCTATCCTCTAGACTATTAAATAATTGTACTATCTTTAAAATGTTCTAGAACAAAGAAACTCCGTAGAAATTCATTCTGGAATTATGAACTGAACAATAGATGGTGCTTCAACCGATGATATGTTGCCGCTTGTACAACACCTCATTTGACTTCATCGCTTTTAATACTGGAACGTCATCGAGATTCGAATTTTAGAAAGCTTATTGACTCTTTCATTTTGCTACATCTGTTCGAGCTTACACGTAACAAAGTCATATTTGAAAAAATGTATCTAATGGTTCAAATGTTCAATGATCATGAATCAAAGGTCGACAGTCATTCAATACTACCAAAGTATTCCATTTGCTAAGTTCTATTTGGAATGCTACTGCATTCACCTACAATGAAAACAAATGACAACAAATGATTAACGAGAAACAAGATATAGAACAAAAGAATCATGACATCACGATTATGAGTGTACTGATTGCTTAAAATACCTCACTCCGAAAACGAATGTGTCGCACAGAAAAATCCGATAATAGTGTCTTCAATGCATGAAAATCGTCATAATTCGCTGCATAGCTTTCTAATTGGAAATATTTTGTAACTTAGTCCACAAGTTAAATAAGTGCTTAGTTACCCAGTTTATATTCAATTTCTGTATTTTTGATTTCCGTCATTCTTTTGTGATCTTTAATTGGTGGGGTGATGTCGAAGATAAAAGTAGACAAATACAAGTCCTGTTAACACACACAATGAATACAATTGAAATCTGTTATCACACGAACAAAATCTTCCCTTAATGGGAGGATGTCTAATGCTCTGAATAAAAGTGTCAGCTACTAAATGTGTACGGAGCGACAGGAATCAGGTGAGACATTATTATTATTATTATTATTATTATTATTATTATTATTATTATTATTATTATTATTATTATTATTATTATTATTATTATTATTATTATACTTCAATTTGCAACTTTACTTGACTACAATTATCACACCCAAAGTATTATTTCGTGAAGAGCTTGTTCCTGAGAGAATATATTGTGGCAGAATAATACATTAACTTTATTTCATTAAATACAACAGTAATAGCTACGAATTATCAAGTGTGTGCATGAAAATCTTGGAAATTAAATACATGCATGTAATTGGTTAGTACAATTTCTCACTAGTATGTGCATACATAGATACTACGTGAAGAATAGTCCCATACTACTCAATTCCCATTCATACAATAATACCAAGTAAAAGTACTCGACCTACATCTTAGTGTGGGGATGTGTATAGGTTTGTGTGGCTATGGTTACCTTTTAGGAATTTATTGCATAAGTACAACATTTAAAATGTGTTGAAAAACATTCCAACGTTTGAGTTTACATTAACGAAAAGGAAAACAATGAATATTTAGTTGTGTGCTGTAATGGTGAATTCTGACTGCAACTCTGGGTCAGGATAGTTTATCAGAAGAACTGAAAATTGGTATTGCTACTAAACACACACGGTAATGTTATGTTTAGGTTTGCATTCAAATTAAAATTATTTCAGAAACTAAGTCATGTTATTAACACGCTGTTGCATTCTTAGATGACATGAACATTTTGCGTTTCATTCTCGACAAATCTAGTATGTGTTAAACTTAAGAACATATTGAAAAGCTTGTTAAACCTAATGATAACCTTTCATTTCCAAAGAAGAAGAGACATACATCAAAATGTATATCAGCGAATGTAATTTTAGTCGCAAAGATAATTAATATTCATTATATAAATTCAGTTAAACATGATCCTTTTACAAATAAGTTGTCAAAGACAACTAGAGAAGGGTTAATGTTATAATTCAGACAATTAGTAATGTTATACGTACAGTTTGGTGTCCAAGTAACACACACCTGTAAATTCGTTTATTTTTGTAGCTCTCTATCCATAGAAACGCAGATGTTACACGCGCGCACACTCAGAGGCACACACGAACAATTGCCTTTACTTAACGAGATCTGGAAACATTTAAATGTACGAAACAAAGCAGTAAAAAATCTTCTGAAATATTTCACTTAAGGATCGTTGAAGTCGATAGTGAGTCCTGAACTCAGAATGTTGAAGCGAGATCAGATTATATTTAGTTTATTTAGTTGGACTCTTGCAAGCAATTTAAATAATATCAAATTTTTTAACTGCAACTAGCGTTCGTTATTATATCTTATATATATATATATATATATATATATATATATATATATATATATATATATATATATATATATATATATATATATATATATATATATATATATATATATATATATATATATATATATATATATATATATGTTTTGTATAGTTTCCTTTCTTGTTCGTAGGTGCTACTGAATATGTTTAACAAGTGTTGTGTTACACTATTCTTAGCGAGAGGATGTAACAGCGGAAATATGATGCGTCAAAGTTGAACTATAAATATATTGAACAAAAACATAGCAATTTATAAAAGACCCGTACAAAATCAAAATATTTAGATTCAGGTAATAAGTAGTTTTCTGGTCATGTTTTCTTTTATATCTCACCTTCACTAGTAGAAATCTGATTTTTAGTCAAAGACTACAAAACCCTCATAGACCACGTTTGCTCCTTTTATTACTAATTATAATAATTATAAATGTTCATAACATGTCCGTGTTCTTTGGAACAATGTTTTGAACGTCTGTCTCGAATGCGGAAGGTCGTGGGTTCGATCCCCGGTCGAGGCATACCAAAGACTAACAAAAGTGGTACTAACAGCTGCCTCGCTTGACGCTCAGCATTAAGAGCTTAGTGTTAGGACTAGTCAGTCTGGTGTAAGGATAATGTGACTGGGTGGTACATCATGCTATATGTCTGCGACATGATGCCCAGTGCTAGACATCACAATAAGCTGCCACACTGAAGACATCGTAGCGATATGACAACATTTTTGTAAAAGCTACGTTAAAAAGTATAAACACCACACCATAACAAAAGCCCCAATTTGACCTACAATCTCCATACGACAACAATAATGTACTTATACGTCTTAAATGCATATCATGCAGTAGTGTGATGCATGCATATTGGCATATAATGAACATATATACTCACTCTTTTCAACTTATTGTTAACTGCGCATCTGTACCGAAGTATTTTGGCAGTGTTTGGATGAGGTAGGGCTCAGATAAGTAGATTGAGTCAGCAGCAAGCCCCCTATCCCGCTTAGACATCACATAGGTATCACGTGTTGTGTGTTATTTTCTACATCCTTTACTTTTGTCTAGTTTTGTTCAGTGTTTTTATACATCCCACAATTCTCTAGGTATCCGGTGTTTGGATTATTATTCAATATAGTTATTTTAAAAATTCTAAATAATTGGTAAATCACGGCTGCAGACTCAAGCTTCCGGTGACTGATTTATAGGTTAAGTAAATAACTTTTATAAAAACTGCAATTAATATGTAAAAAATGAGAAGTAATAAAAGTAGTAAAAATGAATAAACCTAAATGTTTAGTATTATTAAAATGAAGACAAATATGTAATGTCAGTTTTTTTGTTTAACTATATTATATTCAATATTGACAGTCAGCGTTGTCCCTACACCGTTTCTGTCCCCACCCACTTCTGTCGAAAGCTTTCTGTGTCTCCAACAGGGTTTACAAAACATAACCTCTGGCCTTTTAGCCTAATTTCTTTAAGGACCTTCTATGCATTGAGGAGAGCATACATCAACAATTAAAATCCATTCAAATTGCAGGACAGTCAATCAATTTATATTTTTTGGAGTTACACAAAATTACAAATTAAGGCTTAAAAATTACAATACGTTTCCTCAAAAGATCTTAAAAAGTACAAAACGCTAACATTGTGACTTACTGTAACCATGTCAGATAATACCAAATACATCGATATGTGTATAGACCTGGCAACACAATGTGCTTGTTTCATGGTATGTGTGATTTTTGATGAATGCGATGCATTAATTTGTGAATAGGCCTGGACAACACAATATGCCTGTACCACGGGATGTGTGATTTATGATGTGTATGTAAATATGTTTTTTTTGTATTTAATTGTGGTTTAAGATTTATACAATTCATAGATATATGCATGGGTCTACGAAACAAAATATGCAAAGATATTAATGTTTGTTTATATTGTCTTAAAGTTTCCTTTCTTAGGTATTGTGGACATTATGTGTGTCTCTTAACTTAGTGGTTCCTTTCCTACGTATTATGGACATTCTCTGTGTCTTTTAGTTTAGATTGCGTTATTTTCGTAGGTATTCTGTAAATTCTGTCCCTTTCTTAGAGTTTCATTTAATAGGTAGCGTGGACATTCTATTCTCTTGTCTTAGAGGTTCTTTTCATAGGTATTGTTGGCATTATGTGTGCATACTATCTTAGAGGTTCTTTTCATAGGTATTGTGGACATTCGGTGTCTCTTGCCATAGAGATTCCTTTCATAGGTATTGTGGAAATTATGAGTGTCACTTGCCTAAGAGGTTCTTTTCATATATATTGTTGGACATTAGGTATATCTCTTGGCTTAGATGTTCTTTGTATAGGTATTGTTAACATTGTGTATGTCTCTTGCCTTAGAAGTTCTTTTCATTGGTATTATGGTCACTATTTTTGTCCCTTGGCTTATAGATTATTTTCATAGGTAGCGTGGACATTATGTGTGTCTCTTGGCTTAGAGGATCTTTGTATAGGTAGCTAGGACATCATGTGTGTCTCTTGCCTTAGACATTATCCGTGTCTCTTGGCTTAGATGTTATTTTTATAGGTATTGTTGACATCTTTGTCTCTTGCCTTAGAGGTTTTTTCATAGGTAGCGTGTATATTATGTGTGTCTCTTGCCTTATATGTTTTTTCACAAGTAGCGTGGACATTATGTGTGTCTCTTGGCTTAGATGTTCTTTTCATAGGTAGCGTAGACATTATCTGTGTCTCTTGGCTTAGAGGCTCCTTTCATAATTAGCGTTGACATTATATGTCTCTTGGCTTAGAGGTTATTTTCATAGGTATTATGGACATTAAGTGTGTCTCTTGGCTTAGATGTTCTTTTCATAGGTATTGTTGACATTATGCGTGTCTCTTGGCTTAGAGGTTCTTTTCATAGGTATTGTTGACATAATGTGTGTCTCTTGGCTTAAAGGTTCTTTACATAGGTAGTGTGGACATTAAGTGTGTCTCTTGCCTTAGAGGTTCATAGGTATTGTGGACATAATATGTATCTCTTGGCTTAGATGTCGTTTTCATAGGTATTATGGACATTAAGTTTGTCTCTTGCCTTAGAGGTTCATTTCGTAGGTAGATTTGACATCATGTATGTCTCTTGGCTTAGAGGTTCTTTTCATAGGTTTTGTGGACATTATGTGTTTCTCTTTCCTTAGAGGTTATTTTCATAAGTATTGTAGGCATTAGGTGTGTCTCTTGCCTTAGAGGTTCCTTTCATAGGTATTGTGGACATTATCTGTGTATCTTGGCTTAGATGTTATTTTTATAGGTATTGTGGATGTTACGTTTGTCTCTTGCATTAGAAGTTATCTTTATAGGTATTATGGACATTAAGTGTGTCTCTTGCCTTAGAGGTTATTTTCATAGGTAGCGTGGACATCATGCGTGTCTCTTGGCTTAGAGGTTCTTTTCATAGGTAATGTGGACATTATGTGTGTCTCTTTCCTTAAAGGTTACTTTCATAGGTATTTGTGGACATTAAGTGTGATTCTTGCCTTACATGTTCCTTTCATAGGTATGGTGGACATTATCTGTGTCTCTTGGCTTAGATGTTATTTTGGTAGGTATTATGTGTTATTTTTATAGGTATTATGGACATTAAGTGTGTCTCTTGCCTTAGAGGTTATTTTCATAGTTGTTGTGGATATTATGTTTGTCTCTTGCATTAGAAGTTATCTTTATATGTATTATGGACATTAAGTGTGTCTCTTGCCTTAGAGGTTGTTTTCATAGGTACTGTGGACATCATGTGTCTCTTGCCTTAGAAGTTCTTTTCATAGGTAGCGTGGACATTATGCGTGTCTCTTGGCTTAGAGGTTCTTTTCATAGGTAACGTTGACATCATGTGTGTCTCTTAGTTTTGAGGTTCTTTTCATAGGTAGTGTGGAGATTATGTGTGTCTCTTTCCTTAGAGGTTCTTTTCATAGGTATTGTGGATATTATATGTGTCTCTTGCCTTAGAGGTTACATTGATAGGCGTTGGGGATATTCTGGAGCCCAGTGCCCATGTCTATACATATATCGTGAGTTTTAGTTCCATTGGTATATTTAGAATTCTTCGTCGAGGTTTACATTCCAATTACTATATAAATTACTGATAAGGAGTGTTATGTGTCTTCCATCTTAAAGGACTGAACAGAATGAATCCATTTTCCTAAGCAGAATGGTTTATTTACTTATAAAGACACAGTGTGCACTCAAGACGAGTTAAATTTATATGTCTAGAGTCTGAACCATAGTGAAATTAAATTTTGAATCATCATCAAAAGATAAACATTATCCGAAGAGACTTAGGTAGTAGCCAAGAGACGAAATTCAATGTTGACTAAGATCCTTAGAGATGTATTATCACCAGTTCACTCTGAATATTTTGAAGAAGACGTAAGTGATCAAAACCCCAATACAACTTACCTGAACTACAAGACTGGGTTGTTTATTTAATGCATTATGCTCACTGGCGTAATATATTTTTGGAGATTACTCTGAACTATTCAAACTCGAGATGTATAAAACTAGCCAAAACCAACAGTCTTTCAGTAGCCCTTGAAGATTCGTTATACATTCGCGCAACTATAAAAGATACTTCCAGAAATTTGTGTGTTGAATTACACTTACACAATCAGATTAAAAGAGTTCACGTCTCACGTTCGAACAGAGAAAACATGTTCACAGTGATACATGAACTGGAGCTACAACGTCATACTCAGTATCACTAGCGTTTGGGACTTTCTATTACTCACTACAGGTTGACGTCTTCACCTGAAGAATCGAATTCTTCAGAACTTTTGAGAACCAATTGAATACGCCAAAAATCCAATGACGAGATTTATGTGATCGATGGCAAAAGCCACTCACCAGGAATGTATGCGGAAGGTGCAGTGTTTAATCGGTCTAACAACTTAGAAGTATCAAATGAAGAATCGTTGAAATTAACAACCATCAAACGTATGTGTATTTAGGCTATGCTGCTGTAATGACTCGAACCTGGTCAAACGATAAGTGTTATTATGTTATTATACCACTGAAAATCTATGGGACAAATAAAAACAACTGAGAAAAAAGAAATAATTTTGCAGGAAGCAGATATTTGCAAAGAGTCATTGATTGGAGCTACTATGTGGCAAAGGTTTCAGTCTTTGATGAAACATTGATTTACATTGAGAATATATGCTCCATTGTTGCATGTATTTATTTGCTTCAATGAGAAACTACATTCAGGTATATCATCATAATAATAATTTTGATGCTATTCCTAATATCATAAGATTTCTTGGAGTAACGGATGCTTAGCGTGCAGACTCCGTGTTGCAAAAGTAAAAAAAATAGTTCACTTATCACCTTCGAAGCTAACATTGTTCAATCAAGCCTGGTATAAGCAAGATCTTCATTCCAAGAACAGAACAGTGCTTGCTAATTATTGATAATGTGCTAAACCTTACTCTTTTGTTCTGAAAATGTTTTTGTGTCCAATGTTTCGACTTCAGTCACCGCATTCACAGTCATGACAGTTTAAACGAAAGGCATTAATTGAAAAACAGAATAATAATGACATAAAGTAGATCATGAAATTTGTATTTTCTCTCTCTATCTCTCTCTCTCTTTGCGTATTCACAAAAGACTGGAATTCACACACATACTTTATGCGTGTCTCAGTGCAATCGTAACAGTTCTATTCAAGAGTCCTTACAATGTTACTGTCCAAGCTGTAGCTAGATTCCAGAAGGACATACAAAATATAATTCTTCACATGAGAGCAATAGATTTTTTGACTTCCTTGAAAATAGTTTAGTATACGTACTGCTGGTTGCATTAAGCTCTTGTTTGTTATATACCTCTAGCACACGTTCCGGCGATAATGTTATTACCTGTAAGTAACTACCAAATCAAGAGATTTATTTATTAAAGTTTCATATTATTTGGTTTATTAAGTTACAATTTGATATTCTAGATCATTGGAAAGGTTTGCTGAGTGCTCATGCAATCGTAAGTCAAGAAATAATATGCCAGTCTGAGAATAGGATCTCGTCATTGTTTGGTTGTTGGTTGATTGGAGGAAATGTTATATATTGCAATTGTGCGTTTAAGAAATTTGTAAACCATGTACGGCTGATTGCATGATGTCAGTGGAAATAATGGAAACGTTAACATCAAGTCAGACTAATAGAGGTGTCGTTTTATTCACTCAGTAGGAAGACCCATTGCTTGATATACTTATGTAGTAGAGTATATGCCATTTTTGCTCATCCCTTTAGAAAATTATTGGACTGTTATCACTTGCACTTTCATATCATAATCCAAGATACTTCTAAACAAAACACAAAACCTGATCTCTGACTTCTAAGCATTACACTTTTTATGTGCACTAGCTTTATTATTGAATTAATCTCTTACTGAAGTCCAATCAGGAATTGTGATTCAATTTATCCCAGGTAGGAACTTTTCTCAAAATATTCCACTCCTACGGATCCAAAATCATTTGTTGATCTCCTATTAGAGAGGCCAGTCGTGAATGCAAAGTAACTGTATTGTGAGTTCCTATATAGAATGATCAACTGCTTATGCAACACTAATGCCATACTCAAATTACAGTCACTTAAAGATTCACCTCAGAAGCAATTTGTACTTTACATTACTCATGAAATACATACTATTGATTAAGAGTTATAAAGCTAATTGGATCTTTCGCGTATCACCATGACTCGGTGAAACTTGAAGCCTCTGTGTTAGTGTCATATCTGGAATGCAAAATTTGAAAATTCCATCCCACGGTGTTATATGAGGAATGGTAACCTTGTATCAATAATATTTCTCGAGCATCACACTTGTTCGAGCGTCTCTTTTACCTTGAATTATTAGGTTCAATGTAATCTTTTGTATCGTTACTGCTACTGTGTCTTTACATTATGAAACTGTGTATCCAATTTACTATGTCTAGACGGTGTAATAACGAAGTAGGTGTTAATGATCTGAAAGGTCTTATACAAAAAAAACTATATGTTTATTTTGTTTCTTCGTTGGCTTAAAATTAATACAACCCAATAAATTCGACATACCGCTCGCGAGTTTCATTTTTAAGAAAACGGCATAGTTATCTTCTTTTCTTTTCTTGTTATTACTACCGCTATAATTGTCGCCGCTTCTGTTGTTAGTGTCTGCTAAATATGTTTGTTTAATAAAGCATTGGGTGACTGGAGAAAGGTAGGGTAAGTTATATGCTGTTATATTGTGTGCATAGCTGTGTGTTTAATTGAGCTCCAATTTTGGGGGAATATTATGGTGAAACAAAAGTACACGTCTTATGATGCAAGCTATGTGTTTATTTGAAGACATGGTTATTCGGCTATATTAGGGCTAAATAAGTATTAACACCTTTTGATGCCATCTATACGTTAATAGTGTGCTAGGTGATTAAGAAATGGTAAAGTAAAAGAAATAACTATTTGAGTTTTATGATGCCAGCATTATGTTTAATAAAGCAGTGGATAATATAGGAATTGTAGGCGAAATATATATTTGCTTCTTATGGTGCACAAAAATGTAACTAGTAAGCTAATGCATTTAATTTCACAGTCGGCCGGGTGTTATTGTAGACCGTGAATTGCCGTAATCGGTGAATTACCTTAGGCCGCGAGTTACTTTAGACAGTTAATTACAGTAGGCCCGGGATTAACTTGCCACCTGAATTGCAGTCCGAATGAATTACCATACGCCGTGAAGTACTGTAGGCAATGCCTTAGTTAGGCCGTGAATTGCTATAGACCGTGAATTACTGAAATTTCAAATGAAATATTTATAATAATTGACTAGGGTAAAATATGATTGGCATTTTTTCTCCACCACTTCAGTTAGATAATGACCAAGAAAGTTTAGCTAGTTTTAGCTGTTATTACTGTGTAATGATAAGATTGGTCACACACATGAAAAACGTCCAGTTTCAGTCCAATAATGTGTAGTTTGTCTTCCAATTTGAAAATTTGATTAAAATTAGGGAAGATATTTGTGTTACTACTGACATTTTCTGTTCAAATATAATCAAACTGTAACAGAACAGAACTAATAAGCAATGGATAGTTTACAAAATCACCTATATGACTGCTATACATATTGCTAGTAAATACATTTGAGTATAAAGTATAAGGACAATTGACATTAGGAAGTGAGTAGCTAGCACATATATATTTACTCGATCAAATATACCCGTTATTCACTAGTCTCATACAAATCTCCTCTATCCGTCGTATGTTCATGATGACATAATTAGGTAGTATTGTTTGTAACATTTGTATAATAAATGATCATCTCCAATCAACTCCATAAACAGTTGCCAGTGTTCTAATGTGTGTATGTGTGTATGTGTGTAACTTAGACTCTTAACGTAGCTTTTAAACAATTTCTGTCACATCGCTGCGATGTCGGCAGTGTGGCATTTTATATTGATGTTTCTAATTGGAAGTTCATGCGCCAGACAGGTAGCATGATGGCCCACCCACTCACATTATACATAGACCAGGCAGACCAGTCCTAACAATAAACTCTTCATGGTGTGCTCTCAGTTAGGTATTTGTTAACACTCGTTGTATTCTAATAAAATAGTTTGTATTGGGTGGCTGACTCATTTAGTCTAACCCAATCACAATGCCCATGAACAGTACATATTATAAGGATGTGATTATGCAACTCACGGAAAATATGTATAATGACTGAATTTTTGTTTCTTTTTCTTATTGCTTGCTTGGATATTTTCAGGTTAGCCTGGTGTCTTCCTCCTATTACCAGTCAAATAATTAATGGAAGAAGACATTGTTGACATTCTGATTATAGACAACACAATACATTTCGACTCAAATAATCTCAGATGCAGATCTTATGATATATTTTAACTGTTCAAGTACATCGACAATGTTGCCTATGATCTCTGACTCAGAGTCTTTGCCATGATATCAGTGGTATCAGACGCCTATCTTGTGCAATGTTGCCAGTAATCTTTGATGTCAACATGCACTTTATTGACATTAATCTCAAACATAATTCAAGTACGATATTAATATTAATCTCATTAATGTGACATATCGACGGCGATCTTTGATGTCGGTCATGGAAAGCGTTAAAAAATTGAATAAGAATCTATATATTCTACTATATAATTGTGTGCAGGACTTTCCTTTCAATTTGCTTTATATTTGTAATTCTCTATAATTAGTTTATATACTTTGATTTTATTCTTAGGAATCCAATATGAATTTGTAGGTAGATGGAAATTTATTATTAGGTCGCCATCGGAATGTGCTTTCTACGCAGTAGTTCATACACAACTGACTTAGTAGAATAATTAGTTTGTGCTGTGCCTAGTCGTGGTAATATATGGACTTCTCTGTCGAGGAAATGGGCTTGGTGCCGTTTACAAGCGGACCTGGTTCGATGCTCTTTAAGGGTAACAAAACATTATGTAACCTGCATTATATTATCTTTGTACTAAATAAGAATCAGAATGTTATTCTGTTTTCATTGTTCCGTTCCGTTCTCTGTGGCAAATATCTATCTATCTATCTATCTATCTATCTATCTATCTATCTATCTATCTATCTATCTATCTATCTATCTATCTATCTAACAAACGATCGATCTATCGATCTATCTATATATTTATCTATCTATCTATCTTATATATATATATATATATATATATATATATATATATATATATATATATATATATATATATATATATATATATATATATATATATATGTGTGTGTGTGTGTTTGTGTGTGTGTGAATGTGTGAAAGAGACTTATAAATATGCACCAGACAGAAGAGAAAGTGCTATTCCTGGTTTATATTAAAGAATGCTTTATCACAGTATTCAGAATTAATATTTAGTGCAAATAATACTATCATGCATGTTAGATAACTTATTTGGTACTCTATGGAAATTCTACTTCAGGTCCGCGTATAAACGGCGTTCATAGCCGTGCCTGCAAACACGATCTCATATTCCACCAATGCTAATCACACACCACCTCATCGATTGATTAACATCATGTTTTGTGAAGTATTCACAGTCGTGAGGGACCTGGGTTCTAATCTTGGTAAAGAACGAATTAAAAATTATACAACGTGTATGATTGTATTATTTGTATTAAATATTACTTCTTCCTAATATATTCAGGAATTGTTCTATAAAAATCAGGAATATCTATTTCGTTCTGTTTGGTCTATATTTTTAATTATCTATACTAAATTCAATATACCTTGATTTATTTTATAAGATTTAGATATGATTCTGTCGATAGATGCGAACTAATTATTTGATCGTCATGCTAGTGTGTCTACTAAATATGAGTGTACATAACACCTACTGAGTTAGCACCATATTTTGGTGATGTGCCTTTAGTCGTGAAGGAATGTATGAGCTAGCGTGTGCAGGCAAGGTAATGTGTGTCTTTGACCTGCGGACCTGGGTTTGAATCTCCGTAGAGAGAAATAAAGCCAATACCTGCCATTGAACAAGCAACTTTTCAAAATTAGGTGGAATCGGCATAGATGTATATACCCACAATCTTTACTTAACGACCTTCTCCATTATTTTCAGTAGAAGCCAGAGTCAAACTGACATAACAAGAGTTAAGCTAACAGAGAACATAGAGTTAAACTGACATTATGGTACAAAGGGTTAAGCTACCAGAGAACATAGTTACACAGACATTACGGTACCCAGAGTTAAATTACACATTTTTAGCAAGAATGTACAGTGCCAGAGGGAGTCTTGGTTAAATATTGTAGTAAAATGTTGATAATGTGTTTGAAGTATTACAAACAAATGGATATTCACATATTAGCTAGAATTGATTATGCAATCTTGGCAAAGATACAGTATTTCGTTTCGTTTATTTGCCTTAGATGATTGTACTGTCTATAATCACATGAAAAAAAGAAACATAATGCTTATAATTTTCACATTTCTGTCTAGTTACTTATAACCATCTGACTTTAGCAACAAACATGTTTTCCCAAGGTCTGACAAATAAAACAGAAAGCGTATTTTATCCTTTACGTAATTGCGTTAATAACAAGACCCAGGTTGTATTATTAGAATGCCAACAGTTAGATAAAATTACATCCTCATCTCCCAGCTCCATTAGTTTTGTATGCATCGTTTTCGCCACATAATATAATATTTATTATTATTTCTACATGAAGGAGTCCATTGTTACATTGTTAATTCAAATGTTGTATACACCCACCAAATATTAAGTTATGATGGTCTATCCTTCCACCAATAAATAATACCTTGGGGTTTGCGTCATATGCCTTCATCAGAATTGCAAGTATAATATCATATAATGTATTTGGCCAATTATTTTAATTGAACCTTTGATTGGTATCCTATTTGCTTTTACAATTTGAGGAAATTTGAAGAGGAGTTGTTTTTGTAGGGGAACAGTGGATAAAAAATAATAAAGCTAATATGAACAGTGTTACTTTACTCACTATCACAATGCTAGGGAATGTCTCAAAACATGTTGATTCATAGCTCCTATCGTCTTTTATTGGATACACTCTCACGCACAGATCATGAAATTCGTAATCCAGCCCTTGAAATAATACATCCAATATTGAAATTATATGTTGTACATGAATTTATAAATACAATCTGAAACAGTCTATATCATACTGTATTTTATACTTTACCCAATATCATTAAGATAGAATAGCAATCTTTGGGCAAAGACAATCTAAACAAATACCATAATATATTCAGGCACTAGATTGTCTTATTACTATAGGTCAATATATAGTGACAGAACTTCAGTTCTATTTCTAATACATTCACTAATCTTTACATGTGGTTTACCCTGTAAAAACGAAAAGACACTCTTCCATTCAGGAGTCAATGATAATAATGACCAGATTAGTGTGTCCTCCATTCATAATATAGTGTGTAATATTATAAAATCTAATGCTTTTGTTTCTTTTCTCCTTCGCTCTTGTTTTGTTTTTGCTCTGAGATTTTATTTTAGGTTTTGATGGGTTTTTTAGTAATATTATACAAAAGTTTTATTTTTAGAATGTATTTGGAGAATACAATTTTACTATTTAAACGTTATTTAAATTGTTTCCGATTTTGCTAACATAAGAACGCCTTTGTCCATGACATAACATCACATAGAAGATTTAATGTAGGGATACGCTGTCCCTGACGCTCATCACGATGATACTAAAATGTTTATTTTTACTAGTGCATCTAAATATATGTGGTCAATGTTACTATTATATGATAGATGGAATTAAATAAGACTGTTAATAGCGACTACTAAACATATCCCAGCAACATTTCTTATAGGTAGTTTGTGACTTATTTACTACAATCCCATCAATTTTAGGATTAAAACAGCGACCATAATCATTGACATTTGAAAAGATAGGCAGGAATCAAACTATAACGGCAGTATTGCTGAAAGCATCAAAAATGTTCAGTTCGGGCATTAGACCACATGTTGAAATGCCAAATGCATATCTTTCATCTGGATTATAAATTCCACCTATAAAGTAACATTAATACATTTGTTTTCATTCATCTGTGAAAATTAGTTTTAAAAATCGATCAATGCTGACCAAATGTAATTAGCCATGCTCGTATAGTGTTAGTTATACATTCAACATGATTTTTGTGTTAACATTTTTCATTTGCATGATGGATACAAGCTTGCCGATTGGAAGATAGTTTAACCGTAACAGGACAAAGAAGTGATGTTAAGACTAAAACAACAAATTTATTTGGACATATCGCTATCATGTCTTCAGTGTGAAAGTTCATAGTTATGTCTAGCACTGAATTATCATTCTACTTATATTTAGCATCATGTCCCACCTAGCCAAATTATCTTGACATCAGGCCAACCAAACCTAACTCAAACCTGTTAATGATAACCGTCAAGCGAGGTAACTATTGGTATTAGTTTTATATAGGCATAACTCGGTTGTGGAACCTCTTGCATCAAAGAAAGATAATTGAGCCAACTAGTCGGCAGAGGAGCGGTCGGAACACGTGTTGATAGGGAAGTCGGTATTTATTTTTGACTATAAAGTGAACTTAATCATCAATATTTTGCAACTTTTGTTCATGCATTATATCATATTTATGTACTTTTCCCCGAATTTCCATAGTTTTCAGTATTGTAAATAGACTGTATCCTCTTTGTCTCCCTTGGGCCATAATGTTGTCTCCCTTTGGCTATAATGTTGTAGCGATGCAGAAACACGATATATACTTCACAATATACCAAAATCCATATTCCCAAAATCAGGTCATATAAATCTTGAATAGATCTCAGATTGTTGTATATTGTCTGAAAATTCAATATGTATGCTCACTTATACCGATCTTAAAGTTCCTTGCCAGATACACTTCAGAATTCGAACCATAGTACTCATTTGACCGGCTCCAGCATGCTAATCATTTCAATATTACTCCTGTTTATTATTGTATCATACAATACTGATAAAGGTATCAAAATAACATATTGTGTACTAAACATGTCATTAAAACACATAAGTCAAAATCTTCAGCACATACTCTATGGTTATTGGCCAGACATTGTACTTATTTACTGATCAACAAACAGTTTTGTTTGACATCAGTGTGATTTTGAGTTTAGGATCATCGGTCATTATTCAAGTTTTCATTTGTAGATAAATTCCAACACAAAAATAAATATAATACAGTAACAATACATGCTCACGAATTATAAGTAACTGTTTCTAAGGATGACGTTGATGAAAATGTTGGTACTAATCTTTATCTCCTGTGATTGCATGTTATACATTTTATTAGAATGCGATTTGGTTTTGGTTTGATCATGTTTATGTGGAATTGTTCGAGATCAGCAAAATTGCTCTCTAATTTCACGGATTGCTGTTAAATGTTGCTTCATTTTTTCACGGCTTTAAGCAAGTATATCTGATAGAAATTCCCTATCCACTCCACAATAGATATGTACGAGATTTTGCATCTTCCTAATTATTAGGTTCTTAGGTTGTACTGAATAATGTCACAGTGTTCATTTGGATCATTGTGGTAATGCTTTCTCATTTGACTTTCAATCTTTTAAATTGCTAAAGCGTTAAGTGTCTTCTTGTTAATTAATCTAGGCTTGACAACATATCATAACAAAATGAAAAGCATGCTATTAGCTGGATAATAACTCAATTATATAAATTCACAACTAATAAATGAAATAATAAACAGTAGTTTATATATGTGCATATTTAAAAAATTAAATGCATACTCTTTTTCCATGTTGGCGATATAAAGTTGTGGCTAATGTTGATAAAATGTTATGGTTCACAATCTATCCCCCAAGTTTATATGCATATAACAATTTATTGTAAATAAATGTGTGTTGGTTTTAGAAAGAAAAATCCTGTGTAAATATGCAGCGTTTCTAAAAATATAATAGTTTTTATTGGCTGTGTTATATGTAAATCATATGCACTGCATTAGATAATTACGGGAGATAATGCAAATTTAATGTGATTTGATTTGTTTATAGCACAAGGCACCAATTTCGCATACAAATATTGCAACATCGTTATTCACGGTCCTTACTACATGTCAGAATCTTTTCCACAAAAAAGAAAAAAGCTTTTCATTCGTAAATTACTTTCTCTTTTGATGCATTTGAAAATGTTAAATTCTACTAGTGCATAGTTTTAAATCTTCTTATCCTTCAATTTTTACTATAAGAATAACCGGTATAGAACCAAATATCCGGGATATAATCTGCGTTACATATGTACACAAAGTAAAAATAGATGTCGCTTTGGCTTGTAGACTTTTAGGGAATTATACAACGTTTTCAGTTTCCGCAACTAGTCTATACAAGCTGGTTGTATTTATAGTTTTAGCACATGTGAAGATAGAAATGTAGAGGTTTACAAACGCAACGTTTTTGTGTTTATTTGTTTGTCGTAACTATGTTTTGTATTTGCCTTTGAAAAAGACTCATTAAGAGTCGAAAGCGCTTAGGCTAGTTAGTTACTAGTTTCGTACTGTTCGTCGTCAGTTTATTGCATCTATATATATATATATATATATATATATATATATATATATAGATATAGATATATATATATATATATATATATATATATATATATATATATATATTCATGAACAAAATGTGATACAGTTTCATTCTTCACACAAACCACTTGGTTTGTGTTTCAAACAACCACTGAGTACGTATCTATGAATACTGTGTAGATGAAATTAGAATATTTGAAAATTTTAATTAATGTCATCTTTGTTTTAAAGCATTGGTTTTGTGGCAGCAGAACAATTTTCATTCAATAGTGTTTGTTTTAGATTTTAAGGAGTACCAATGTGATTGGGATAAAAAGATAAACAGAAGACATGGATCTGCAGAGGGGTTTGACCAAAGAATTCGGTTTCGAACACGTTTGTCTAAAGATAAAGTTTCACACGAATATAATCTAAAAATTGTCAATAAGGCCAAACTGAAATCTCTAACCAAATCGATATTTTCTCCGTAACATCGCTACGGTGGTTTGTTCGCATTATTACTTCGTCGTTGACATCAGTGTTTATAGAATTTGTGAGTGTTCGTTTATGTACTCGTGCGTGTTATTTGTGTCAGCCCACCATCTCTGCTGCTGTGGTTTTATCAAAGTGTTGAATTAAGTCTGTTACAATATCTTGACCTTTGATGGATATAAACCCAAACGGGGCAACGTACGTGTGAAAAAAGTCATTTGTAAATTTATTCATAACTATGTCCCAATAACGCCATCTATAACAAATATTTGCAGTGCATGATTATTAATTCAGTTAATTACAACCAAAACATTACAGTTATCTCTGATCACTTTTGGAATTTAAATATAACGCTGTGTAACATAAATTACGTCTGTAGTTGCATGCCTAGTTTAATCCTAGCTGGATTAAATTTTTTTGTCTAGGATGATATCATCGTATACTACTAAATTATAAGATCACCCATCAGTGTCATCTACAATTGGTGAGTCATCAATATAAGTGATAAAATCAATAACGTCGCTGTTTTCAGTTAACGATTGCGCATTTTCACTAAAACCCCTACGTACTTCATAGCGTAACTTATTTTTTACACATGGTGCTACTAAATCCAGTTTATCCCACTTCAGCCATCTCATTAACAGATTAAGCAATAATTGTATTTTGCCTGTTACGGATGGACCTATTATTATCATTCTGATCAAATTCTGTAGCGCAGGATGATGCTTAACTAGCTCTTGTTTTCATGTCTCTGAATAGTCAGTTATATCCACATGATATATATAAGAATCTATACTGTGTTAGATGCATGTCAGCCACATCCACCACTGGAATAACTACAATAACAACAAAATAAAATGCGTGCACTAAAAAGTTAAGTGTGCAAAGTGTGGCACAAAAGTATAAATTTATTTCAAGCATAAAACAGTAGGTGATATTGTTGCATGCTTGGCACAATACCAGGAATACCATGGGATAAATATCCCGGAAACAAAAACCCTAATTATAATTATTGTGGGTCAGAACCTCGTTTAGATATTAGGCTGGAAAGTCCAGATCAACCTATTATCCCGTAAATTGAATCGATCAAGCGTGTTACGTTTATGATATTGCTTATATAAATAAAGAATTACAACAACGACATTTCGCAGATATAAAATTAATTCATGACATAAAAAATGTAAAAACTAAATCACTTCGATAAAATTAGCTGGTTTTTTAGTAAAGAGTTGGTTTAAAAAGTAAAATAGTGCCAGTGGGGTGGTAATTAATTATATGATCATTATAATGGAATCAGTTTATTGCTCCCTGAGAGGGTATTGGAAGGGCAGAGCAGCTCTTAGCAAACATTCTGAAGCAACAATAGTCTTACGTTGCAGCGTGGTTAACACAGCAGGCAATATGGCAAATATATTTTCCACCACGTATTGTTATGTCAGCGTCCCCAATACACTTCATCAACCTGATATTTTGATTTTAACGGATGATACCATTAAAACACTTGGACGCAAATGATACATACAAATACGAGCATGGTTAGATTCAACTGCTCGCCAACCTGCACTTATACGTAAACAATAGGAAGAAATTCCTAAAGACAAGCAATTACCATCACTTACATTTTTAAATTAACGCCCTGAAGTCAATAACATTCAAGGCATGTCAATATAAGATTATCACGTGCATGACCAAAATCGATATTAATTATGTCTACGGAGAACTGTCTTGGTTTATTACTTAAATATTTCCATAGCATATTACAGTTACGACTTGCACAATGATTATTCTGTCGTTCTTTAAGTGTCATAATTAATTCAACATTTACATCAAAACAGCGATTACTTTTTTATCACATTGCTTATAACAAAATAATTTTTTATTAGGCGATCAACAGCTTAATTGACTTCGCTAGCAGTTTGATTGCTATTTGTAATAACTCTTTGTAGCTGAGATATTCTTCTGACTAGTGATACCACGAGATAAATTAAATTTTGTCCATTATATTATATCATCAACAATCCAAATATTTCTATCAGTAAAAGTCCTCGTGACGATTGAATTATTATAGCATATACAAATTTCCAGTGCGATTTATCCATGATCAACGCTCTCTCAGCAACATCAACATCAACCAAAACAATATCGTTCAATATTAATTTAACATGAACAACAATCTTCTTTTTCAGCGTCTTGGAATCTTTGCATTATGATCAAATAAGAAATTCATGCCGTGTTCTATATAAAAATTATATATTTTTGTTTCTTCTCCCAATGTGTAGTCGATAGTTAGTCACACTCAACTATCCAACATTGAATCTGCTAATAAGACACTAAAGATATCTACGTTGTCCCTTGGACTCATTGTCCTCTCATCAAATGATTTTCACCTTTTTATTTCAATGAGCTATAGCTATTCTTTTCACGTAGTGAATTTACTTCATTTAAACGAAGATCAAAGTTAAACATAATTTACCTTCAGTAAGGTATAGGTTAATGAAGGGATCAATGGTCGTCAAGAATCTATCAAACTTTATTGGTTAGTCATTCTTTGCGAAAGAACAGTTTCATAGAAGTTTACGACAGGCCTAAGACTCATCCAGTTATTGGAGGATAACGCATTGATGTTGTTTACCGCATAGATAATTTTTAGTGTATATATTGTTGTTGCAAACAGAATATAGCATTGTCAATGAAGTAATATATCAAAGATGATTTATTACTTAAACATAACCATAAAAGCGACTAATATATCGTTCTCGATGATTATATTAGAAAATAGTTTAATCGTTGTCTTGACTTCGCTTGTAAAGATTAAGGAATGGTGACATCTACGTCTATTGCGGTTTCAATGGAGGCTGACGACCCCAATATGTGAGAGCCACGTCCATCGACATAGGCTGCAATTGTGGTAGGTGATGAAGATGGTTTAAAGGTTTTTTTTATCATCGTTTTGTCTTCCAACTGGTTCATCTCTTTTGTACAAAAGATGCAACGGCTTTGTGAACTGTATGTACCCGGTTTTCAGGGTCAGCAGCTTGTGATACTCAATGGAGGTGGTTAAAGCCAGAGGAGGTGAGGCTATTTTTCAGGAAGTCTTTAATATCTCTTTCTTGTTGCCTCTCTATGACGGTTGCCAGTGGACAGCACACCATAGAGAGTTTGTCAGGCGATGACCATACATCTTGGAGACGTACCCTGTCCAGCTCACCTATATCCTCATGAGCGTGGCCTCAACGCTGGTGTTTGGAGACTTCATTGTTGGTACAAAATCACTCCAGTTAATGATGAGGATTGCGCAGAGGCAACGCTAGTAGAAGCGTTCAAGAAGGCGAAGTTGACAGCTGTAGGTGTCACATAATTCGACACTATATAGGAGGGTGGTTAGTACGACAGCTGTGTAGATATTTGTGTCTTTCGTGAGACAAACTTTGTACCATACTCATTTATAAAGACTGCAGAAGGCACTGTTTTCTTGGCCAGTCTGTTGTCTATGTCTTTATCGATGTTGGCATCAGAAAAATTCACACAGCCCACGTATGTAAAATAGTGGACAACTTTCAGATTTCTGGTCCCTGAAGATGATTTGTGGCTGCGACACATCCTTAGGTTCAGGCTGGTGAAGTACCGCTGTTTTCGTTATGCTGACAAAACAGCAGGCAAACCTCTGGAAAGCAGGATGTTACGAGCTGTAAGGCGGCTTTCTTGTGAGCAACAATGGTTTACTCATCTTCAAAGAGAAGCTTTCTGATAAGTTGTACCAAGGTCTTTGTGTAGGCCTGAAGTCGCTTTAAGTTGAATAGGTTACATTCAGTATGAAAGCGAATATAAATACTATCTTCGACATCAAGGTCTTTTAATGCTTTTCGGGTTATCTATATTATACTGATTGGGAACAATGTGGGGACTAAAATGCAGACCTGTTTCACGACATTGGATATGGAGAAGGTATGTGACAGTTGGTTATTTTTTCTGACCTGACCAAGCTGGTCTTCGTGTAACTAGGTGATCATGATAAAGAACTCTGGAGGACAGACGAACTTTTCAAGTATTTTCCATTTGTGATCAAAGGCTATTGCCAGGTCCACAAATCTGACGTATAGCCCTTTGACTTGTTGTTGGCATTTCTACTGCATCTGTCTCACGAAGACCACCATGTCAGTTGTGCCCCTAGTGTCTCTGAAGTTTCATCGACTGTCTGAAGCATATTCTTCTGGAATGGTGAGCACCATTCTATTCAGAAACTCTCTAGAAAGAATTGCCCCTGCAATGGAGGGAAAAGTTATCCCATGGTAGTTTGAGCACTAAAACCGTTCTCCCTTGTCTTTGTACAAAGTGATAACGACTGCACCTCGGTGGTCTTATGGAAGTTTTTCTCGCTCTCGTGGACTTTAGTGTTTAATATTTAATGCTGAGCCTCGTCTCTTCCATATCGCTACTGTAATGCCATCTTTTACTGCACCTTTTCCATTCTTCAGCTCTTCTATGGCATTTACAGTCTGTTGCAGTATGGGTGCCTCATCGAATTCCATCTTTAATGGCTAATGTGGGACGTGGTCAATAGCCGTTTTCTGGGCTGTTTGGCTAGTGTAGATGAGGGTGTTAAAGTGCTCTGACCAGCGGTACAGACGATATTCCCTGTTAGTGACTAGCACTTTGCCATCTTCACTAAGTAGGTGGATCAGTATTTGGAAAAAGAAACAAACTGCTTTCAACGCTTCATGGAACCCCTTGTAGTCACCGATGTCAGCTTACATCTGGGTTATTTTTGCATGCTTTGTCCACTATTATTTTGTATGTCTCTGAAAAGGCGCTCTGGAATAAATTGCGGATGAGGCGAAAGGCTGGACTCGAATTTTTAAATTTGAAATTCTATTAGCAGGCAGTCATTCCAGATTTCTTGAGAGTTAACTTGTGTGTAGATTGAATCAGAAGATGATATTCTAACGCTGCTAAACAAAATATTGTTTCTTGAGTTCTCATTTTTGTTTAGGAGGTTGGCTGTGCTGCGTATTACTTAATCATTTTCACCTTAAAATCACCTTAAATCCTGCCAGAACATCACTGTATGCATTGGCGACACTGCGCAACTGGGTCCTGAAACATTTATATTGCTCATCAGAGTTCGCTAAGAAATTAGAAAAGAAAGAAAGCTGTAAAGTTCAGAAATATAAGACAGATTATGCGTTTTAAAATGGAATACTGTTTAACATTTTGAACGTACAAATCCTGATCAATTCTCTTAGTGGTTTCGTAAACTGCTGTTGCTGTCTACCGCCGTTGTGTATCTTTGTCCCTTGAATTTTGTGAAAGGTTCTGAACACATTCCACTCTGTTATTTTAGCTCTGTAAGGATACCCTATACTATGATATTAGTTTTTGTTTTTATTTAACTCAATGTGTAATCTACTCATTGTTTTGTCTGTTCTTCTTGTTCAATTTATCCTGTAATTGCATATTACCAACAAGTCTGGGGATTCCAGGTTTTGTACTTTTGCAAGATTATTTCATTATATTTCTTTTTATAAATGTTGTATTCGGGAAACAACTTTATTAGGGCAAGTCTTGCTAGCAGAATTGTAATGATAAAACATAATCTACACGAACCAAATAAAAACAAAGTAATTATTTTGAATAATGCTGGTGTATGCAGCATTAGGGTTACAGACACTGCTAGTATAAGAAATATCAACTGCATGTGCAGATAAAGGCTCAATTATATACTGAATGAGATTTCCACTTATGTTATCGTTTCTGTTTCATTTTAAATCAATTTTATTCTAGGAGTTTAACTATTTTTGTAGTGGAAGATACAGATGGACAAATCACAATACGTTGATAAAAAATTTAAAAGGAATACAATTCAAAGCTAAGTCATTCAGTGGAAAAATACTAGCCTTCTAATTATTAGCATTAATGACACTCAAGTTATAAGAAATGTGCGTGATCTGTGCAAACAGAGTTCACGTAGATTAAACTCAGCATCTAACCTTCCACCATTTGTTCCAAGATATTGTTTAGTCCAGATTAAGTCAACGTTACTTGTCCTGTAACATAGGTCACTGCTATATGGAAAGGGAGACTGAAATGTATGTTGTTCTGTGGGCCAGTGCTAAGGAATTTGAAACGAATTTTAGCAAAACTGATTGGGTTATTATTAGCAATCTTTTTTCTCCCCTAACTCGATTGAGACATTGATTTCTATATAAGATATGGAACCATCATTGTAAATTAGTATGTTTTTTTGATTGTAAATTAGTATGTTTTTTTGATTGTATGTATCTATTATGTAAGTGTTTTCAATT
>JAEAOA010001419.1:565000-585000 GCA_016746295.1 Potamilus streckersoni
GTACGGTACACAAGTTGTAATGTCAATTTTGTTGTTGCAGTGAAGGTCAACAATCGTTTCATCACAGAGACACAGACGGAACAGTTATGCAGTTTGAATTGATAACTAAGCCTCACCATGGCAAAACTATATAACTGTCATTTAGTTTATGATAAACATTCAGTATATTCTTTTGGATGAAATCCAAAATCACATATTGTATATAAATGCAGATCCGGGTTGTACTTAAATGGAACACTTTACTCGACGATCACGCCACTGCATTTAACATCTGAATTATCTAAGTCACACAATACATACATGCATATATACATATGGGTGCCATTTACTCGCGTACCTGGGTTCGAAACTACATATAGTAAGAATATAATTTCTCTAACCTGTATGAAAATATTGTTTGTATTAAACTATTAATTTCTGCCCACTATTATCAAGATTCTACTACAGAATCCAGGTATGGCACAGTCTGTTCTTTCTGGTATATATTTAGAATTCTTTATATATATATATATATATATATATATATATATATATATATATATATATATATATATATATATATATATATATATATATATATATATATAAGAAACATAGGGATAGTTTTTATAATAATAACAGTGCATGCTTAATCTTAATATCTTCAAATTTTTGTCGTAATAGTTTTTCAGCAAAAATAATTTAATTCTTGAAACACACAAGATCTGGCATTGTTGTGTCATCCCAGGATTAAAAAAAATGTGCTCCACAATAAATATTATATGTATTCAGAATTTGCCCAACTTATTGGAATATTACAATTCTTTTTGCTTCATTTATTTCCGTTTCGGAAGAATTTAAATATTACAACAGACATCAGCATACTATTATTACCATATTTTATGGAATTTATCTTGTCATCTTAGGTGTAACTAATTGATACATTATCAGTTTTTAGGACAAGCTACCAATTCAAGATTTTCTTATTAGAACTAGAAAGTCGTAAGTTGTTCGCAAACTTACATATTTTAAGGAAGAATATTGCTAGAAGTCGTTAGAGACCACAAAACATGTGATATATCTTTTGATGGTTTTGTAGAAGAACGTGTTGATACCGAAGCATGAGAACCTCTGGAGGATAGTACCCAACGAGGAGACAATATTATGAAATTGAGCGATGTGATCCTGAGTGTGCAAGGAAAACATACTAAACTCACATAGTTGCTAAAAAGCAAAACATCATAGTTGATGAAAGGATAAAGATTTTATACGGTCAAGACCTTTATTCCAGATAAAAGTGTTTATCTCAACATGCTTTAGACAATGTAATATAGAAACCAAACATTACAAAGCAATCGTAAATTAACAGATCCAAGTCAACAATTTTTAAATCAGAGCCTTATCGTATGACGTGGAGAAATGAAAACAAGTGTCATGGAAATTGTTATACATTAAAATCATAAATTCATAACTTGCCGAAACAATTAAAATAGGTAAAAAATAAAACAGTTATGTTGATATCGAAACCTTTATGAGCTGTTGTCCAAAGGATGGCGACAGGATGATTGCTCACAATAATAATCTTGTACAATGGAAGATTTCAAAAATATACATAGAAAGACAGTCGACTTAACCATATCAGATCCACATGATTGTAATTTCAATTATATGTATGAGATAACTAAGTAATTCAATTATGATAATATGTCATATCATTACAAATCGCACGTTAGATGAAATTGAGAAAACTATAACACCACCATTTCTCTCTCTCTCTCTCTCTCTCTCTCTCTCTCTCTCTCTCTCTCTCTCTCTCTCTCTCTCTCTCTCTCTCTCTCTCTCTCTCTCTCAAGAGAATTGTTTTTATTTTCTAACAAACCATGATGGATGGAGTTATCTCAGTGTAAAAAGAGATTTCACATGCAAAGACTTTATCGTGTAATTTCCAAACGATCAGTCATACTTATGTAGAAACATTGTATCACATATTGTTTTATTTTTTTTATATTTCTACGAAGTAGCACAAACTTTTACCAGTCCTCCTTGTTATTTGTACACGCCTATACTGAAGCATAATGAATCAAATGAAACGAACATGTAAATGGTCATAACCAGCGAGGAAAGAAATAACATGTGCAACTGTTTTCAAATACCTGAGTTAGACAATGCTGGTAATGTTGATGTGTCCGCTGTCTCGTTAACTCAGATATCTAATTTCCAATATTTACGTCTGATGTAGAAGTGCCAGTGAAGAATTCAACTTAGCTTCCTGACAGAATTATATTACCAAGGGATCCTCCTTCACCTTCATCTATACCTTGTACAGAAATCTGCTAGATACATATGTATGGTTAAAGTAATGAATATGCATCTAAGAATATCTACAAAATCTTTGTTTAATCTCTCTTATATATATATATATATATATATATATATATATATATATATATATATATATATATATATATATATATATATATATATATACGGTCAACACTTTTATTCCAGATATGTATGTGTGTGTTTGTGTGTGTGTGTGTGTGTGTGTGTGTCGCCTTACGAGTGGTCTAAACCAAGTGAATATAAACACTGGCCCGACCGCTGCACGAAACCGGATAGAGAAAAACAGGGACAGATATCGGTACAGAAATCATTTAATGTGTACATAGTGAAGGCATTTGTCAAAAATGAATTTCGTTGTTTCCCCTTTCTAAATTACGTTGCGCGACCATATCAGTATGTCATTATTACAATTTTAATAAAGTTAGTCGCATACATTGAGTTTTATTCAACAGTACTAGTATTTTTATTTTCGTTGACTTTAGTGCATATTCCGTTCCACAAGGAAACATTTCCTCAGAAGTCTGCTGTTTAATAATTACACATGACACACACACACAAACATATATATATATATATATATATATATATATATATATATATATATATATATATATATATATATATATATATATATATATATATATATATATATATATATATATATATATATATATATATATATATAAATATATATATATATATATATATATATATATATATATATATATATATATATATATATATAGATATATACAGCAAACATTAATATCATCAAGCAGTCATACCCCTTTTAAGACTTATTTATATCAGTGCCAATTTTATCCATAACATTGCCACTGCGTGCATCACCCTCCTGCTTTCTGTACCGAAATGTGTCCATTATCTTCTCCAACCGCTTTCGGGCAACGGTCGGGCCATTATTTATATTCACATTATTTAGACTACTCTTAAGACGACATCAGCCTTCATAAAGCTTTTTGCACACACGAGGCAAGTTTACATCTCCTCTTGGTCTCACTTATCTATAACGCACTTGCTTAATACTTCCATTTTTCTCCACCTGTAACGCCACCTTATATCACCAACATGTTTCACACTATCAGCTAGGACATGCGACGTAAACATCTATAACTAACATACATCACAGCAGCACACACATTCCTTCTACCCCATCCCCTATAAAACAAACATCATAATTCTGACCTAGGAATATATTTATTGCCTTCGACTTGTGTGATATCCCTCAAAGAGCATCGATTAATGTTACTCGTAGCTTTTAAACACCCGAATTGAGATGCTGCTTCGGGCTAATCCAATTTACTTTGGCAAACCTCTCGGACTTCTCCAAAAATATTATGCCTAAAATAATCAGTATTACATGGTAGGAAAGTTCACAACTCAAATCTATTCGACTCGGACGAGCCTCGCACATGTTTGGCGTCAGGTTATTGAGCTGCCCGCACTAAATAGGAAACTGGGCATACATCTTTATGGAACTAACTTAAGCATGTTGCCTGTGCAAAATGTAAGCAATGTTTAGAATTTAGGCTTTTGTGCTGTCAGCGGCTTGCCCTGGTATAATGGAATAGCCGACAGTCAGAAAAATTAAAGTTCAAACAAAGAAATCGTGCATGCTAAGAGGCGACATCGGGCTCTGATGCAAAAATTTACCTGAAAGTGTAGTATATTATCCAAGCAGTGCTCTGTACTTGAGAGGACACTTTATATCGCTACAGTTATCCTGTAATGGCATGTCACTTTTATCTTCACGTTGTTTAATCCATCTTTAAGGCCAACGTATATCGACATAAGGGTGTGAGCACCTCCAAGATTACTGAATGTATTCAAAGAGTTATCTTCCGGTCTAAGCCCGCTGAATACCTTTACACTTAGGGACAGCTACAATCAGCGACCTTTATCCGCTCTGTGTATCTTCACAGAGTTTATTCTGTGTCTAATGTTAGAACTTATATCATCAATATGCAAGGCATAAAATCTGAAGAGCATTTTTGAACCAAGGACGGACACTCATACACAAAGATTTAAGATTAAATATAAACATAGACAAAATATCTGATTAATAAATAGATGGATAGATCAATATTTATATTGATGCAACTGTTGCAACGATTGCACCCAAAAAGTAAGTAAAATATAAACAATGATGTATTCAAAATAGAAAGGTAAAAATTAAAGATAAATAAATATGCACAACGACATCAGTAAGTGTATGACAGAAACAATACTGTATAAAATTAATATACTCTTTTCACACATGTTTCAGACGAATTGATATTACTGATATCGAGCGATAAAAGTCAAAGCAAGGCTATCACGGTTTCAGTAATTTTTTTATATTCATTTGAATGTGGAGATCGGAGTTGGAAAATCTTAATAATATCATGACATATGCACATGTACTGAAAGTATTCATAAACATATATGAGCATTCCGAATAATAATAATAATAATAATAATAATAATAATAATAATAATAATAATAATAATAATAATAACAACAACAACAATAAACAAATTTCCGAAGATGTTGGTTTTTTCAAAAGTTGGTTTTTTAATAATTATTTGTTTAAGCGTGATTTACAGAATCCCGTTTAACCGCTTGACCAGTCCGTTACACTGAGGGTGATACGGTGTAGTCGTAAAATACTTTTTCTACATCAGTTGGTTCACCTCACCCATCACGTGACTCATCAATTGCTTTCCTTGATAGGTCAGGATCTCGTCGGGCACCCCGAATCTTTACTAAATTTCACGTAGTGCTTCTGCGACGTTTCTGAATCAATATTACGCAAAATAAAAGCCTCCCGATAGAGAGAAGCAGAATCTACAAAGTTAACCCATTTATGATCACTTATAGAATACAGGATTGTGAGAGCAGTTCCATTACTAGCATACAGTGTTCCGATGATACAAGTAAGAATACATTTGCTAAAAAAATACTTATTTCTATGAGTTATCAACAAAAAAATAAATGAAACACTAGTGAGTTATAGTAATTATTGTACATAATAATAGGCTATTTTAGTATGTGCTAAATGAGAAATACGAAAAAAGACTTTAACGGACTTTGATATACGCACAGACATATTTAATTTAGGTACAAAAGTGAATGTGGCAATAGAACAGTGCAGTAAGTTTTCAGCAACATATTTCGCCTTGAATAAAATAAATGTATCTTGCCCATTGGTATGATAATTAAAAACGTGACCTTAATAGGTCATAATATTAGTGTGTTAAAGTCGTCAGACTTATTAAACTTTGAAGTATATCCTACCGTACATACTTTGTTAAATGAAAGAAAAGGAGAAGGTGAAGGTTTGCAATCATATGTACATGGACATATTTCATGATGATGCTTCAAAAAGAATTATACAGAAACCTAATCAGAAGATATCGAAAAAAAACAAGTACTTTATAGTAGCGCTATCTCTGCAGTATTTGGCGAATTGATTCTATGTAAATAGGCTAATGTTGATGATGTGTTCTTAATAATGTTAAAGAAAATTCATTATATAATACCATTGGTAATATTTAAAATCTCTGATATGCTTAACAGATACTCTATTGTTATTTCACCGTGCATACAACATGTAGGTCATGCAAGAAATAAAAGTCTGTTAAATTTGTACAAGACTATGGATGTTTTAATTCTAAAACATCATTAGAATTTTATTTGACTTGCTGTTTCTGACATGTTATGTTTACTACCAAGTGTACGGCATGTAATGTAAATTCGGAATCCTTTAAATAACATCCACACCATATCGATTGCTTAGACTGGATTTGTCATCTGATTACTTACGTCTCTGGCAAGTGAAATACTAAATATTTAGCAAGTTTAGCAAGAATCATACTAAATATTTAGCAAGTTAACAAGAGTCATATTAAAATTTACTAGGTAACACGAAAGCATCTGATAAATTAATAAAGGTTTTCCAAAAGAACGAGTTGATGCCCAAGTGTGTCAACCTCCTGAGGACAGCACACAATGGAGAGAAAATGTTTTGAAAGTAAGATCTCAGTTTCCAAGAATGTAAACTCACATAGATGCAAGCAAGAAATAGTTATAAATAAAATAGGATTTCCAAAGATTTATTATCTAGATAAAATTTGTGTTTAAATTTTTTATGTTTTACAAAGTGTTGAGGGAGAAATGAAACATTAGGAAACAAATATAAATTATCAATGTGAACAATTCGATGATCCTAGCTTTATAGTCTGTCGTGGAAGAAACAAAGACACATCTCAAGAAACTTGTTATACATTAAACTCACACATTCAGCTGTTGCCGAAACGATTTAATTGTGGGACGAGAAACATTTATGCTGATATATAATGTATATAATAACTTAATAATATTGGTGGAAAAGGAATGTTAGAGTAATTAAATGTCACTAAAAAAGGAGAGAAAGGTAACTCTAAGTGTTAGAAGAGATAGAATTTGAACTATAAAGGGCAGGAGAGAGAGAGAGAGAGAGAGAGAGAGAGAGAGAGAGAGAGAGAGAGAGAGAGAGAGAGAGAGAGAGAGAGAGAGAGAGAGAGAGAGAGAGAGAGAGAGAGAGAGAGAATGGCGGCAGCATTATATGACTGGAAAGAGAGCTGTGTTTACAGATCGCATGTCGAAGACAAATAATGTTTTGATTTTGTTTCCAGGTTTGAAAGAAATCTAAATAACTATGCGTCTGTCTAGTTTGGAAATGTTCCATGGTACAAACTTTGTAATGTCAAGTGTTTTGTTTACAGTGTAGATTAGCAATAATTCATCACTTAGAATGGGACATAACATTTATACAATTATTTCTCACCACGCAATATAACCACGACATGAGGATCTAAAAATTACTTTATCTCTATGTAACATATTCAATACATCCTGTTACAGAACGAATAACGAAAATCACATGCAAGGTACATGTAGATCCACGTATGATTATGATTATTCACTTGAATATCTCAAACATCAACTAAAACGTCTTTTCTAAGCTTTCTATGGCTTATTGTATTCAACTGTATTGAACGTAAGGAATAGAAACAAATTATCGCAATGGCTATATACCAAGGCTTGGTTCATTAAAGGGATTAAGGTGGCCTTTTGACTTCTTTATTCTCGGCCAAGTCAAGTACTAAAAATTGATTTAGTCTTTACAATCATAAATTAGCAGTTGCAACTAGAATCGTACTGCAAATCTAACAGATCCTATATCCGTTGAAGCTAGTAAAGGATTTGTACAAAATTAAACTTTGACCCTTTACACACACACATACACATATAAATATATATATATATATATATATATATATATATATATATATATATATATATATATATATATATATATATATATATATATATATATATATATTATAAGCGAAAGTGTGACGTGCAAGAAATAGGTATGTAGTAAATAATAATAATACATGGAAATCGTAATTTCAGGAGCGGTGAAAAAATTACGGATTAGATGAAAGATACTGACGAAAATATTTAAACTTTAGTTAATAACTGGAGAGATGTAATTGTTTTAATGGAGTCAGACGAACGTCAGTATGCCTAAATAATCAAGTGGCGGTGAGTAACATGTGCAAATGTAAAAAGACATGTTAGTTACATTTTACTAATTTAAGCCAATTAATAACTCTGACAAACAAACTATCTGCTTGAATAGAAACATTGTTGTAAGTATATGCATGTAAAGTCTACTACAATTATGGACGATTTAGACAAAAAGGATGACATGAAGCCATTTTAATGATTTTTACCACAGGAAAAATAAAGCGATGATCTAAATTAATGACGTAGAAGAAAGCGGTATCCATTTAGTTAAAGACGTTGTGAAGCTATTTTGAATATGATAAGCCATTAACTAAAGTAAGATACGGTATGAGAGTAAAAACTCCTTTAATTTATAACATTAATGAATATTTGAAAACAAAATAAAAGGTGAAATCAATTTTATGTTGCTGATGATGGCGAACTGCCAGAATTAAAACTGTTGCTTGATTTCTGTGATACATTGAAGTAACTATTCATCTTAATATATGTAATGACCAATAATTACGGAAACTACTTGCTGATCCCATAACGTTAGTTAGATTATTGACTGTGTTTTGTTCACATGACCACACACGTTATCTACTACATCTGGATATGATTATATATGGTATCACATTTATCGGATTACGTCAACAATTATGCAGAATAGTGATGTCTTATACAAAAATCAGATTTATATAAATATAAATTTAAACATAAACGCAAGATATAATTAAAGATATGCATGTCCATTTCATGATGGATTATTGGATATTTACAATATGATCGCATGGAAATTTTAACTAAATAAATCATCGATAACTATAACTATGAAATAATTCAAAAAACTTAATTTTGTATTTCTTTCTGCCAGTTAAATCGATTAAATAGTCAAATAGCTGTTCTTGCGTTGGAACGCTACATATTTCTTCTTTAAACAAGTAGTCATCTATCTTGTTATGTACTGATATTTGAAATATGTTATCTGATTTCGGTGTAACGACTTCTTTCGTAAAATTTGTCTTCTTCATATAATAAGATAATTTGCCAGTTTAAAAGCAAAGACACAGAGAAGCAGTACTGGTCGTTAATACCATATTTTGCCACCTCATTTGTACGGCTAGTGTAAGCACAAAATCACACATAAGTATCTTATTGTACCTTTGTTTTCACAATTGGTATAGTAACAACACTTTGAAGCATGTCAATAATGGCTCTGTGAAGATATAAAGAGACTTTATGATCTAAACTAAAGTGGTTATGATAATTTGAAAGAGCTATATACTCAATGTCCTATTGCTATGTAAAAAATTAAAGAGTTACGTTTTTTTTAATTCTTCTTTCGTGTTTCTTTCCAGATGCAAAAATTGCGTTCCTAAAAAAATGAATATGCTAGATGATTTAATTTTTCTCGTTGTTTCCGTAACAGAGAAGGTCACTCTATTATGACGGTTGATGAACAAAGCCTAACAGAAGTCTATCGTCCGATGCGTGGCCGAATCTTCAATGCAAAATTACATACTAGGACCGGAAATTGTAATGTAAGGACGCTATTCCGGTGTGGCAGACTGTCACGGCTCCTTAAGGAATTCGATATTACCGGATCGACATCTTAGGAGTTAGCGAAATACGTTGGACGGGCACTGGAAGGAGAAATTACGATGGCTCGACGATAATCTACTCAGTACACAAGACTGAGAATACGCGAGGAGTGGGTCTTTAGAAATATCTACATCGACGCCAGCTGCTGTGTCAGAAAGGAAGACTTAACCACACACAGGGATGTAGCTTGTCTCCTGTCCACGTCCTTACGGTGATCCACTTTGGACCGAATTGGTTTTGGAATTCCATGGCTGCAACAAAACCGACTAACTGACCTTGACTTCGAAGACGACATTGCACTATTTGGCAACACTAATAAAATACGCAAGACATGATAATGAATCTGGAACGCGAATGGACTCGAGGTGGACTCACGCTAATCTGGAATAAGACAAAGAGCATAAGGATAGGATATAATACAGCAAGGGACGCCTTGACATTTGGCATGCAACAACTTGAGGGGGTAGAAAAATTAACCTACCTAGGCGACACCCTAGCCAAAGATGGCGACGCCTACCACGATGTCGCTTGTAGAATAGGAAATGCAGGGTCAGTCTTTCAAATGCTTTATCCAATCTGGGCCAACACACTAATCAGGGTAGGAACAAAACTTCAGCTACTAAATATCGTCGTTGTCCCAACTGCAATTTATGCATGGGAAACATGGAAGACGTCGGTCCGGATTGCACAGAGGCTTAATGTCGCCCAACAGCAACAGTTGTGTAGAATCCTGCAAATCTCATACAAAGATGGCATCAATAATGAAGAGACCTACCAGCGAACTGGCATCCACCCTCTCAACGACATTGTGGCAGAGCGCCGGCTACTTTTTCAGGCTACATACTGCGGCAACTAATCTCATGGCATTCAAAAAACGCCATCTCGTGGACGCCGCGGAGAAGACGAAAACAAGGCCGCCCCAGAATTACATTAGAAGCACCTTCAAAGAAGATCTGAGAGCGCTACAAGTAGCATTGAATGATGCTGAAAACCATTGCTACATATCGATGGAGAGCACTCGTTGCAGAATGCGCCAAACGACGCAGGAGGACCTATCACTAAAACTAAGCTAGAAGATAATCGAAAGGCAATATTATATGCATGGAGTAATTGTTGTTTATAATCCAAAACAAAACATCATGAATGGAGATAGCGTAATATGAAAACAGAATATACCAGCAAATATAATTGTTCCTATTTGCCAAACGTACTACTATTATGCAATGCTTCAGGCATCCTATTCCTTATAAATGCAAAAATTTGTTAGATATGTACATATAACTTGAATCGGTACGGTTGAACACTGACGCATATGGTCATATAGTGTTTTTGATAGGAGAGACTAGCGTAAAACTCAAGACATCATTGTATAAGAAATCACCGATCTTTCAGATGAAGGATCAACTAAACCGTGAAAGTCTATATTACCTGCAGTTTAGGTTAATAAGTCGAAAATTTGGAATGAACACCAAACATTTTAAATAGATGTAGGAAAGAAATGCTCTTTCAGAGGCTGAAAATGAATAGTGATTTCTTTCTTGGAATTTTTACGAAGTAAAATCGTTTTTTTTGCAAAACATCATTACTCAATAATAATCGTTGCGTGTACATAGCACTTATGAAACCTACGAAACTAAATAAGATACGTGAAAGCTCATACACCGCAATAAAATACACAATATTACTAACTGTTTTAAAACACATGCTTGTAACACAGCTAGTAATTGTAGGCAATGATGATGCAGACGATTGTCTAAAAATTGGCAATATTTAAACCTGATCTAGATTATGACAGCGAAGAAATGAATCACCACGCGCTCTTCCACTATATTCTTCTATAAAGTATACAAAAGGTTTTACATGGTTATGGTGTGGACTACGTATCTAAGAATGCTAAATAGGGTCAATCTGCAAAGACATTATGTAATCTTGCTTAAATTCACAGTCTCTTCGTATTTTATTTTACATGGATCCACTCATTATACATACATGCAGGCATCCATCCATCCATCCATCCATCCATCCATCCATCCATCCATCCATCCATCCATCCATCCATCCATCCATCCATCCATCCATCCATCCATCCATACATACATACATACATATATACATACATAAACGGATGCCGTACGTCATCAAGACTGAAGATTTGGAATATATTCTTGATAGAGACTAAAACGACTTGCAAAATAAAATCGCAGATTATTTGTTAATTAGTAAATATATACATATGGTTCAGACCACATTTCAAGTACATATTTTGATTCAAATGCATAATCCGAAGGCGGTAATAATCAATTCTGAAATCCTGTTAAGAGTCAAAGTAGATAAATAAGCACTTATCCTGTGATATTAGTTTATTTGACGCCCAAGGTTAAATCAAGGTCATTTTGGATGAAGTCATATATAAACGATTACGAAGCAAGACTTGATCCAGATGCTTCTTGCATAATTGCATACGGCTAAGTCTTCTTGCAAAATTCATTTGTTGACGGGATCAAGGTACGTGTCTTTTCTTGCTTCTTATGTCATCATCGTTATCACTATCATCATTACCATCATTATTACCATTATGAGTGTTATTATTATAATCATCATTGTGGACATCATTGTCATGACTCTATTTGAGAACAAAAAATACCTTGCAGATACACCTATCTTTGCATACGCTGGATGGGCAATGTATTTTTATGTAATATTTACTATACAGGTGGCCTAGCGGTAAGAGTGTTCGAAAGGATGAGTAAGTTCGCACGCAGGCAGAGTCACACCAAAGGCTTAACAAATTTTTAATAACGGCTGAGAGTTTAGTATTAGAACTGGTTGGCCTGGTGTCTTGATATTGTGCCTGGATGGGACATGATGGTACATATCTATGGCATGATGCACCAGTGCTAGACATCACTATAGACTACCTTTCTGTGGTAAACATAGCGAAATAGCTGAACAAATATCAAAGCGATGTTAAATATAAAAAGTTCCACACACACTCACTTCAGGTTACATTAGTATGTACCTTCTTGATGCACTGTTTAGCATTTTACGATTGGGACTGGAATCACATGTTTGAATGTCGAGTACTGTGGATGTTAATGAATTAGCGCTATCAAGAGAGAATTTTCACATAGTGGAGGTTATCTCTCGCCCGCCCAGCAATTCCATTTCTAAAATATTTTTAACGTGTAACAACCGTAACATTTTTTGCAAGATGTTTTATTTACAGATAGGTATTTAAACCTATGGCATGGAATTGTTTACTACTGCCCAATCATTTTTTACGAACTACTTCTGCCGATATAAAGGATATCAATCGATATTTCTAAATTTTCCATATAAGAATTACAATTTATTTTGGGATATATATATATATCTTTTGTATATATATATATATATATATATATATATATATATATATATATATATATATATATATATATATATATATATATATATATATATATATATATATATATATATAAATATATATATATAAGTGTGTAGCCATACAGAACTAATGATAATGTAGATAAAGAACAACTTATGTTCTTGCAATTGCTTTCTAAAGAAATGTAAGTATTCCTTCTATTTATAATGAATAATACAATACAAAGGAAACTAATAAACAATGATCATTTTCATATATATATATAGTTAGTGAAATGAAAGGTATTACAGGAGATCTGATGATGCAAATAGGCAAATAGGTTTATGGAGGATATGCAGATGGACCATCCGCCGTGTTTATAAATGAATAAGACAACACAAAGACATGCCGACACTAATGTTTACAAATCCAACTAAACACAGTTAATGTCGGTTTATAAACAACAAATGAAGACTAGAGGAAGCGAAAGCCTTGTTTTATGGTTTGCAGTAGTTCTAGTTATCATGGGCGTATTCGTGGAAGGTAGGGCAAATTGTGACTCCATTTGCCACTTGATTCACTATGTATACGGACATAATGTCGAGTTTCTGGGGTGGGCAGTAACAGTGTTTATTTTAGGTACACATGCTAAATCTTCAAGTACCATCTTATATAACATAGACTTTTAACTGTTGTAAACGTTAATTTGTTTATTTCAGTTTATTTACAAGAACCATTCAGCATATTATTGAGGTATTTAAAAATCAGTTTTTTATTTCTTTTGGTCAACAATTTTTGCATTTGCTTTATAAATTCAGACACATTTCATTGAGGTTCTTTTCCATTAAAATTTGCCACCATGAGGTAAGATATTTCTTACAAGCTAAGAGGTACACTTTAAACGTTGCCTGTATGAACTTCGACATTAATATGTATGCTTATATTAATGAATATGTATCTAAGAATATTCAAATGGTGACTTCAAAACATTCCTGTTTGTGGTGTCTACTTGTTTTATTATACGTTGTAGTGAGATTTACTTTATGATAAATTGCATTCATATATATCATGGTGCTTATAGATGTAACGAAAAATAATTTGCAACTATTTGTTCTGCTCTTATCTTTTGTAAATATGGAAATTGCAAATATTTTTTTAAATGTAACCAGCTCTTATCGTGTTTTATAAAGTTTCATTCGCATTATGCTAAACCAACTTGTTTAAGTTAATCATGATTATGACAGTGATGTAAGGATATCAGTTAATGAAGGTTTCAAAAACAGTAAAATAATCAATTCATATGATGGGATATGCCTATAACTGGTGTAGGGATATGTCAATGACTGGTGTAAAGATATGCTGATGACAATAGTGTAAGGATATGCCAATGGCAGTGGTGTAAGGATATGCTTATTACAGTGGTGTAGAGATATGCCTATGTCAGTGGTGTAAGGATATGCTTATGACATGTGTAAGGATATGCTTATAACAGTGGTGCAAGGATATGCTTATAACAGTGGTGTAAGGATATGCCTATGACAGTGGTGTAAGGATATGCCTATGACAGTGGTGTAAGGATATGGCTATGACAGTGGTGTAAGGATATGCTTATGAAATGTGTAAGGATATGCTTATAACAGTGGTGTAAGGATATGACTATGACAGTGGTGTCAGTATATATCTATGATAGTGGTGTAAGGATATGCTTATGACAGTATTGTAAGGATATCATCTAAGGAAGGTTTGACAACATAGTGAATTAATCAAATAGTAGGAAGGGAATATTTTACTAGCTTGAAATGAGTCAACAGAAACTGTTTGTAATACTCATCATACCTTGTTACTCATTTGCAAAACCATAAGCGTAAAAATAAAATTATTCAAATCAACCGCGCTATAATTTCATTTTATGATCGTATTACCAGTAGCATCTACCAAACGAACATTTCCGTATTATTGCAAATAGAAACAACCTTTACAAATGTCAAATAGCAATTTAATCAATAGGTGATTTATTTGTCTTGCAGTGAGAAATAGAGTTATTGACATCATTCCATTTTAATCGCATGTATTATTGTATTATTTATTTATGTTTGTATGGCTTCTGCATCTAGTTGCATTTTTTACTGACTGATTACCTTAGAATTCTCTCTCTCTCTCTCTCTCTCTCTCTCTCTCTATATATATATATATATATATATATATATATATATATATATATATATATATATATATATATATATATATATATATATATATTACTTCGTAAGTAATGGATTTCTGATAAGGTCATTGCGTATTCATAATCTGGTTTCATATTTCTTGAAGAGAAATGTATATATTAATGCGAAGCTACCCAAGAAAATCAAATGCGTTAAATAAAAAAGAAGCATTGATTACTTCTGCCAGTAATACTATTTTTAAATCTTTTGTTTAGTACAGATTTTCATTCATTTGTCGATTCATTAATTTATTATTTCAAGTTCAGAAATCCATTGACTAGACTTATATGATTTATTAATTTATTATTGTAAGTTCAAAATTACATCGACTATAAAAATATGATTTATTAATTTATTGATTCAAATTCAAAAATACACTGACTAGTAAAATGTGATTTATTAATTTATTAGTTCAAGTTCAAAAATACATTGACTGGAACAATATGATTAGATGTGTGACAAATTGGCGGCGTGCAAACCACACCAACCTCTTTCACTACGGTTCGTTGCTAGGGAATGACCTCCGCGGTGTAGTTTACCCAGTGTGGATAGATGGAAAGAAGAATGCAGATCACTGAACAAGTATATTGAAGAAATAACAAAACGAGCCCCTTTCAATGAACAAATATAAAATTTAATCAGTCTATCAACAGAATTTAAAATGAAAAGAAATCAATGACTTGGATACAAAAGAAGGAAAATGGTACTAACATGTACTCAAATAAAAAGACAATACAAATTTCTTTAAATGTAACATTAATTTCAACGTTAAATTGCTATCTTCATTGCCAATGAGATGTGACCTTTGAGTGCAACGATGAGAGACTTCATCACTTAATTTATGCGGACATCAATACGTTCGTTCGTCTCTGCTCTGTCGATCTTTGTCTAGCTTTTTCGTCTTGGACTATTGTCCGTCGAACTCTGACTTAACAATCGTCTCTGGACTTAGATTTATGCGTAGAACTTGTTCTGGTCCTGTGATTGTTCAGGGATTTCTCATGTGAATCCAGGAAAGCTGTTTCATTCAATAAATAAAATGTCTCGCAAAAGACAATAGGTCACATTCCCAAGTATATTTATTTTTTTACATTAATTCGGCTCAGAAAACAAAAGGCATAAATTCTGCCGCAGTAACTTCTGTTAGCTAACTGTTATGTTTACATAAACGGTCAATGCTTGTCCTGTCCTTAATTAGGGTAACTCTAGGGATGGTCAATTAAATTCAACTCAGCCGTATGAACCCGAATGTAAACCCCACTCGACTGCTTACTCTACCAATCTAGCAGTCTTAAGTTACATATGGCTTAGACCCTCAGATCTAACTATTCTAAAATAGTTTACTCGACCAATTAAATATTACAAACTAGCATCTAGATATACACTTAAGTGATCAATTACATATTACAAACTAGTATATAGTATACATGTAATGTTAGGTCATACTCATTCTAAACAGAGTTAATCCACAAACTGTGAAACATTACCCATCATTCCTTAAGCTTAATTCATTTAAATTTCTAATCACTTCTATGTATTCAAGATTCAATTACATGCAATCTTTTCAACTAATTTAATGAAATTTTAATTACATTCAATCTTGTCAATTCTCCAAATGAATTGATAATTAGAAAATCAAAGAATAAAATGTCATGACTAGAATTTCACTAAAATCCTGCAAAATTATATCATACATACATATATCATATCAAGAATACATTTGAAATAGATCAACAAATGAAATAACATATTAAAATCGGGAAACTAAGATTGCGTACCTTTTGCCGTTTCTTTATTCGTTTCCTCGAACCTCACTTATAGTCCGTCTCCTAACTGAGACTACTATCTGGCCCCTTACTCTATAATGAAAACGTACTTTTTACGAATTCAGAATGTAGAGTTTGCCTACTCGACGAGACAAAACTCTCACTTTACTGCCAAATCACGAGATAACGTCTTACACGATCCCGAAATCGTTTAACTTTCCTCGCGAAAGATTAAAGACTAAAGAATTTTCCTAAAGTAAAACCTTTAATTTCTTACAGAGTTACGCCCATAAATCCCTATTAACCAATCGAAATAGACTGTTTCCTAAACCTTTTCCGTAGAAATTTTGGATTGACAAGACAACTAAACAACTAATCATGCCGTAATTAATCATTACTTTGAACAATCATCTATAGCCAGCTGCTGCCCTTTAACCGGTCGATTTTGGGAAATGGTACATACTTCCCATACAATGATAGGCACATTCAATAAATTATCTGTGTTCTAGGTCACAGAAGCGTTGGCAGAACATTGATTTTCACGTGAATTGGAGGAAACCGACATGCCATGGGATATAACGCTGTGGCAGACACTGGTCAATTTAATTTTGTGGTTGATCCGTATTTTGAAAGAATTGTTAAGGATATCAGAAATGCAATTTTAAGTTTTAGATTTGATCTAGTTTTATCAGTGCTCTATTTTTGTTCCAGAAAATGAAATTCTTTGGCTTATTTCCAGTAGTATTGCTCGCCCTAGTCGTAAAGAACAGTCTTACGGAATGTCCGGAAAGGTATTTACTTAAAATGGATCCTATGTTGAACAATGTTTAATTAAAACTCCAAAGTACTACTGATATCTTTAAGCCAGTATAAAATAATTTAAACCAAAACATACAACGATCAGTGTTATTTTCCGCCCAAAACCCTGTTCCGCAAAAAGTGCAAATGTGCTGCAATGAATAAGCCATTAGAACTAAAATGCATTTCGTGCATAATATCGTGCTTTTGAATAGTAAACTTGAAAATATGATATCATGATTTATTTTACAGAGGGTTAGATGGTGAGCATCTGCACAAATTCCTTTCACTGTGTTATCTATAAAATTTTCAGCAACGAAATCATTGTCTTCTAAAGCTGCTTCTGTATAAATTTAATTGATGATTAATCTATTGATTATATACAATATATATATATATATATATATATATATATATATATATATATATATATATATATATATATATATATATATATATATATATATATATATATATATATATATATATATATATATATATATATATATATATATGTACAATTACTGTTATCTTAAAGCCACAAATCTTTTTCTGAATATATGATATCTATAATGAATACACTTGTCACAAACTTCAATGATAAATATTATTGTTTGTACCCTCCAGGGAATGCGATTGTGGCGAGGCTTGCGTTGACAACAAGAGGAGATGGTGCAGTAATTACAGTAGCACCAAATGCTCATGCATGAAGGGTATCCTTTTGTTTTATTTGCTATATTTCATAGTCATATTTAATTTTATATGCATTTGAAAATATTTACCATCTTTTTTATTTTTATTAGTAAAATATTTTATTAAATTCTTTATCTTTGTTTTTATAACCTTATGTATAACTAACACATGTTTTGCAAATTCGGTGATGCGCCGTTGATATTATTACATACATTTTATCCTTTTTCTAACATTCCTTACCTTCTTGAATATAGTTATGCTGCAATAAAACTAATATCATAATACTACTACTGCAACTGATGTTATTGCTACGTTGTCAGTGAAGCTACTACCACTGCTACAATATTTCTATTCTAATGATAATGATAAACATCACCATCACCTCCATCATCAACATTATTACAACTTGGAGCAAAACGATATTATCCAGCAACCATCCTCCACAATCATCAATAAAGTCATAATAATCGTCGTTACATTCATCAACCGTATCTTCATCATCGATATCCTCTTCTAAACCACTCTAATTAACATCGTCACTATTATTTCAGGATGCCTGGTTTATAACCACTTCCTGAAGCCCGGATCTACACGTTCAGCTTATTGCAATATATGCCATTGTCCAGAAGATTCAGTCGACGGAGAGGCTTATGTGAGTAACACGTCTTAAAACGAAACGTTCTTTTCATTATCTTCCCTCAAATTAAGATATTACTTTTCTGTGCAATGTAAGCGTCGATAGCATTTCTTGTCTGCAGTGTAGGCAGAAGGATTTTGGTCTTGGTATTGAACATAACTTCTCACTCCCACAATAGAAGGATGTGTGAATTTGATCGCTGATGTCTGTGTGCGTTTTACGATTATTTAAAAATGTAGTTGCAAGCCCCACATGAAAAAATGTAAAAGTATAAGATTTAAAAATCAAACTTCTTTTCTCTTACACATCGACCTGTGGCACCCGATGAGGAATGAACATTCAAACGCTCATCTCTACTAACGATAACCAATTTATTATCTCCTTGTCAGCATGGATGTATTCTAACATGAATACCTACAACTCTACAGTAATTAAAATAAATAAATAAATTCCTCAAATATTACTGACTATACAAAGTTTATCTCTTATATTAAAGCAAAATATTTCATAATCGGTCTTTTTAACCCGTTAACTGCTTATCTAATCAATCCTTTTGTATTAATATTATATTATATACGGGCATGTTTCTTTGTTATTGATTATAATTTAAATATCTGTAAGGATCAAATTAATTCAAAGTGATGACATCAAACTTGGTGCAGAAATTCCACGGGAAAATATTGCACAATTTCAGGCGAAAATGGCATCTATATTTCTCTCCCGTTCCTAATATGTACACCTGTGAAAAATAAAATTCTTTATTTTGTCTATACCCCAAACACCCTTTTCAAAACGAAATTATTCTGACAGTATGTAGATGGCAACACGGCGGGCAGTCATATGTTAGTGACCGTCAGGCCTCGATTAATCTAAATACAGTATATATGATCATTCAATGTCATATTATATTTTTGTTTATTTATTTGAATTTTTCACATTTATGTCATTCTTAACAGAGTGATTGAATGATGTTTTCTTTCATCTTAGTGTACGCGTCACAGGGATTGCACGCCGAAGCTTTTTATACCTGGAATCCACT
>JAEAOA010001419.1:590000-757500 GCA_016746295.1 Potamilus streckersoni
TTTCACCACCTGGTACATCGCACTATTTATTCACGTTTGGGTGCAAGTCCGTTGCCTCCGTCTGCATATCTCCGTGGAGATCTTTCAGTGCGTTTGTGCATGTTGTCAGTACTTGCAAAAACAACGTAGAATGCATGTACTACACAGACATTTTATTCGGATTATACTAAATATATTCGACATACCGACATACATACATACACATGTGATAAAGTGAAAAATTGATAAATGATAAATAAAATGACTACCTATGTTGCTAATAGGTGATTTGTCACGCGAAGTTAGTGATGGCATGAGTGATTTAGCCTATATATATATATATATATATATATATATATATATATATATATATATATATATATATATATATATATATATATATATATATATAAAGAGAGATAGAGAGATGAAACACGGACGGATTAGTTTTCTCAGTCTTATGTATTTATTTGCTGTCTTAATATCACGTCTACATACATATTATACTTATGCTGTACTTATGTGTTATTTTTGAGGTAAGACATTTCTTTAGATTGCTAACTGGAAGAGAAAAGTACTCATTAGAAAAATATCCTGCAGTCAAAATGTCCAACTATAATCAAACGACTTGAAGACAGATAGGTACAGTCTTAGCCATGATCAGCAAAGAAAAATAATAGAGTAAATGGCATAATCAATTTGATTGCAAATTTATTCATTATCATGAACCGGAATGCAGTTCAGATAATATTAAACCTCGAACCTGGATCTAAACCTAAATGCCAGAGCTAAAGAAACAAAGCTGTCTAATAATATATGGAATGAAGTATCAACTATAGAACACAATCGATGGTTATAGCATATTTAATTATTTGGCAAGATTTAAAAGTCTGTATTTAGTGGTAGTTTGTGGGGTAAATCAGACTGTGTATACTTCACCTGAAAATGCTACACATTTTCGCCAAAACGAGAATCAATATGTCCTAAACTGATTGAATTGACAAGACTGAGCATGACGTTTTGTTTTGGTAAACTTACTCTCTGTAACACTCATTCAATTTTGTAATAACTGGGCACATTGCATTCCCACCGTTCGACTCAAGCAGTCTTTTGAAAACGATTTTAGCCCTAAACCGAAACGTACATCAATAGCAAAATGTCAATGTACCAATTGTTTGGAATTCTAGTCCTATTTTACAATGGTGTCAACCATGCAGTTATTCTCTGCTTTAATATTTGGTATTTCTGCAAGAAATAGAAGGGACAAGTCACAGTCCTCCCGAATAATTTGTTAAGGTGTAAGTGGACAGGACCTGTTGAGAAAAGGCGTCTTTTGTGAAAGTGTATTTGTTTTTTTCTTGGAAACAATTCAACTCTCGCTCCCTCACTTTTTCTGTATCAACCACAAATATTACTTCTTAGGGATAATACACAACAACTTCCTATAGATCCTACTCTATGTAAATGTCATTTTATCATTATTTAAAACAGGAGGGTAGAGGAGAATATGTCCATTTTTTCTGTTAAGGTGTTTTTCAAATTATGAATCGGATCTGAGGCATGTAATGAGGAGAAGAAATTACTTTGTTGATTCGGTATTTGCATTCTATTTTACATCGTTATATGCGAACCCTAAGCCACAGTTCAACAATCGTCGACCAACAGACGGACTGCTGTGATGATGATGATTCCTTTCAATTTTACATCCTTTTGTTCAATTTAATTCTTCTGGGTCGGTAGCTGAGTTGCTGCTAATGGGCTATTTCTTTTTCCAATGAACAGTCCAAGCAAAGTTTTTCCTATTGATACATATATAAGTTCAGCATAAAATACGCATACAGACTTACAATAACAACACTAAAGTGTGAATGACTTCAGAAATCGGAACGAAGCTGATGCTTATTTGTTTTCCTTATATACGCAGTGTATAACTACGTTAATGCACAATAGACCCCACCCGTGACGACATTCACTATTACTTTGCGACATAAAGTAACCAATCGCAATCCAAAAAATTATTATGGAGAAATCAATATCGCATCAATCATTGAAAAAAAATATGCCATAAGAGTCATTTTAAGTCTTATTACAATTATTATTTTGAAATTTCTAATTTTCAACACGTAAATAAACATCTATTTATAGATCCTATGTAAGTTTTGTTTGTAAGAGAGAAAAAATATGCATACAATTTATAAAACATGTGCTTTTAGATTATTGCCAAAAGGAATAAAAGTAAGGAAATTCAATAAGGAAATTCAATAACAATAAATTACAGAAAATATAAATATACATAATAATATTTGTAGAATCTTGGTTGAATTGAACAATGAGCTCAATAATTTGTTTTGATTTGGTGCGCATATTTATTCTCGTAATGCATCATGTTTGTATACTTACCTCCCCTTATTTTTTATCCACTTTCACGGTGTCAAGCTATAAACAGTAAACGAGGGCTTTAAATTTCAAATTGTGTCCAGTTTATGAAACATCGCCGTTATTTAAGAAGCCTAACTATGCAACAAGTTGTTGTTTTTTTTCCTACAAAAATCACTCAGCTCGCATTCATTACTAGGTGTATAAAACCATCTATTACTTTGCGTACATATATGTTACACAGATTATACCCCAGATATTTGATTCTATACCGGATATTTTGTTCTTATCGCAATATTTAAGGGAAAAAAAGAAGATTTAGACAAGTTTGAAAAGAGACTGTGTCGGTTACAAAGAATAATTTCACTGGTGGATAGTTTTCTTTATCTAATCTACTTGGTTTGGACCGCTTGGTTTCAGTGTTCTAAGGTGGAGTATCCAATAAGATTCTTTTTTCTTCTTGGTTTCGGAACTCCAGCTACATCCATTACTTTGTGTACATAAATGTACACAAAGTAACATATGTCGCTTTGGCTCATAGAATTTTAGGGAATTATGAACATTTTTCGGTATTAGCAACAAGTCTATACAGGCTGGTTGAGACTATGTATATATAGGCTTAATTCATCTAGTGACAGCCATGTAGAGTTTTACAAACAAAACTTTTTTTTGCGTTTATTTATTTGTTTTGTATATGTTCTGTATTTGCCTTTGAAAAATACTAATTAAGAGTCGAAAACGCTCAGGCTAATTATTTACTAGTTTCGCAGTGTTCGTCGTCAGTTTATTGCATCTATCTTAATCAATCCCTGACACACGTGATCCCTTGCTAGATCCAGCGTGTTATTCGCCATATGATTTGTATTCTTTATATTACCAACCTCGTATGGCACGATCTACCTTTGGCGTGATCTAACTAACTTTCTGTCCCCTACTTATGTCGTACTACTGTATCCGTTCTAATGTTTTTCCTTCTTTTATTGAAGTTATTGCTGTATCTATTAGAATTAAGACGATGGCTCAACAAATACAGAAAACATTCAGAACTACGCAATGAAACTGATTCCTAACTTCGCTTAAATCTTCATCGCACTCTCTTGCATTATTTCCTCGAAACAACTGCAGTCACTAAAGGTCTTCAAATTCACGTGAACCTTCAAATTATTGGCAAACGTTCAAACAAATTCATCAAAAGATGAAATAAAGTAACTCACGATACTTCCATGAAACTCACAGACCTACATAGTGAAAACGTAATCCATCAATATCTAGTCAAATCAGTAACCCCTGAAGAACTGAAACATCAGCTGAATTCTGTCTCAACAGAAGAAAAATTGCAAACGTTATACTCCAAATTAAATACAGACCAACAAAGACTATCTCCGAAACTATAGAAAGTCAGGGATATGAACCTTAGATGTATTGATCTACAACCAATGTACTATTGTGAAGATAATTCAATTGACGACATTTTATCTAAGATCAACCGTAAGAAGAAAAATCGCTCCAAAAAGGAAGAATCGCAAGCACTCAGTAACAAACTCCAATTGAACTGTTAATAACACAATAGTCAAAATCTCCAATTTAGAAATTACTGATGCAGATATAAATCTTTTATGGAAAAGTTTGAGTTTCTGCCCCCGTACAAAAACATACGATTGATCATTGATCATTGATCATATATATTGATCATTAAATATAATTATTATTATTATGGTTATGTTAGAAACATCGTATTTATTTAAACTGTAAATGTGACACATACAACCACAACGTTTGTATGATATTTATTCCTTGCAAGTAAACAGTCAAACGTGACTATGTGAATGAGTGGCTACTACTTGTTCAGGCTTTCGTAATACCCAGATGGATTTCGAAATCACATGTGTCCTTAATGCATGTGTACATGTTGTGGCGTATTAGCTTGATTTAAATGCTCAATTATCTGTAAGTAAACCTCAGTCGCAGTCAGTTGTAGTCATGGTCTGAAGTTTATAGTTATTTCATAACACCTTATAAAGTTTTAATACCTTAAAAGGTATTTCTGTTCTGACAAGAGATATTCATTTGTGCATATGAGGAACAAGTTGTGTATTTTTAGTTGGATATAGCTTTACTTGGTGGACTTTCTAAATAATAATTATTTTCGGAGAACAACACTTTCGGCTTTGGACAAAGACCTTTGATGGATTATTTCTAAATAGGAATACAATAATTGAAAATGTGATTAACTGAAAATTATGGACATTATGTATTAAGCTTCGTCTGACTTCATCATCCGCCATCTTGAACGGAAAAACTATTCAGATTACATCAATGTATAACTGTTTATTGAGATTCAGATTGTATCTTTTTAAAACTATTTATTCACAGGACTCAAAACCTTAGAATAAATGTTTTGGAACTTCTTGGTAAATCATAAGTCTTTTTTATATTGTTATCCTTTTTCTATGTTTGCTAGGAAAATAACATATTTTTTTAAATTTATAAAGCTTGGTGTCTTCACTCTTTCTTTGTGTTACTTAGAACGACCTGTTACCTAACGTAAATAAATTGGGTGTTTGTTTCTTCGGGAAATAAAATAAATTGGGGTGCTCATCATTCAGGATATATACGATTGGTAATAGAAATTGATATTTTAATTCTCCAAGTTCATTTTACTTGAAATATTAGTGAAAAAAACAGGCATTTTGTACGAATGTCAAAAGTGACGATTTTTTTTATATAGGTCAAATCAAGAACAGTTGGATAGTCTGAAGAAAGATGAGTTGCTTGAACTTACCAGATCTTTGTGAATCAAAAGCTTCCTTGACAAATCATGGATATTTTAGTTCAACTTTTGCTAGGAAAGAATATTTTTCACCACAGTGTTTTGAAACCTGTCAGTAAGACTCTGACAGACTCTGACAGTACGAAAATATAAATGGAAATGAAAATATATAAATATAGCCAAGGATGTTCGTTTTTCAGAATCATAACGAACAAATGAAATTACAATTTGATGAAAAACGAAAACGAAAGACAGACAAATTGAATTAAAAATAGCACAAATATAATTAAAAACAGACCATTTGAGATTACCAAAAGGAAAGAAAATAGACTGGCTTACAGTTGGCATGTTATTAGGTAGTCTCTCTATAAGGCAGTATGCTAATATGTTGTCAAGCTATAAGTTGTATTTTTTATTTGATAAAATAATCAAATTGATACATTGTGATGTCAATTACTCTTTATTTATGTCTTCGATTGCAATATTATTATTCCAACTATTATGACTCCTTTAAATGAGCTGACATTCATACTTACTTTATACACTTGAAGTTTCTTGGTTATTGAAGGTGATGGTCAATTAATTACGTTATATTATCGTGGAAAAAATATTTACATGCAAATTGGTCATGCTCCGCAAGTTTCCTTGATAAAGATACCCTGGTAATGGTAAAATTGATAATGTGTTCAGTAAATAAATAAATAAGCAATTAAATAAATAAATGAATAAATAAATACATAAGTAAATAATAACTAAATACATAATTAAATGATTATATGAATAAATAAAACTATATAGATAAATCAATTAATAAAAAAAAATAAATAGATTTATTGAAAAAATAAATAAATAATAGATAAATAAATAAATAAAAATATAATAAACTGTTTTCATTCCTAAATTCATCGACCAAATTGTGTACGACATTAAAGTAAAATATAGTTATACAAATTATAAATGAAATCAAAAAGCTCAGTCCGTATCAAACTAATGTGAAATTGGTCCTGTTCCTAATGTTCTTTCCCCGGCATATCCATCCACGTGAGACCCAGACTGTGTCCAATCGGATGCTTTCTGGCAAATGAGTTTCCGCCTGCGACTGTGTCAAGGGTGTACATTATCAGAGATATTAGCGCTCCCACAACACGTGTGTTAACCACTTCCTGAGCATAAATAGTTTGTCCGCGCCCTTCTGCATGTCAACAGTAAAGACGTTTCCATCTTCCTGATTAAATTATGCAAGATGTTGTTAAATATAATATAATTTCTTTCACATTCGTTTTTCATTATCCATGATGGGTAACATTTTTAGTAGGAAGGACCAAGGTTAAAATTACAGTTCACTGCGTATTCCAAGACCATAACGGATATAATTGTACACACAACATAATATATACCTAGAACTATATTTTAAAGGCAAATAGATTAGGACTAGTGTGTAAACACACACACACACACACACACACACACACAGATCGCTTATATTAATAGAAGTAGCTTTATTCGGATCCGTAACCATCGATAAGGTAGAACTTTTATGAACAAAAGGAAGACTGGGGTATATTAAAATGGGGTTTATCATAAGAATAACTATGGTATATATATATATATATATATATATATATATATATATATATATATATATATATATATATATATATATATATATATATATAAAGATGCAAGCTAAATTAGATACACTTTCAAGGTCGTATCAATAATGGTCACTTTGCAAATAAGCACCATTAAAACAGACTCGTCTCAATGTAGGAATGAAACAATGTCTATGCTAAACATGACTCCAATTTATCATTACAATAACCTTTTACTTTAAATCCAAGCATCTGCTAGTAAATTTTTGGAGTTTGCAAAATATAATATTATCTCATCCTGGATTTACAAAAAAGACGTTAAAGTTGTAGATGAATGAGTGTCCGATTGCACTATATAACGTGCAAAACAATACTTCGACGTAAAATAACAAAATTGAAACAACAACCCATATTAATACATCCGGGCTTATTTAAAATCTGACTTCGCACTAAATTTGTAGTCTCATTCGTGCCATATTATAAACCACTTATCTATTACAGTGCTATTTACGTTTTCGTTGTTTGTTTTTCATCGGTTAAATAATAAATCGACCATGTTCTGTGCCAGCATAATCAATGATGTGTTCAGTGGATACTTCGTACATTGGTGATATATGGAAAAAATCTGCTATTATACAAATTACATAATCTCATTTGAACTCATTCCAGTCAGAAGAAAACAATTACTCATTTGACCCTCTACAAACTTAGGGACAGTTTTCAATACTATCAAGTTGCGTTTGCATACCAATCAAGATAGTAATAACGAACAGTTGCCTTTCCCGATATAAGCATTATGATATACAAACGCAATAAAATTTCATTAAATTTCTTTGCACGTGCTTTACTAATGATCAAAAGTTATGGCATTTACGTAGTTAGTACATGCCAAATGTTAAAACATTTTCGGCCTTTTATTGACACTATATTGGAAAGGTTTTAACTTATAATGTGATATCCAGTAATGCGATTTATTCCACTCTTAAAGTCCTAGGAATAGTTCATACTTCTATTAAGAGATGAAGGACTGTGTTCTGTTATGGAACACCATATCCCCGTAGACAGTCACCAGTGGTGCTCACTTGTAAAAGCCTTGTGTGCCATCCAAGGCATTTCAAAAGATGATTATTTGTGTTTCGTGCACAAATATGTTTGTACAGATTGATATTAGTATTAAAGTGATGCGGGCATTAAAATGTGGGCAATCTTCCCATACTTGATGATAGGATCAAGGACACTTATCGTGTATTACGAAGGTGATTGCTATATTTCACCGACACACTTTCAAAATTAATTTTGAGTTGTATTTCATAGGTTGTTGGAAGGATCTTATAAAGGGGTAGATGTCAAGCAAATCGTAAGCACATTCCTTCTAAACCCTTATTACTCTGACGAAGTTATGCATGTATGTAGTGATTGTTCATTTACTGTTTCGTTTTTATAGCGTTCATTGAATGTGATGTGCGAACCTATACAATTAATGTAAGGATTAATTTTATCTTGTTCGAGGATCACAAGTTTATTTTCCGATGGAATGTGTATCCGTGTTCTAATATTAATTTATCCTGGATTAAGAGAGAGAGAGAGAGAGAGAGAGAGAGAGAGAGAGAGAGAGAGAGAGAGAGAGAGAGAGAGAGAGAGAGAGAGAGAGAGAGAGAGAGAGAGAGAGAGAGAGAGAGAGAGAGAGAGAGAGAGAGAGAGAGAGTTTACCCGTTTAAAGACTGCATTCTTCATGTTGGTAACCCATGATGCTGATACACTTGATCTGTAATCATAGATTATAAATTGGGTGTTTTGTTTTCTCCATTGAAAGTAGAGTGTAATACGACTTTATAATCTATCGAAACAATCTTAAGTATGTTCTTGTTTCTATGAGTGAAGGGCTGATACGTTACTCTGACTTCAGTAGGTAACTGAGGTAAAAACAATAGTGCATTTTTTAAATGAAAGATTGATATAGACATTGTCAATGTTTACGTTAATATTTTCTCGTCAGTGATGAAGTTTCCTAAAGATTGTACAAAGATCTTTACAAGATATCACATTGTTACTCGACAAACACAATGAAAGTAGAGTTCATCATGCTACACACATGATGAATTGTTTACATGGAAAACCAACTAAGTATTTACTAAGAGAAGAAATGACACCTAAGCTCGAGTGTAGTAATTGTTGTGATATTTTGCCTTCACAATATAAATGAGATACAATTGATTGTGCCTACCGCAAACATTGAGTACGAGAGAATAAATATATAGAGTATGATGATTAATTCCTCTTAATATTTTGAAAAATACAATGAAGTTATGTAAACAGTTAAGTATCACGGTTGGTTATCACAGTTAGGTGACAGTTATGTATAGCAGGAATGTAACAGTTATGTATCACATTATATAACAGTAATGTATCACAATAATGTAACAATTATGTATCATATAGCTATATCTACTATGAATACTTACCGTCACAAACCACCATACAACATAAGACGCTGAAAAGAGATGTCATCTTTATTCTGGCCATCTACAGTCAAAAGGAAATAGAGGCTATATAAATACTCCTAATGTTTCAGGTTCCAGATTGATTTACTGTCGGTCTCCTGAAAAAAGAGAAGGTAATGCTTAAAGCCATCATTCAGTCATATAGACTCTTTTACAAAGTAAATTAAGAGTATCCGTCAATATATAGGGGTAAAGTGAGTCAAACCAGTAACAGTTATATTTACAGGTTTACCGGGTATGTATAGATGTATATTTACTTTGCAATGAGTAAAGTGATGTAATGAAGAACGGCTTCGGGATTCTATAATTCTCAGACTTATGATTTTCATAGGTGATAACAACATTAGTTGAAGAGATCAACTATTGTAACTATATTGCGTTTCCAGTAATATAAAGGTATCCATACAGCCTGTGGGTGGAACTTAATGTTTAGTGAAACAGACCAATGATACGTTCTATTTTGCAACGTATTGAAGAAAAAAGGGTGGCTATAGATATAACGGCACGTCCATGTGAATGGAGCATTAAGTTCTGGGAACATTTCTGGTCCAAATTACATATTTTCACAATGGGAACTATGTACTATTGTATTACTGCCACTAAAGTTTGAGCATTTGTGTGCCCATTTCTACTTTGCCAAATGTAATGGTTCCAAACGATAACTAGTAAAATCTCACAATTACTACTACTACTACTAATACTACTTCTGCTGCTGCTACCACTACTACTAATACTATGAATACTACTAATAATAATGAGTTTGGACGTACAACACTTAATTTTTAAAAGCTCATTATAATCTGATGTAACACATGCGAACATAAACAACAATACAATTAGAAAATATCTATTATGAAAAGAAATTGAAAGAGGAAAAGAAATAGAAAACAAAAACATATGAGTTTGTAAACATCTACGATACATAAGCAATTTGTTCCATACAGCCGGCCATTCTACGCAAAAGAACATCCTTCGTACGCCCTAGCTTTTATGAGTAGGAAAAGCGAGTATACTAGAGTCAGAAGAGGAACTTAAAGTTCCCAAATTGGTGACCACATGGGAGAAGTCATGTATGTATATTAGAACGGAACCATTTAGAAAGAAGGCAGCATAATGCACATAGTTTGTGCTTGATTATGGAATGAATGTGTAGTCATTAAAGTTTACAGAGCGGGAGGATGATGTCGTCACTTCTTAACTCTAAGGATAATGATCTGATTTTGAAGATTAGGTAGTACATCTAATTACAATATTACTGTTTTGAAATTACCAAGGAAACCAGAAATATTATAGTGTCATGAACCGAAAGAAAACTGCAAATATGGTTGGTAAGAATCAGCATGCAGCGGAAATACATTTTATGTAAATTCCTTTCAAGTACGTGTAATGAAAACATACTTCCGAGATTAAAACCTACCTTTAGTACTGACTGGGGGACTATAATGCTGCTATTGCTAATAATTATTGCTTCAGGTTAAGGGTGAAACGGCATGAATTATCACTACACAAAACTATGATCTCATTAGCATCTACGCCTTATCAACGTAAACCTTTGACTCTGACCATATCCCGGAGAACATTATTTTAAAACATCACATGACGGAGGGCAAAGGAAAACATGATGCGCGTCCTGTATCTAGTAGACTTGCTACACGATGAAATCCTTTTGGACCACATGTTGGAAGTTTTATATATTTACTTTAGTTTTACGGTTAGGCAAAACGAAATATTAGGTAGGAAATACAACGTTTCTTTCGAGCAATGGCCTAGGTAGAATTACTTGCGTACCTTATTGTTTCCTGATATATGTATATATATATATATATATATATATATATATATATATATATATATATATATATATATATATATATATATATATATATATATATATATATATATATATATATATATATATATATATATATATCACAGGTTTTTATATTTTAGTATCCAGTCAAAAGCGTGTACATAAAGAAACGTGAATCATTCTCTTGGATTGAAGTGGTAGCGTTTCTAATTCATTTAGTCACTTGGATGCTTTGGAGGTAAATGTTGTCACTAACTATTGCAGAATAAGACCCAGGGCCTAGCGTTTAAATTTTCAAATGCATTTTTTTCTTCTCGTTCAGTTACATATTCCTTTTATCCAACCCATTTAATTGAAATGCCGGTGTAACCTTTCAAGGAAATGCCAGTACTGTTAAAATGATCTGCCACCAATATATTTTTTTTTATTAATGCCAAATCTATGTCTAGCGAAGTGGTCACTCAGTGAGAGAAGTCTGCCCAACATATTGTTTACCATATTTTTTGCTTGACATCAAGTAAATAATGTTCCACAACATTATTTCCTAAAGGTGATCTTTGTCTCAGTTCGCCATAAAGATACTAGTGTTGCTCGTAACAAATTATTTTCCTACATCTGTTCCTGAAATTTATACATACCAATTAAAATTGGATTAAAAAGTACTTTTCTAAACCAAGTTTCAATAATTCCAAAATGACAATATTCGATTTTGTCGGGTCAGGGTTACTCGTAAAGCAATTCCGCACCGTCTTCAATCCATCTTTATTGTTAATATTTTGGTACATGATTTTAACGTCCATACAAACTAGAAAGTTCTTATTTTGTAATTTTGGTACGTCTAGGTTTATCTAAAAAGTAGTTCGTATCCCTGAAAAAAATGGATATTTCGTTGCTAACGGCGCTAGAAACCAATCTACATATTAGAAGATTCGCTTCCGTCATCCGATACTGTCGGCCTTCCAAGAGGAATTTTAAATGGTACCGACCAAAATTTCGGATCGTTATTACGTGTACCTCTTTGTTGTCTACATAAACTATCGTTACATTATATAATACCACATAAATACAACAACTTTTTTAGTTGACAAAATATTGATTTTGAAATTCTACGATTACTATCTAAGAGCGGATATAAAAATTTATAACAAAAAAATTACCTACCTACTACGTTACTGCAGGCGACGTAGGTGGCTTGATTCGTCTAGCAATGCAATAGGCAATAATTAGAAAAACAATGAAGAAGTGACTCTTATTCCAACCCTCTTACACTAATTAGATAATTCATATAATTCATATAATAAGCAGCCACAATACTATCTCAATAGTTAATTCAAAACTGAACTTAAAGCCACACCCAAACGAATCGTGTGGCTGGTGGCACTTCCATAAGGGCAACTGTGAATTCACTAGACGCCTTGATTATTTTTTTCCGGGCTGAGGAATTCTATGCGGAGGTGGTATATATTTCATTACCAAGGTAGGATTAGTACAAACCGTTCGTGGGACAATGATACACCTGCACGCTTCACCTACTAAGGTGCTACGAAGGCATCAAAAATAGGATCCGTTAAGCAGTGCAGTATATTTGCAGGACTCAGAAATGGTAGGCAACCTAATTGTCATTATTAAACAGCTAAACAAATTTCTCACTTTTCAATTCTACGTTTTGTAAAATAGTAGATCATCAGAACGTTTCTAAATTGACTGGTTAAAATTAGTTATTATAATGTGCCTTAAACCTCAGCCATCAGGACCAGCTGTACAGCGCTGCAACTCGGCTAATGAATTTATTGAATATAACAAAAGAGCCTCATATTATCTGTATAAGTTGACCAAAAACCAAAGCCATCAGCCAGAGCTGCACAATGTGGCAACCAAATTAGTTGATTAATATACATAACCCCTAAATTATCTCTATAAGGTATCGAAAACCCGAATCCATAAGACCCAGCTGAACAATGTGGCAACTAAACTAGTTGATTAAGACACATAACCCCCAAATTATCTCTATAAGGTATCTAAAACCCCAGTTCATAAGGCCCAGCTGAACAATGTGGCAACTAAACTAGTTGATTAAGACACATAACCCCCAAACTATCTCTATAAGGTATCTAAAACCCGAGTTCATAAGGCCCAGCTGAACAATGTGGCAACTAAACTAGTTGATCAAAACTTAGGACCCAAACAATTATTATTATATGCTGGCTAGACTCAGCCCTCAGGCACACATGCATACAAGACGGGAAACGTTAATTTTAATTATTAAAATAGTAGCAAGTAGAACAACTGTGTAATTCCTTATCACAAATATCACAAATAGTTTTCTCCAAAATTTAAATGTGGTAAGACGTCACCATTGAACAATTTGGAAATAAGGAAACCAAAATGTAATGATACCTGAAGTATAGCGCCTCCACCGAATTTGGTCCGACCCTTCGTTCCTCCTCCGGACATCTCTTGTACGAGTGAGTGCCTGTGGATCTGTTTCCACAAACCGCATATCCAGTGAGACAACATTGTTTCGAATGGCCAAATCAATTAGCACACAGTGTATGCAGTAAAGCTTGGCATAATCTGTCCTCTAGATTAGGTTTATTAGTATCCTCTGTGTGAGGGGATCGTTGAACAAACGTACATGCCCGAGTGGGCGGATGCAAACTAAATTCTAAAGAATTTTGAAGCAGGAAATCTAAACAATAGATGTTTTGGTTCTTAATCTGTCTCCCAAGTTTACATGTATATAACATTGTATTTTAAAGAAAATTGAGTTGCTTTTGGAAAGAGAAGCATGTGAAGAAATTCAGCCTTTGTAGATATGTATTCGATTTTGTTTGGATGTGATATATGTATATTATATGAGCTACATTAAATAATTAAGGGAGGTAATACAAGTTGATTGTGATTTGTTTTTGTATCACAAAACACTAATTTTGCATAAAAAGTATTGAAACTTCACTTTTATCAGTCCATACGACAAATCATATTTTTTTCACTAATAATGAAAATCTTTTCATTCGGGAATATATCCGTGTTTTTCTATGCAGTACTTGGGACGCTTCACATCAATGCAAGGAATGTATATACTTTCATACATATGGCACATAACTAAATACATCAACAAATAAATAAATAAATAAATACATAAATAATAAGTAAAACACAATTTTGTTAAAGATTGGTGCCCTTATAGCTCATTGACCGTATATATGGTATTGAGATTTGGTTTACATTTACAGGCACAAAAATTAATTGAGATAATCTTATCTGTGAGATATAATGATAACAGAACACATTATACTTATTAATGTGGAAATGCACATTAACTTGCTTTGCATAGCAACTTGATAAATCATATTTTAATCTTATTTTTGTTGAGTCCTATTGTGCGCTCAAATTAAATCTATTTAAAAAACGTTGTATGTGTCCAATTTATAACAACACCTACAAAGTATTCATAGAACATGTTCTTGCTTCGTTTAAATGAGGTACAGTTTTCATGAGTGAATATCGCTCTCGAAATTACCAAAAAAGCTCTATATTCCTGATAAGTTTTGTCCAGTTACAGTTTGTCACCTTAATTTCGATTGTTTGATATTTATGCTCTGTTGCATGATGTATCCATATAATGTCCATTCCTAAATGACATGCTTAAATTAGAAACGAAAAGTGAAACACATTTATAATGAAATTAAAGGATACTCGTCCTTTATGACAAGCTGACGATATTCCACACAACCACGTGATATAAGATAGCGAATCCAATTATTTAATTAGAATATTAAATATGTTTTGTGTGATATTTAATATTTACAGTGCACTCCTTTGCATTTTCTTATTCATATTTGTATGGCAAATTGTTGCTTTTGTTTCTTAATGATATGCTTGGTTACAAAAATACATAGATGTGCATTATTAACAAAAGCGATTTCAGAAGATTTGTTCTAGAAAGAAAACAGGATGTCACATTTCTAATTGCGGAGTTATAATGGAGTTATAATGTTATGGTTTACCATATGAAAATTTTCTCACATCACTATATTAGCTCGAATATCACTCAGACATTCAAGCATGCAACGTATAACTGAATTCCATATATCTATTCAGTAATAATAATTGCTTAGGTGAAACAGAATATAGTCTGTCTGATTTAGTCTATCTGATTTATTGCCAATATACGACATAGATCTGAACGCTACAACTAAAGATTTACCAACACTATTTTCAAACGACGTTTTTGCACAATTCAGGACGATATAACTGCAGGAATTTGTATTAATTGGATTTAAATTTGATCATCACTGATGTCACAACAGATCTAAGTGAGTGGAAATATAAATGAAAATGTAATCTACATTTACTGGAACATTTTAAAAATTGGATGATGTACTTTATTCATAGTCTATTCTTCAATTATTAGCATGATAGAGTTGTGAAATCACTATATCTTTATATCACGTGGTGTATTTTTGGAGCCGAGAGAAAAATCGCAAAAAATAAAAACATTAACGTATGTAAATAATGAGATGGCTTCTGATTATGGAGGCAAGTGTTCCGATATACTACTAATATGAAGTTACAAATATGGAAATATCTTGTTAATCAGAAAAAAAGTTGACTGTTTAGATAAAGAAAACAATTATATAGTACAATGTTCTAAGAATAACTATGTTGATAAGAAAAAATTCTTCAGAATTTTTGTTCATCATTCACCAACGTAGGTTAAATACGGACAGCTCATTTGCATCTAGGACATACGTAGAAAAAATATTATAATTAATTAATATGAGATGTAGTCTATTAACTTCATAGGCGACATTCGTAAAAAGCGTATTTGGCAGCTATCGAATTATTATACCTGAGCGCTATCTGCATTATTATCGAATATGTTCTTGGTGAGTTTTGCACTCCATTGAAAATAATTATTTGGAATGTAGACTAAGTAGAATTATCTCCACTAACAAAACCACATGTCGTTAGACGCAGACACACGAACATCCAACTTCCTCCAGTACACATATACTTTCTATAAGGTAATATAAGCTACGTGACCCTCTAAGAGATTGAACAGGTGATTAAAATGCATTTACGGCTACAACTTTACTCTATTATAAATAACTAAGCATATAAAATGAACTTGTACGTCATTTCATGTTCACATGCAAGGAGGACACGTGTAATTTCGCAACGCATCTCGACGCTAGGAAAGCCTGAACAAGTATCAGCCAATGATTTATTCGGCTACAGTGAATGTTTGCTTTGACGAATTTACTATCATGCACTTGTCGTTCTTACACGCTCAACATTTCGATTGAAGTAAACACAATGTTTCTAGAAAATACCTGACCCATGCTAAAATCAAATAATAATAATAATAATAATAATAATAATAATAATAATAATAATAATAATAATAATAATAATAATAATAATAATAATAATATAAATAATATTAATAGTAATTACATTTAATGATATACAAATGAAATGAAAATACAATAATAAGGTTTATACATAATTCATTTTGTAACACACATAATACTACTACAGGATCGTAATAAAAATGCAAGATTAAAAAGCTGATTTAACAATTAAGACATATGCACAAAATCTATCATATATCGAATGTTGTACGACTGGCTATTAATAAAATTTCAGAAAATGTAAAACCATGAAGCGATATAATTTTCAGACTAAATGTAAATATCCTCAATTATGTCGATATATCTGTATATGTAGTGTTCAATTACAAATTGCTCTAGTATAAGTACTGTAATTAATAAGGTTTTATATGCAAATATAAATCGTTATTTGATTCAGTTATCTGATCGATGGAATCGATTGGAATCGGTGCATAGAACTTTATGTGGAAATGTATGTCCATACCATCTTCTGTCACAATACAAGATAGCTGTAAGCATGGGTTATGCTGAAAGGTTCGTCACACAAAGAATAAAACGTGTCGATAGAAAAAATGTAGCATGAAGCTATTATAAATTATCCAATGCAATTGCTGAGCAATCCAAGTCTTGATTCCTGATATTTTGAACAGGAAGCAATTGTGTGTTCTCTGTCACCGCAGTTAAACAAAGATTAAGTCTGCATCACCAACACGATCAGACGTAGCTGCTTCATGCCGCGCGTTTAGATGTCTGTCTTCATCAAAGGTAGATGTGGAATCCCAAGTGAGTGATACATATTCAAGTATCGAATGCACATTGCATGAACCGTATGGATTTTCATCCAAACTAATGGCAATATTTCAGGTCAACATACAGCTATGGAGTACAGCAAACTTTTATGAATTATGCGATGCTTGACATTTCGTATTCAGTGAGATATTATGGTCAAGGTAATATATCACTTGATTGTTTTGAGAGTGTGGTCTGAGAATATAACAATACATAGTCAAAGACATCCAGGATTACTTGGAAAGACTTCGAAACACTGTATACAGAAGAAAGTTAAATCCTGAAGAAAGTAACATTTGCTTTACTGGATGATTCCAGGGAAGACGCAGTAAAACCTTGATACATCTTTTATTGCTTTTTAAGATCGATTGAGAGATACAGATAGTGACATTTATTCAAAGAATTAACCAAACGCAGATTGAACAAAAGCAATGATGATTGTTTTCCACATGTCATTAATATTAGGGCTGTCCAAGATTTGCTCCATGAAACTGAGATTAAATTGTTCAAAGTTGACGTTATGTTCATCATCTGAAATTGCTTTCTTTTGCACTCAGATTCACTTTTCATCCTCGTATAATTGGCACGATTTCAGGTTGATGGGAAGTCTGTTTCAGGGAGTACTGATTTGCATATACTGCTGTAGAGTATACCGTTAAATTTACATCGCCTAAATAGAGAATGATACAATAGTTATGCTAATGTTATTTCATTGTTTCTTCTGTTTATGCATACGATATATTTAGTTTCTTATTTATGCAATTTATGCAATGTCGTTGTCGTGATAATCGGGCTGCTTCATTGCTATAAATATTTGCATCAAGCATTCATATATATATATATATATATATATATATATATATATATATATATATATATATATATATATATATATATATATATATACAGTCAGTTTTGTCCTTTTGAATTATAAATTTCTTGTGTGTTTAGTTGTACATGAGTATGGAAAAGCTTTAGTTACCAAGGAATGTATGTGCTATTAGATAGGCTGAACCTTTCTTCTATTACATGCTGTTGTTTGTACACCAGTATTGTTTTATTAATTTTATCTCTAAGGACGCAATATTACATTGCTTACGTAGAAACAAGTATTTTAACAGATAGGCAGTAGGGTCATGTCATTGTTGGAATATGTAGACCAGATAAATTTAGACAAACCGACGATTATGAATTGGAAAAGGAGTTTTGTTTCCTCTCTACATGGCTAAGCCAAAGGAGAGTATATTATCGTAATGTAGGAATATTCTCCTTTGATTTCTGCACATTGCTCATACACCAATTATGAACAGTCGAAGATCGAGTGTATGGAATTGAGAAGTTTATAACACAACAAAAGTTGTTTCTTTCCAGTGAATAAGCAATCCATATATCTTTTGATCTATGTAACAAATATAGCATGACCAATAACCGCAATGTAAAGTACAAACAAAATTAGTTATTGAAAGTGTGACAGTACATTGTGTAAACTCAGTGATTTTCTAAATAATTGCACAATGATACCAAGTTTGAAAACATGAAGAAATACAAAATATAATCAATATTTACTACGAAAGTAAAACTATGTTTCTACAGTGTCTTCTTTTAATATATTATATAATGTATCATAGATACTGAAAGACATATACGATTTAGGATCTAGAGCTTGTTAAAGAAATAACATTGCAAAAGACCAAAAATATAAACATTGGTGCTGCTATAGTAAACCTCATTCGATAGGGATTGTCATTGGTAACATCACCTGAGGGTAAACGAAATTAAGACAAATGTACGTTCTGGATTAATCAAGTGATAGACGATCATAGCATAGTATTGAAATTATACCGACTAAAACTACGATCTAAGATTTGTATTTACTGTTTTCTTTACTTTTGTTTCCATTATGTACTAATCTTTGCATGTGATTATATGTGTATATATATATATATATATATATATATATATATATATATATATATATATATATATATATATATATATATATATATATATATATATATATATATATATACGTATTGCACGTAATATGTGCCTTTCCACATTAAAGATTATCAAGGAGAAGCTTAGTCTATATGATTAAACAGACTATTCTTGCTTAGTTTATTGTCTTTTTATTTCTTTTCCTTGTATGTCCAAGATATTTATGTGATGGAGTAGATTCATGTGGCATCTTGCAGTCCATTTTTCTTTTTCTTCTTTTGTTTTTGGTTGTATTGTGCATTATTTTGATGGAATTATGTAACAGTCTGAAACATATCTGATATGATATAAAGAGGCAGTCATCTTTACTTGGAAACTCAGAAACTCAAGTCAGTCATATGTATCCTGTCGAGGTTTTATTGGCTCTAACACATTTTGTTTTATATTGTAAGCAACGCTATATTACTCAATTGCACATCTTAGATGTCACAATAACAACAACAACGTTTGTCTTTGGCATGTTGAACTCTTTTAAAGTTAATTTAATATCCGTTCGATTTATATCGATGGATGTATTTAATTATATTTCAACCATTCCAAGATTAATGCTGCAAACAAATAGTTCCAGTTTTATTCGGACCTCCACGTTACCGATGTTTTACCGTGGCTGACATGTTTTACTCTACATTATTTCTTGCAACAGTAGCAAATTTGAAGTGAACTGAATCCGTTTGATGGTGATAATAAATGTAATATTTTGTAGTATTTAATTTTACCGTACCAACTTGATGGAGACGCTGAATTGAAGCCGACATACATAATGCTGTGATTGTATCGTAATGGAAGTGCTTAATGGTGATATTAAAGTGAACCGTACCTGCATATGGTGTTCATTTAATCGAACCCTACATCCTTGACAGTGGCAATCAACTGAACATTACATTTGTGGCGCCGTCATCGAATTGAATTGAATGTCATAGAATCAAAATATATTTGTTTGTCGTTGACATTAAATTCGACTGTAACTGTTTGATAGCGATAGTACCATGCGGCAACGAGCGAATGTATTGTCTCGAAAATGAACAGCCTTCGACACCACACCCTAACATAACTTGTCCAAATATCTAAATGGGTTGCAAGTGATCAGACGATATCCTTACCAAGGATAAGACAGGTTTGCATGACCTTATCTTTTATAAAAGTAGTTATCGATACCGTTGGTGGCAAACAGTTTTGGTTTTAAATGCCAAAAGTTCCTACACCGTCAACTACGTAAATACATAGTAAATGAGTTAGCGAACTAAAATTATGCCGATCTACGAGGTACCATTTCATATGTCTGTAGATCTGTGCAACCTGCTCTGAGAAACCGCCATTTTTCCATACAATAAATAATAGAGGAGGCGTTGTGGGCGCTAAAACGTTTACCAATATACTCAAAATTACAGCCGAGACTTATCATTTTAAGTCGAAATAACTTGTATTGATAAAGAAATATCATCTTCACTTTTCAATGAAATCTATATGCAATAACTGAAAAGAATTTCAAAAGATTTCTTCAAAAGTAAAAGGCTTTTTAGGGACAGCTATCTGAATAGCAAACACAGATAGAAATTTGAATTGTAATCCTGTTTTTTTATAGGATGTGTATTAATGGGAAACTTATGTACTCGAACCAAGTAAACGTAAATGTGAATGGACATCGTTCTTTTGCGCAGCAAAATCTTCCCTGATTAAATAGTGCAGTTTTATCCTCACATATTCAGTATTGTTATTTCCTACCTCCCAGTGAGAATGTAGGTAACCTTAAAATTTAGCCACCTTAGGGCAAACTATTGGTATTAGTCATCAATGCTTCTATCGTAGACATCTGATCTTGAGCACTGTTTGTTTTCAGACGAAAAACGTATTCCTGTTAAATGGAGATATTCATATGTTTAAATTATTCAACTTTAAAATACAATACGTTAAAACAACAAAGATAACGATAAATTTGTTTTCGTAAAGGAGATAAGGATGTATTTCTGAAACTGTACACAGGCTAAATGTTGACTCTATGAAACATTTTGGCAGTGAATAAATGAAAGTCATAATTTATTAGCACTTGTCAGAAAAGTATACCAAGGTAGAGAAATTCGGAGAGTCAAGGTGTATGTTTTCTTGTAGGTCATAACCGGAACGAAATGTTCAATATAGAAAATCTTCGAAAGGCAGATTTAATAGGAAAAACACATTAGAATAACGACAAATAAAATAATACTTCTGATGTTCAGTCTTCCCAAAGCAATCCAACGATATAGATATATCTCAGGACAAGGGAAGTTTTACAGGCTGCTAGAGATATATGTCGGCATTGGAACAAATGCTGATTGAATCATAGTAAACGATACAGATGGTATTTTACTAATGTTAAGAACAACTGAGATTATTGCTGTAATGGAGAGTGCATATACAATATAGTCATGCCCTTGCTATGTTCTAATGGAAAGAACGTCCGTATTTTTTTAATCGTGGTACAATATAACTCAGTGTAATGCAATGAGAAGTATTGGTTCTATAAAGATAGCAAGTGCAGCTGGAATTATTGCTTCAACCCGCTTAGATAATCTTCTATTCATAGATTTTTACTACATTTTGTTGAATGTTGTTAATTAAACTTTTATAATCATTAATTAGTCATATTCAAGACCTGTAAAATGAAACTTATTTACTGGCTGCAAATCAATTTTAGCAACATATACTCACCCAATATCAACTGTTGTCACTTCATTAAACATAAATCTGAATTAAAGGTATTGACTACTTATTTTATATTGTGTAATTGCATCTATCCGTTGGTAGCGTCAAATATATTTAAATTCTTGGAGGCATAAAGCAGCAGGGAGGGTGAACCCTACAAATTTTTGCGACAAAATCGATTAAAGCCTCAGAATGCCAAATGGAGCCTTCCTACGAAATCTCATATTTTAACCAAAAAAAAATTAAAGGCCCCATTTTACAAATGGAGCCTTAGCGATTTTGTCGCAAATACATTGTCATAACCACCCTCAAATTGCTGCCATCTACGTCTACAAATTTTTGCGACAAAATCGATTAAAGCCTCAGAATGCCAAATGGAACCTTCCTACGAAATCTCATATTTTAACCAAAAAAAAATTAAAGACCCCATTTTACAAATGGAGCCTTAGCAATTTTGTCGCAAATACATTGTCATAACCACCCTCAAATTGCTGCCATCTACGTCGCAAATATGTTGTCATTTCACCCTCCCTGCTGCTGATTAATACAAACTATTTAACCAAATATTTGATCAAGTCCAATACGATATCGTGACCGAGGGTCGTGTAAATTTATTGTTATAAATCCATATGAGACTGACTGAGCATGACCGAAGTAATTTTTAAATCCATTGAAGTCCATATCGGAACACCATGTCTGCCAAATATTTCGTAGCGTATGTGTATCAACGCCGTTGAATACAGCAAGAATATTACAGTTATCGCGAATCACTTTTGGAATTTGAGTATATCGTTGAGTGACATATATCACGTCAGTGTTTTTATGCCTACCTCGGGAAAATACTCTAGCAGGGTTCTTTTGATTATCTAACATTACATCATCGTACACTACAAGATTGTTTATGTCTCCATCGAGGTCATCTACGCATGGTGCATCATCAATATCTGTTATAAAGTCAATTACACTTTCACCTTTAATTTCTGATGCATTTTCATTATAATCTTTTAGCACTTCATAGCACCGTTGATCATCTACGGATGGGGCAACTAAATATAATTTATCCCACTTCATAAATCGCATTATCAAATTAAGCAGCAATTGTGTTTTGCCTGATCCAGATGGTCCGATTATAATGGCACGGACAGAAATCGGAAGCGCTGCGTGGTGTTTTACCGGTTCTCTTCTTTTAGTCGCTGAAAAATCAATTATATTCATAACTCTATATATAAATTATGGATCTATATTGTGTTAAGTGTAAACAGCGTACTGATACAACCGATCAGACAACCATTACAACTAAAAACAATAGATTAGCGCTTACTGGTAAGTGTGTAACATGTGGTACAAAAAAATTTCGATTTTTAAAAAAAAGCAACTCGGAGGTGATATTGCCGCAAAACTTGGAAAACTCCCCGGAACCCCATGGGCAAAATACCCCGGAGAAAAACACCTTCCAGGATATAGCTACTGTGGTCCCGGAACGAGATTAGATATCAGACTTGATGATCAAAATCAGCCCCGGCCTGGTGAGTATCCGATAAATGCTATTGATAAGGCATGTCATGCTCATGATGTTGCATATAAAAGCAATAATTTGCAACAAAGACATATCGCGGATATAAAATTAATTCATGCGTTAAATGCTATTCCCGATAAATCCTTCAAAGAAAAATTGGCTTCATGGTTGGTCAAATCAGCTATGAAAGGCAAATTGGTGTTAGGTGCTGGTAATTGAAAACACCAGTGTTTTTATAGTATGGAATCTATTTATTATTCTCCGAAAGGATACTGGAGGGGTAAAGCAGCAATTAGTAAACTCGCTAACGCTGCAAAAGTGAAAAAATACACTGCAAAAGATTGGTTATCCAAACAGGCTATATGGCAAATTTATCTACCACCGCCTAAACAAATTAATTATTCTCATTTTGATGTTACCGTACCCAATGAAGTTCATCAGGCTGATTTATTGTTTTTACCACATGACCATGGTTACAAATACGCGCTCACTGTAGTTGATATTGCGAGTCGATTTAAACAAGCAGAACCATTGAAAACAAAGTCAGCTTCTGAAGTCGTTTCTGCATTTGAAAGGATTTATAGACGAGGTCCTCTAAGATGGCCAAATCTATTACAAGTTGATCCTGGCAAAGAGTTTCAAGGTGCTGTTCTATCAACAATGAAAACTCATAATGTTACAATACGACGGGGACATACTGCGCTACATCGTGATCAGGCAATTGTAGAACGATTTAATCGAACTCTTGCAGAACGGTTATTTGGATATCGATATGCAAAAGAATTCATCCAAGAAAAACGATCTCGTGAATGGGTCCAAAGGTTACCGAGTGTAGTTGCAGCGTTAAATAACGAGATTACTCGAACTATTAATATGAAACCAAATATTGCAATAAAAAAAGAATATATTCCCGAACAACCACAGCGGGTTAGCACTCAGCCACTTCTCGGCGATGTTACTGTGAGATATTTATACGAACCAGGAGAGCTTGAAGGCGGTAAAAGAAGAGCTACTGATCCTATATGGAGTGTTACTACGCATAAAATTTCAACCATAACGCGATCAACTGGTAGACCTCCAATCAACAGATTGGATTCAACTGCACCTCAGCGTGGTTTTACACGCGAACAACTACAAGTCATTCCGGACGATACTCAATTACCGCCACATGGTCTTAACTAGCTCCGTTACGTCTATTACACTCAAGACAGGTCAACATCACATTGTTTCTGACATGACCAAGACTGTTATTTTTTCTGTCTACGGTGAATTGTCGAGGGTCTTTATCCGAATACTGCCAGTGCATTATACAATTGCAACTGGCGCAGTGATTATTCTGTTGTTCTTTTAATGCGATTATTACTTCAGCATCAATATCAAATTCTCGTTGTTTTTTTTGTCCTGCTGTTTGTAACCAGAGAGTTTTTTATTAATGATGCTAATATCAGTGTTATCATCGTTTGCATTAAAATCATCATCGAAAACAATCCTTCGTAGTTGATTTATTCGTCGTACTCTGGACACTGCGAGATAGACTAAATTTGACCATTCAATGCGATTATCAACTATCCAAACAATTGTATCCGTGATGGTCAATCCTTGTGACGAGTGTATTGTTGTTACATAACCAAGCGTCCATGGTGATTTATCAGCGCATAATGCATCTTCTACAGTATTGATATCAACTAGCACAATATCATTTAACACTAGAATCTGTTTCTCCGTCTGACCTGGAATTTCAACTTCAATATTCTGCTTTCGTGTATCCAATAGTCTATAACACAACGGTACTGGAAACGTTGGGAATTTTTTCTTGTGTAGCTCAAACAACTTTTTCTGAAGTGCGTCTCTGACTATCTTTCTACTTGCTACTACAAAATCATTTGGTTTCCATGTTTCCCAAAAATCATTCAAAGGTGTTTCAGAAATTATTTCACGCGCTACTTCACATTGAATTCTATCGGGTTGTAATCTAATTAGTTTTTTAAACTCACGTAACTGCTCATCGAGTGCTCTATAGTCAGTATCAATTTCTTCGTAATAATCAACAAATCCTTTTAACCAATTATGTGGACTTCTACCAACAAATGGTGGTGGTTGACCATGATCGCCGCACAATATAATTTTTGTATTATTTTGCAATAACCAATCAAGAAACATTTTTAATACATCTTCTGAAACAGTACATGCTTCATCCCAAATAATAACCGCTGGAATAAATTTCTCACCCATTCGCTCAGGAGTCCAAGCATCACCCTTGTATCGAAAAAAACTATGATACGTGCAAGCTTCAACATTTCGTTGTTTGATCTCTCTCGCTAGTCTATGAGTTGGTGTGAGTACAATCATGGACGTTCTCTCTCGATATAATTCTATCGCACGTGTTGTCTTTCCAGATCCACCACAACCGTTTAAATAAACTGTTTTATATCTACAAATTGGATCTGATATCGGTGGTGCTTTAGACATAGAAAATCCTTCGGATTTTTTACTGATAGAATTATCGTTCTTCAGGTAACTGCTTTTAATCTCAAGGTCTGCTGATTCAGAATAATCGCGTTGTATTTCATGTTTAATTCGCCATGTTCCCAAGTCTCTTCGCTATTAGTAAATTTAGTTATCTCTTTGATATATTTTTTATCGACATAAATTGAATCAATTGCAACTCTGACTGCTATACTAGGAAATCTATTTATCATTGCAAATAAATTGATAGATGCATAACCCAGCATAGAAGCCCTTAAATGTAGATATGCAGAGCTTTCTCCATCACTGTAAGTAACAATTCTACCTAACTTTGTTTTATTGGACAAGAAGGCTGTTTTACAATTTGCGTATCTATTTTTCTCTACTGCATCTTTAATAACGAAGTCGTATTCGGCATCATCTATAATCAATCGTGAGGATTGTCTTTTAAAGTTAATTTTTTTTCCACCTTGTGTAAATTTACCGATTATTCTTCGGCCGAGATCCTTTGCTTCACTATTTCGTTGATTAAATACCTTTTTTGACCATTCAATGATGTACTCCTCGTCAGCATCAATATGTTTTCTAGACTTATCGATTATACTATCAAGACATTCTGGTTCTAGTAACCAGACATTGGTTTGTTTTTGATATGAGATAATCGCTTCGCTGACAATCAACGAAACTAACATTTTACAATCAATCATATATCGCAATAACACTATTGGTAACCACATCCTTTCAGCCATGTGTCTACCAATCCAAACATAACAACACGGATGAAGTCCTTCAGCGAATTCAAATGATACTACGCAAGCAAAACCGGTCAAATCAAAATCAGGCAGTGGTCCATTAATGGCAACACGAGTCATTTCATGTGTGGGATGTCCAAACCGTTTAAAATACTCACCAGCGAATCCATATCCTAGAAAACTTCCTGGATAACAGGCAACGATATCAACTGATATCATACTTTCACGATTGTATTTAACGTTCCATAGACCGCCATGATAATATTCCAAACAGCTGGATTGAACATCCTGTAAAAACTCTTTTCGTGTTGGTTTCCAATTATTTTTCTTTCTTGCAAAATGAGCTGCAACCGATGGAATTGTAAAACAATTTGTAAGTAACTGTTCGTAATCTTCGGATTTTTCATTAAAAACGCTAGCGTTTTCACTGAGACTTATTGCTAGATTTTTCATCCTATTATGTAGACTTTCAGTACGATATAATTCACCGTTAGGTTTCACAAATTGAATGAATTGACATTCTTCATCTTCAAAACTATGAAGTAGCCATACTGATACAGGGTCGTTTTTACACAAGCTAGCAATAGCATCGAATAATCTTTCTTCAGTGAGAATGCCATCCCTGGTGAATTCTTCTGGGATATACTTCACTGTTCTGTCTCGCGGGAATATTGTAACCGCGGATGTCCATGCGTGCTTGTTATGATCAATAATATTTTGATTGGAGCTCCGTTTTTATTGTATTTTGATTCGTATAATACTTCGCCAGTTATCGTTAAAACGGTTATCGGAAATCTCAACGACTTTTCCAATCTAGCTATATCGGAAATAGTTGCTCCGTTCTCTTTCACTGTTAGCTCCCATTGATCTATTTTTTTATGTCTTAGATCGGTTAATTTATTCCCACGGAGTGCATTTGTAAAGTGTTCTAAGACTCTTTGTGCCACACAGTTGAGTGGCTTTTCCACTGATGTTGACTGTTTCATTGGTGCTAGTTTTCCAATGTCAGGTTTCTTATTTAACGGATACTTCTTATAAACGATTGCTGTTTCTGGATACGCTTTTTCATAGTATGGTTTATCAATTCAAGTTAACAGCCCTGGTCTGGAATCACGGCTAACAATGACTGTTGTCCTATCTTTGAGAATTGGTTCAAACTTGTCTCTTATAACCCATTCGCCCGATTCTAAATTGATAATGAATTTCACTCTGAGAAAATACCGTTTATTGCCAAGTTGTGATAGTATCATAGCTGCTGTTTCATCATTCATTCTAGCATCAACAACACCATCAATTTTAAATGTTGACCAGGTGTGTGATGCGCCGTCCTGTTTAAACTCTTGAACACAATCTCGTATTTTTCTAATCAGACTTCTATTATTTATTCTCTCTTTTGGTACATCTTCGAGAGTTCTATCAAGATTGAATTTAATATTTTTCCAAGGCTTGATTGCCGATAATCTCTTGAATTCTTCATTCATATAAATAAGACAAGTATTTAAATAGAAAAGTTTGTTTATATATAATGAATCACTGCAAATGGCTTATGATCGGATCAGTAACCCCATGCAATAAATCGTGTAGAGGTGAATTCTGTGGATATCACTTACAGAGTGTCAGAAATAATTCGACAGGCCCGTCCCCATGCATAAATTGTGGGGTGGGTGTGAGAGGAAAATCACAATTATGTATCAATTGTGGGGGTAAGCGGTTTAGAGAATTAAAACGTTATTATGATAAACGAATAAAAAACGCTATCATTGACCCTAACCATGACTCTGTCAAAGACAAAATCATAAAAACCCCTCAAGACTACATTAATAGATTTATAATTAAAACAAATAATGAATTAGACAAATAGTATTATTATATATAAATGGAGCAAGAATTCAGACCACATTCAATACTCGTTAATTATGAAATATCTCGTAATGGTGTTGTTAGACACTGTAGACTAAAGAAACCCGTGGGATATGTTAATAATCAGGGATACTTGAAATTTACTGCTGGAGGAAAGGGATATCTCTGTCATAGGGTAGTCTTTGAGTGTTATATGGGACCGATTAAAGATGGCTGTGTTATTGATCACATTGACTCCAATCCCTTAAATAACGCAATTTCCAATTTACAATGCATTTCTCAAAGAGAGAATATAAAAAACGGAAAGACAGGGACTTGTAAGTCAGTTGGAAAGAGACCAGTACAGTCATTTGATACAACGACGAATGAAGAAAGAGTTTTTCATTCAATGAATGCTGCGGGAAAATATTTTGGAATATGTATTCCTTCAGTACGAAAAGTTGCTGAAGGGATTTATCAAACAGCTATCTCAAAGAAAAATGGACATAGAATAAAGTTTTCCTATTTACAAGATAACTCTCAATAATTACTATTAATAAAATATATTTTTTTTATTCTTTTAATTTTGTTCCGTATTTCCCCTCATTACTACTGATCGTCACGTGACTATCCTACTTTCGATATTGATTCCCGGATATGTAATTCGTGCGAACACATGTGAAATTGGATTGAATTAATGATGTGTGTGATCTCATGTACGTATTTAATGGTTAACTCGGTATGTACGGATTTTGATTTTGTGTTATTGTTTCTTGTTTCTAAAGACTGTATTGAGAACAGCAGTTAGGGTTTTGTTGGAAAAACCTGTAGGTAGACAATTTGACAGAGTTATGTATGGCCGAGGCCAGGGTTCTATTAATAGATTTTTTAAAAATCCCAATTACAAGGACAGCGTTAACAGCGCTGTTTAGATTTTGTATGAAAATGAAATTACTTTATAATTACAAATTAAAATAGATTGTATGTGAGGTCGAGGTAGTAAAATGCGCTACATGTAGTTTAGTTTTTTTAGTGTGGCTACGTGTAATAAAATTCAGAAAAATATCATTCTCGATTCAAGAAATAGCAGGTCCTGAATTGACAGGGATCCCCATGACAGAGTTATCTCGTCATGTAAATCCATTATTACTACGATTATTTAATCGTAATATTATAGAAATTAGTAAAAAAATTGCTATTATTTAACAGTTGTATTTCTTGTTTTAATGTTTTATTTAAATACTTAGCTTCCATTGAAATTACTACACAATATTCATTATGAAATGCTAGAAAAATAAATACACACCTACACATTGACACTGCAGTATTAGTTCACCTTATATATAATATGAGCCGTAATAAGTTTGGGGCTTTAAAACGAAGCCCAATTTACCAATCAAACCTCCCACGCCATTGACATGGTGTGGTTGAATTTTTTCAACTGCAACCAGGGTTAATTTCTTGGGTTGCTTTTGATTGGTAGATTGGGTGTAGGACCGCCCCGTCGTTTCATGTTTGTATCGTCCTGTACTGTCCCTATCATACCATCCTATCATTTCATTGTATATATAACCATCCTATCATTTCATTGTATATATAACCATCCTATATGTAATGTACTGTCCCTAGTATATATATATATATATATATATATATATATAATCGCATTGTAAATATTCATTCATTGTAAATCCTATATAATCGCATTGTAAATATTCATTCATTGTAAATCCTATATAATCGCATTGTAAATATTCATTCATTGTAAATATTCATTCATTGTAAGTATTCATTCATTGTATATCCTATATAATCGCATTGTATATATGTAATGTACTGTCCCCCCACAACATATCTTCCGGAAGACCTAATATAGCATTTGTTACGTTAGAGCTTCCAATTGGGAGATCTATGTTTGTGGCCCTTGGGCTTATATAATGCGAAGGCACTAAATGAGTTCCAAGAATGTGCTGTCCCCCCTCTTTGGGCCTCTTTGACGTCGTTTGGCGCGAAAGAGGTTCTAAATGAGGCTTTATGTTATATGTTCAATGTTTGTAAAGAAATCACTTGGATTTCACGTCTAATACCCATATAACCCGCCCTTGAACTCGATTGGGGAGCTAGGGTATTGTATAAGTCTTTAATGTATGTGCCCTTTCTTGCCTCGGAACTCGAATGAGGAAGAGACAGGCATTGTATATGTTTTTGTTTTTTTTGTATATAAAAATATTTTAAAGATACAAATACATTAGTAATAATATTCAATAAATGGAATTTCAAGATATTACATCTATCATCACAGAAATATCAAATTTAAGAAATCAAGGAATCGTACTTTCTGAATTTTTGAATGAAGACAGACTTTTGAATGAATTTGAACAAATTGATATACAATTGAAACGTGGAAGATATGTTCTACCTAAAATGTATTCACTGATAAAAAGAATCCAAAAAGCGGTTAATGATTCTTTGTATAACAATGATATTAATTTATTCATTCGGCTATTTAGTATAGTTGAAGCCATTAGAAAGAAACTCGGGGAACAGTACCAAGTTCGGTCAGAGATTGCTTTGAAAGTGAAATCTATAAGACGTTTGATTGATGCAAGCATTGAAACCCACAATTGAAAAAACGTTAGCATTTCCAATAATGACATCAGAATCATTAACTAACAGACTAGCCCGTGAGAGGTTAGCATTACTGAAAAAGTTTATACCAATTCGAGATAACGTACGAGATAAACTACAACTTAGACAGCAAGCGCAGACTGACTTTTCTATTGGAAGCGAACAACTTTTTGCCCCTGTAACTAAAGCCACTAAAGATATGAAACTTGCAACAGAACGTGCTATATACGGCGACATCCCTAAAGAGGGAGCAGTACCTATTATTGATGTATTAGGAAAGATTGCTACAGAAACTGAAAAAACTCACGAGGGAATAAAACAGCTTTCAGGTGAGTTACAAACTCAGCGAGAAATACAACAAATGGGTAATATTGATATTGATGATAACCCCGTTGAAGATGCTAGTGATTCTATTGAAAAAGTTTCCACTAAAAAAGCGTTCCTTTTAACGAGAAATTCACTGATGAAGCTATAGAAGAAATCAGACGAATTCAATTGCTGAAACCTAAAGACTATGCGTCATTTGGAGACTTTGCTGTAAAAAGTTATTATAACAGGGAGGATTTTTTAAAAGACGAGTATAAAAAAAACACAATAAACAAAGATCAATGGGTGGATTGGTTATTTAAAATTAATCAAGAAACCCCCGGCAATTTAAAAAAGGATACATTGAATTACAGAACTTTTAAAATTGGAGCTAATGCGTATGGTTTAGAACAACAACAACTAAAAGAACAACAAAAAGAACAACAACAAAGTCGAAGTCGAGGTCGAGGTCGAGGTCGAGGTCGAGGTCAAGGTCGACAATCTCCAGAAATTCATAACGTTTCCGAACCAGCTCCAGAAATTCAAAACGTTTCCGAATCAGAAAGTTCTTCAGGAGAGGGTTATGGAAGTTCTCATCATGATTCTCATATGTGTCCTAGTAATATCATTAATGATATATCACGACTTGAGGTTCTTATGGGAGGTAAGCGAGCTGGGAATAACTCAGTCGAAATAACTAATGAAGCATTTGATATTTGCAGACGATTATTCCAAGGTGGGATAATTGATATTCATACGTATCGAGAACTCTTGGATGAGTTAATGGACGGAATTCCGGGGGAATTTAGTGGTTATTATAGCGATTGAAATTGCATTTAGAAATTACAAAGTCATTTCAAATAAGATGATAGTACACTATAATCACAATAAACCAACAAACGTGTATGTGGTAAACTCAAGATTGCCCGTTTATAAGGCATACTATGGAGACGGCCTTGGAAATACCATAGGGGGTTTATTCACAAGAACAGCCCCAAAAGTAGCACCAATTGCTAAACAATTAGCGATGAAAGCCATTGATGTTATTCGTAATAAGGGAATTAACGCTGTTGGAGATCTTGCAGGAACGGACTTTTCTACCGCAAAGAATAGAATAACGTCATTGGTGAAATCTAGATTAGGACGAAAACCACCACCACCGCTACCTTCAACAACAATGATGCCTGCAAATGTCAGTAAAGTGATAAATAACGCAGTGGAACAAAAACTAGCATCATTAGCAATGACTTCACCAGATAGTAGTAATATTGCAAGTATGATAGCGGGAAGCGGTCTTGGAGGAAATCGAAAAAGAAAATGATTTAGAAAAACGATACGTTTTAGTATAAATGGCATTTAAAAAAATTGCTGATCCAGCGTTTGATATGGCAGCGCCGGTGAATAAAGATAATTCTAAAATTAACTATCAGTATTATGCCTATCCTGCAAGAGAGCCTAATCAACGAGGGAGAGTTGAACTTCAAGTTCAAGATACAAGCAGATACTTTTTGCCGTGTGAGGCGTTTATTGAAGTAGAAGGAGAGCTTGTAACAAATGTTGCAGCTGATACGCCATATGGGGATGACCAAAATATCCGAGTTGGTTTCGTAAATAATGGCATTATGGCGCTATTTAACAGTGCAAGATATATCATTGATGGAAAAGAAATTGAATCAATAGAACAAAATGTTGATATTTCAACAACAATAATCGGACTTGCGAGATATTCTGATGATTATACAAGGTCGGCTGGTCCGTCTATGATGTTTGCTAAGGATACTTCTGAACATGCTGACCATATTCAGTTTATTAAAGTACGAACTGCGCAAGCTACTGCAGAAGCTGATCAACAACTCGCAGCTAATCTAGACCGTGAAGATAGACCAGCCGCTGATTTCGACATTTTAAAAAGGGTCAATGGTAATTTCAATCTAGGATTTGCAACACGAAATGGAACATTAAAAGGACAACATCGACGGTTTTCATGTGCAATTCCGTTACATCATATATTCGGATTCTGTAGAAATGTCAGAAAAGTCATCTATGGAGCAAAGCATACGGTCGTGTTAGTGCGAAAGGAGAATGACAATGATGCAATCTGGCGTGATGATGATGTTGATGATGGTAAAGTCATTTTAAATAAATTGGTTCTATGGATACCCGTCTTGACACCAGCAGTTACAATAGGGCAAGAATTACTATCGTTTATGGACACAGGTGGAAAATCATTGCTAAGTTGGCTAACAACAACGACTGATACGAAGCAGGATAATGTAAATGGCACATTTACATGGCACTTAGCATCAAAACAAGGTGTTTCAGCTCCACGTCATATCTTTATAGCGTTACAGGATGCAAATCGAGTGGGTCGTCAAGTATCTAGTCATATGATATTTGATAAATTAGGAGTAAGTGAAGTTTCGTTGAGAATAAATGGACAACAAGAGCCAGCAGAGATTGTACATCTTAATTATGAAAACAACAACATAGCTCGTGTATATCATAGAATATTGTCGTATATGGGTCGTGATCAAAATGTTGATACTGGTTTGCAAATATCGCAAATTGATTTTGAAAAACACTATCCGATTTATTACTTTTCATTGGAACATCTTGACATGATGAGACAATCTGTTGTTGATATATACTTCCAAGCTCGGGTACAACGCCCTGCTGGTATAGCCGATTATAGAGCAGTTGCTGTCATTCTCAGTGATAAATCAATATTGTTAGAAGGAGTTGGCGGACGAATGAGACTTATTGATGCACCAGTAGAAAACCTGTAGTTAGGATTTTCGCAATAAGATCAATTGAAAGTGTAAATTACATTTTAGAATAGAATGACATATAGTATTGTTAATGGCCAGTTGACTGATGGTCAGGTCAAGAAATTGAAATCAAAGTCTGCTAAAGAATGTGGAACTACAATAACGCTGAAACCCACTCAAATGTCCGGTGGTGCACATAAATTATCATTGACAGATTGTCAAATAAAACATTTCAATGATGCGCTAAAGAACAAACGAGGAGTTCAAATTGATTTTTCGAAAGCAGCAATCGCCAGTATGATAAAATCAGGTGGTATATTCCCGCTGTTAGCTGCTATTCCAGCATTGATTGCAGCGGCTGCCCCAGCGGTTGCGAAGGCGGCAGCGTTAGGAGCCGTTGGTACTGCTGCAGGAATGGCCCTCAAAAAAGCTACTGGGAAAGGCTATAAAAAAAGGAAAGGGTCTAAGACTACCAGGAACCCCACACAATTGGTACAAGGGCACGGGCCTAAGAATACCAGGAACGACTTACTAGTGGAAAAATCCCTAGGATTTTCACCAATGTCCAATTTTGATTTAATTGATGCTGTAAAATCATTATCAATAAAAAAACTTTAGAGGTGTTTTCATGAGAGATCAATTACCGTTAAAACCAATGAAAAATGAAACAGGTATTATCAATCTTGATAACAGCAGCGGAAAAGGAACTCATTGGGTCGCATATGCAATTGATCCACGAGGAATTGTCTATTTTGATTCATATGGATTAGCTCCACCAAAAGAATTCATGCGATATGTATCCACAATAACAAAGTCATCTCCAATTTTTTATTCCACGCTACCAACACAACAGTTAAATGATCCACCGATATGCGGTCGTGAAGTATTAAATGTCCTTGCAGAGATATCTAAATTTCCAAGGAAACCACCACAAGTTGTTGTTAATGAATATACTAGCAGGCAATGGCAAAAACGATAGCGTTATGATTTAGAAAAACGTAGCGTTTTTGTATAATGATTGATATTTGGGAACGACCTTTATCAGAATAAAAATAAACAGAAATCGATAGTAAATTCGCTGTGGAAAGTGTAAAAAAAATAATCGAAGATGAAATCGCCGAGACATTAAATTTGTCAAGTGTAGATCCTGGGGAAATAGTTGTATTTCAAGATCGCCAGGGCAAATTGAAATCTAGTAATGTTTCATTGGATGATGTCTTAATACGAAGACGTGACGTCGTTGAAGATACAATAGCGTTATATTCAAATGATGGAAAACTCAAACCAGGTGTACTTGTTTCTACAATCACAGATGCATTAAAAAATTTAAATGAAGAACTTGAAAAACATATAACAGCATATACTTCCCTTTGTCGAAATATTATCAATAAATTTTTTGCAACACCAGCTGTAACCTCTCCATCTCTCGCTGAAATTAAATCCAATTTTGATGAAATTAAATCCAATATTAAAAATATTAATGATACTGGATTTAGTATTATTAGAGATAACATTAATAGTAATAAAAAATCTATCGAGGATATTACAAAATTTAAAACAGACAATCTTCCGCTACTTGAAAGAATAAAGATTCCTCATGAGAGGAATATCATAAATATGGTATACACAGTTCTCTCTGGATCATTAGATTGGGAACCTAAAAAGAATACAATAACTCTCACTGTGTCAAAGCCGGGTATTTATCGATTAACAATAGTGTCACTGAATCAGTTTAATATATCATCATCGACTTCATATGGATACAACAACGTGATTTCAACGACTATTGACCTGGATGAATACAAACGGTTTACAATAACAAGCACTGATCCTAATTTAAATAAGACATCATTTGTATGGTACATGGAGTTTGTAGCTGATCTAAATTAGAATTTTTAACAATTAGAAACCACTTGAGATTTTAAAATAATATGATTCCGTCTTCGCAATATCGCTATGATACCGTCAAAGAGTTCTTAACAAAACTCAAAACACTCATTGATGAGTATGAAATAAAAATTAAAAAGTATCGCAGGAGAATTACCGTAATTGATGTTACAGTATACTCGGTATCTGGTATAATGGCCGGTGCTGGTATTATACTATCTTCAGTAACAATGGTAGCTCCGATTGCTGTCCCAATTGCTATTTCCGCGGTGACAACATTTGCTGGAATTGCAAATGCTATTACTAAAAAAATATCATCGTGTTCTCAAGAAAAACTTAACGATTATATAGTAAAACATCAAGCAGTATCTAACGGTTACTCACAATTATCCTCGTTGATGTCATCATCGATTGATGATACGATAATTACCGAAGACGAATTCTCCGCGATGATACGTATTTATGATACTACGATTAAAAACGCTAGCGTTTTTTCATCTATTGCAAAATTAGACATTATAAATAATAATAATAATGTCGCAAGAGATTCAACTACTTCAGCGGATAGCAGAAAATACCACTCCGCGGAAAACAAGCATGATATCAATATCGTCAACAAACCCTAAATTCAGTGTGAATTTTCCTTCACCTGTTTCAGTAAAGTAAATCGCGTTGGCAAAATTACGAGTGTATCATAGTTGGCCTAATATTAGATCGGTTTCATTTGGCGGTCAGAGACCTAATAATTCTCTGGTATTTGCATATAGGAATAAAAAAGATGACACTCCAGATTGGAACGTTGTTTCAATACCAACTGGGTCCTATCAAATTGAGCAAATTAATAATGAATTACAACGTAGAATAAAATCCATTACTAAAAAAGAATCAAAAATTGCGATAACAGTTCATGAACCAACACTATCATCTACAATTGAAATAGGCTCTCCTGGGTACGTTGTAGATATTTATAACAGTTCAATAAGAACAGTATTAGGATGGCCCGAAGATCCACCTAGAAGTGCTGGTAATTCCACGCCCGAGCCTGTAAAATCTGATTACGTCACTGATGAAATAGGACCTGAAAATCCATCAAAAACTTATAAAAAATTCGAGGATATAAACTTCACAAAAAGATATCGATATAAGAATCAATATGGTGAAGATGTGTGGAGAATTCCATTTTTTAATGATTATATCCCACAGGAAGGTGAAATTCTGGAAATACATGGAACAAGTCCAACATTTGTAGACATTAAAGATCACATCCTTGATAGAATGAATAATGATTTTTTGTTGCTATTACCGTCGTTAAGATTTGGCTTTCTTACACAAGCTGAGTTTACTAGTGTAGTCGCCGCGGGTAATAAAATCATCGATGACATGGAAATATTTAATTCGAGGATTACTAATCTCTTCACTGATGAAAATAACCCGATTTCAAAAACTAGCTCAGCTCAAGATTATAATAAAAATATAAATGAAAATCCAAATTATAAATTACCAGGATATAATGTTCCCGAGTTAAGAAAAAACTCAGAACTGCCATCGACGAAGGATTTAATAAAATTTATCAATCGTGGAAAGATAGCCAGCCGAAGCCTATTATCCTCACTTATAATAATTCTCCAGACAGCGACGGTAGACATATCGCACCGAACAATGTGAATATTTCATCGGTGATCGCACTTAATTTAACGTGTGATGTAATCGAAGGGAGTTATCAAATTAATATGGAACAATCAAATCAAGCCCGACAAGGTTACATTCTTTATTCATTTTCACCAACAGCACCCCCCGGATTTTTAATTGTTGAAAATCCGACTAATCCAGTCTATATGCAATGTCAAAATGATTTACTAACTAGAATTAATTTTACACTCACCGATCAGTCAAATAATTTGATTGATCTACGTGGTGAAGTATTATCGATTAGTCTGTTTGTGAAAAGCTAACAAATAATTTGTATTAATCAGCAGCAGGGAGGGTGAAATGACAACATATTTGCGACGTAGATGGCAGCAATTTGAGGGTGGTTATGACAATGTATTTGCGACAAAATTGCTAAGGCTCCATTTGTAAAATGGGGTCTTTAATTTTTTTTTGGTTAAAATATGAGATTTCGTAGGAAGGTTCCATTTGGCATTCTGAGGCTTTAATCGATTTTGTCGCAAAAATTTGTAGACGTAGATGGCAGCAATTTGAGGGTGGTTATGACAATGTATTTGCGACAAAATCGCTAAGGCTCCATTTGTAAAATGGGGTCTTTAATTTTTTTTTTGGTTAAAATATGAGATTTCGTAGGAAGGCTCCATTTGGCATTCTGAGGCTTTAATCGATTTTGTCGCAAAAATTTGTAGGGTTCACCCTCCCTGCTGCTCATAATCGTGCTCTCTGAGACAGGATATGAACGACAAACGGAATAACACAAGAATATACTAATGCTGAGCAAAAGCTAATACTTCTAAAAGAAAGTAATAAACGTATTTAATCAACCTTTGTTTGTCAATTTCATTTAAATCATGGATATTCGTTTCTAAAACTAATTGTTCTCAAATGAGCTTTATTTATAATAACACCCATCCATCGCACGTTAGTCATAACTGTAACAATGCAGAGCACACGTTCTATTTACCATACAACACGAGAAAACGAATTCTAAACTAACTTTGAGATAAAAAAATTATTCATGTTAATTTATGTTTATTAAGACACAACTTATATACTTGCAAATTCATTCTGTCTTTCACATGAACCGTAATATTAACAAAATATTGTCCTAGAGCCTGTCTCTGTAGACGTTGTAATGCGTTGAGTGAACGAAATTTTACAATAGGATCATTTGCATCCTAAATAACTGATCTTACCTTCGGTAGATGTTTGTTGTCTTAAGCGTAAACTACATTACATAATTGATTTTATTACATGACATAATTTAGTTTACTAAACGATATAATTTAATTTATTACATGACATAATATAATTTAATAGTTCTCATCACAGTTTAATATGCAAAAACTATGCTAAATGGCACAGATAAAATTTGTATTAGTACTTGAGTGTCTTCTGGGTAGAACATTTTCTGACTGACCATTACTGCTCTCATTATTTAAGAAAGTCTCCCCGGTTTATATTATATACAAGGAAAATCAATCAAGTTTGCAGAGCTTACATATGTAGTGTTTGTGTTTGAAGGTTTCCCATATCTGCGGATCGAACTTTGGCCTACCGATAATTTTCATGGCTGAAGGTTGTGTTTAATTGACGTTTCTTTTCTCATGCTTTTTATTTGAAAATAAGCTAAGGCCTAGAGTCACTTGTCTGTCTGAACAGGCCTTGATCCATGGCATTATATTATGTATTAGGGCACGTGAAATTTGTATATTAATGATGAGACTCCCAAATACTAATCATATTGTTTGAGTGCAATCTATGTACTCATATATATTTTGACATGAAACAATTATTTGATATTTTCATTGAAAGACGAAGTACTCATTTACATTTGTAACTAATACTACCCACGGGATAACGTAAAGTGCAAAGTTGGTTTTTATCATCTGGTTACTTTCTACCACTAGCAAGAGCATATATATCATAATGCAAACGTAAAAAATTATACTTTGCGTTATAACAAATGGTAGGAATAGTATAGGTCTAAAGATTTTGTTTTAGGACATGGACGTTGACACGATGAAGTAAAGATTACATCGTCCGCCAGATTAACTGATCAATGGCTCGTTCTCTGTGTGACATCGAAACTTAATTGCATGCTGCTTACTCCAGCTTAGACTAGGTTTGTTTCTTGTTGCAGATTTTATTAAAATGCTTCAAGAGATTGTAGAAAAGACCAATGATTCGGAATATGAGGTCTTATTCACTGTGAGGCAATTAACACGAATAATCGTTGCACTAGTAGAAACATCTTCCATTTTCCTCATAATAAAGGTAACTACGAAGATCATGAAAATTTTAGATTTCGTTTATATCTAAATCACACACTGGTCTTTTGGATCATTTCGAGGAGGGTACATTCTCCTTCCATTCTATAGTCATTGTTATTTCATTTGACGCATATTCAGTTTTAATGTCACGACAAACTCGTAAATTGTTACACATTAATCTTAAGAATTTAGTAGCACGTGCTTTAGTTTTAAATCTGTTTTTGTTTTTTGATTTTATTGTAGCTGTGGGCAGCTAGGTAGATGTGGAGCTGTGGGCAGCTGGGTAGCAGTGTAGGGTAGCTGTGTCTGTGTTTAGCTGTTTAGCTATGAGTAGCTATATTCGCGGATGTACCATAGAACAACAAGAGTTAAAAACTTGTGCGCATGGTGGATCCATGAAGAGGGCCATTGGGTCAATACGAGTTTTTACGAACCCAATGTGCAATTTTCTTAAATTTGACAAGTAAACAAAATCAAGGTGTTTCATTAGCAATTTTGTACAAATATCTGAATCATGCTTCTATATTATTTTGCGGAATGTACAAATGACTAAGTTACCAGTCACATGTTTGTTTGAATTGATTGTGGTTTCAACTGAGTAAAGTGTTATTGTTTACATTACATGATATTATGTGAATCTCGCTTTAAGTTCGTAAGATTATGCTAATAGTACCGTCATATCTGAAGATATTAATCACATTTGTTATGGTTGTTTTTTCACAGGTGAATGCTTGTATTAAGTAATCAAATGAGTCGTGTGTTCATGGCGTGATAGAATCACTATGAATACATTAAATTAATTAATTTCATAAAATCCATCTTTTACCACAATGTCTTGTACTGGCATTATGTCCATGCATCCATTAAGGTTAAATCCTATTAGACAATGAATGGATGAATATTATTTGTGCTTGAGTTACTTGTTATTGATGTTGATTATTATTATTATTATTATTATTATTATTATTATTATTATTATTATTATTATTATTATTATTATTATCATTTATATTATTATTATTATTATTATTATTATTATTATTATTATTATTATTATTATTATTATTATTTTTATTATTATTATTTTATTCAAATGTTTCTGTCCTAACGTTTAGTGCAATTTTTAAGCATAAGCATTTTAAATTAAAAGTAATTTTAAATGTAGCATTCGAAGTGAATTATTAAATTTCCAAATAATATTTCTCTTATTGCAATGAAGATAACAAAGATATAATTTTACTTAAACTACAATTTGATAGTTTCACACTTCTAAAATACTTTACCATAGCGGAGATATCTTAAATTTAAACTTTTCTTTTTAACGAAGTTTCTACATTGTGATAAATTAGTGTATATAAATGGATTTTATTTCTCTACATTAGCAATCTGCACTAGGAAACCATACAAAAATGTTGGTATCTGAGTTCGAAATATCGGTTGTAGAGAGTGAGTTTATACAAAGCAAGCTAAATAACATAAATATTGATAGTGAGAAAAAAAACATGATGTTAAAAAGGCCCTTGAATATTTCAATTCAAGAAATTATACTGAGTGGTGTAAGAGACGAAATGAATTCGGATTAATTTGGAATAGTTTACTTGCCTGATGAAAGGGTTGTTATCGCCGACTATAAGAACAGCATATGCTGTTTGAATGATTTTTCTTACAATAACATGTCTAGCTGTAAGATGTCTTTAAGCCCTTGTGGTTTGTGTATTATTGATAAATATGAAGTAGAAGTCACACTTCCTGATGACAAGAAGATCCCATTTCAGATGACCGGTGAAACAATAGAACCATCAGGATATATAACCACAAAACGTAAGTGCAGGTCATTAGTCGATCAGAACAAGGAGGAACTAGTTTATGCTGGTACCGTGACCGACATGAAAATATACTACTGGGGGACCATCACCCTGGATGGAGTGGAGAAATCATGCTGTTGCTATATAGATGCCACGAAATATTGAGATTATGTTCGCCATGGAGCCTACTGTGAATTTAGCAGTTTCATGTTTGTGTCCTGCTAGAAATAAACATTATGTATTATAATTCTTCAGGAAACGCATTTATGTATCATTACTTGTCTGCAAGAGTTGCCCAAGTTGCCACGGAATAGATGCAGATTAAACCAAGTATATATATTCAGTTTGTACTTCACACATGCAAAGAAGATATGGGATTATAGCTGCCATATAGCCCGCTGTCAGCTCAGACATAACAGTTATATGCTGTGCCGAACTAGAAACACATTTGTGTATTATGGCTGTTATTGTACAAGAATTCTCCAAATACAGATTAAAAAAGGGATACATTTGGTGCTATACTGATGCTAGGAAAAGCAGCTGAGGTTATTGTTTCTATCTAGATGTGACGATCAACCTAAACGTATCAGTTCCATGATGTGCCCTGCTAGAAAAAAAAAATTTCTGTATTATAACATGTCTAGTTCACAAACTACCTCGGAAAACATATAAATGGATATACCATGTATATTCGTACAGTTGGTGCTATACAGATGAATCAAAACGCTGGGAGTATTGATGGCATGCAGACTGTGGACAGCTCAGACATAGGAGTTGCATTATGTTCCCAATAGCATCAAGTTTTATTACAGCAGTTATCTTTCAAGTGTTGTCCCAGGTGTTCTAAATCTCTTTTCACATCTATACGACAGTCACGTAGCAAGGAATGTTCTGTACTTTGCGTACAGGTCCTGTATAGATAAAGAAAAAAAAATGAAAATATCTTTAACACAATCAGAACATGCCACGAGTATATCTAAATAGTTTATATCTCGGCCTGGAAAGCCAGTGGGAACAGATGATCATACTGCAAACCAGTTTTATGAATACAATATTAAACAACTAACTTAAGATACTGCATAAACCAATCAAAAACCCTTTTCATTATTTCTGAGAGTGGAGTCGAGCGACGTTTTCAGTAGAATGCGCGACTTATTAAACTTCGTAACAATAACCGAAAATGAAACATGTATTAATCAAACAATTTTAATATAACCTTTAAACGATCTCTGTTGATTCATAGAAACGAATCAATTATTTCAATAGGAAACACGTTTTTTATACGGTTTGCCTTGAACTCCTGACAATTACACCTGAAACTCAGATAGGGAATGGACTCTGACCCTATACCCCAACATAAAAATAACAAATATCAAAAATGGGGTGTCAAGGGTCAGAGGAAACTCGGACTAGTTAGCCTGAAGATCCCAAAACTAGGCCAATCCCAACGACAAACCGAAAATGGATTAGGAAACAAATAATTGGAATTATTAAACTTGGTTGCATCATAAAAATCTGAAGGAAAAATCAAATATTACAGAACGAAAGAGATTAACAAACACATGCAACAGAAAGTACCTAACTCAGAAGTTAAGATACAAATACATAACCCCAACTGATATTATGCAAATTTCAGGCTCCATATATGTACAGTTTATAAACAGCTATTCCAACATAAGTGCCAAACAACAACAGACTTACTCCAATTACCTGATGAATATATACCACCCGATTATGCTGTCATCCGTCACACTAACAACAAAGAAATTTCAAACTGCACAGTAACAGACTGTAAAATATCAAGTTCCCGAACGTGTAATATTCAACTGAATCAGCAACCAATTCTACGGATCAAACATCACAGTACAAATTATGTTTGTTATGAACCTCCCGCAAAATGTGCACGAGATCCCTAACTGGGTCAACTTCTTGCAACAAGCGATTCTCAAACAGGGCCAACACAGCAAAAACGTAGGATATTAATTGAAAGGGACACTTACAGTCAGTAGGAGTATGGAAATATGCACATAAACGATATCAACGAAATGCAGTTAGGTGTAAACTGTTTAATTACATCTTGTGCCTTGATTATGTTTATTTTTCTGGATGGATGCGTAATCGCCTTATAAATCAAACTGGCCAGACTGTTACTGTCCATGACGGCGAACAATGCAAATTCAAAGCTGGCATGCATATTATTTAAAACAAAACTAATCGCAAATATTAGCTTTTTGTCTTTTAATTTCATTTAATATTATTAATATAAACATAAAGCCATTAGTATGAGTGGCATGTACACGAAAGTAAGAATCACTATAGAACTTGTTTGAGCATACATATGTGCGATGCGTTGTGAAGAGTTCACTCCCGTACAATGCAGTATTTATGCCCGTCCGGTTTATCTCCCATATAAAATGGAAACTTGTAAATGTATAATTAAAATATATGTACAATATGTACATTACACAATATGTACTCTGTGTGACTAGCTAGAGGTACTGATCATGTTTAATTTTATAAGCATCATAAGACATAGCAAACTCTCTTCATGATTGTGCACTAAATATTTAAATCCTTTATCTTAATCTGTGTCTAGAGCCAAGGCTTTTCAAGTTAATAAACCTGTTTTACCTGAAGTTTCCAAGTTTCATTATTACAGATTTATAAACAGCTTTTATCCTATTTACAACTTATTGTATTCTAGATTTAATCTTTTTGTCCTCGTTTAGGTATCATTTTGTGTCTGAGCTTTCTATGTAATCTACTTTGTTTAAGAAATTACACATTTCTTGAGTCAACATCTTTAGTAGAAAAGCCTGATTGCCTTGATCACTATTTCTTTTGAGTGAAAGTATTTATTAAAAATAATATTCACAGGAAATACAAAGTTCTTGTCGATAAGAACCATGTAATGAAATCTTAATTTGGAATTATATAGATTGCAGACAAGAACAATTCGAAAGGATATTAATGTGATTCAGTGTAAGGCTGTAAGTACATTGCCCTATTGCATGTTTCTGACATACTAACATATATAAAAATATAGGCACGTCAACATATTCAATATAAGAGTTTATTTAAAATGTCGCTATAATTTACGTGAAGGGTTGTACCCTTGGATTTGTGATATAACGAATAGATTCGTTAGAGACATAATCATGGAAGTTGATTTAAACTTTCACTTTACAATAGTTGATGGTATTCTCTTTCTTCTGTCACTTACTTTATTACAATAATCATATATAGATATCAATTTAATTTCTCCAACCTGTATGATATTATTGTTTGTATTAAACTATCAATTCTGCCAACAATTATCAAGATTCTACTACAGAATCCAGGGACAGCACTGTCTGTTCTGTATGGTATATATTTAGAATTTTCTGTTATAAAATTGCCATAAACTAGATATAGTAACATTAGCAGTATTTATGCCGTGATGAACCATATCTAGCGGCATTCACGCAAATTTAGACGAACCAAGGCGCAGCAGTACACGGTAGCGAATAGTAGGCATACCAGTGGGCAAATACAAAACCCTAGCAATTAGTCAAACTAGGAAAAACCACATGAAAAAGATCCTGTTAAATTCAACATCAACGATGTATTTCAGTTTAGCTTATTCGCATGTGCAATTCTGATTTAAAACAAATTACTATCAATAATTACAGATTCTTCTGACTTGGTATCTCACAAACTAGAGCTTTATAAATATGCTCATGAAATATACAGTTACAGGTAGTACCTCGTGACTCCCAGGGATATGCTGATTGAGGATAATTGTCTCATCGCACCTGTGGTAGCAAGATTTGTCTCATTATGAAGGGAAGAAAATTTACATTGACTCTACTTGACTTTAGTATACCCTTATTGTCACTACTCTACCGACTATCCTATCTTTACTTCATCTTGGACCATGCACTACTTAATCATTAACTGTCAAAGGTGACTGCACTAAATATAGTATGCATATAATTATGTACTTGCAAACGTACATTTAATATTGAAAAATAAAAAATAGGATCAAATAGGTCTTACAAGTATGGAGGTACTCATAATTTTTCTTATTCATTGACCACGCATTACCTAATCCTAAAAGTCAAGTGTTACAGTACCAAACATAGCATGCATATATATATATATATATATATATATATATATATATATATATATATATATATATATATATATATATATATATATATATATATATATATATATATATATATATATATGAACACGTAATTTAATATTGAAAAATCAAGGTCAAACGTAATCATAGGAACACATAGGTTTTACAAGTATGAAGGCGCTCATTACTATTTTACAAATAAACATATTTTTGTTGTTGTTATGAAGTTTAATATTTATGCGTAAAGACATTCGATATAGGGCATAAATTATATTTGGTGTAGGAAGAACACAGGGAAATCCTGTCATAATCAACTGGCCCACGGGAAGCTAGAGGTTTATACTACCATAGAACCTGTTATAAGTAGTCTAATGCTATTTACAGTGATTATTCAAGGACACAGGGCCTGTTAAAGGTCAGTTGCTTTGTAAATAGTCAAGGGATTAGTGATTGATCTGAGTAATGCCACGTCAAACACTGGAGTAACCAAAGGTTATTTATGCGTACAATCTTAAAGTTTACAGGCAACAGCGCTTCATTAATGGGTTCACTTAGTTGGGGAAAGGAGTATTATGGGAAAGAAAAATAGACACGAATTATACACAATGAATACTCAACTACTTATAGTTGTAGAGCTTAGCGAACGATCTAGAGAATGACACATGAACCCTTGTCAGTAGTTACAGGTTACCTATTTGCTTTAGTTTAATTGAATTTTACAGCCTTTATAATCAAATGCATAATGAAATGCATATATAAAGAAAATTATAAAATATAATGAAAAATCTTTTTTAAAACTAAATGCACATAAGCATGCATGAATGCACGCATTCACAAAAACAAATACAGAAACATACATACACACAGACATACACACAGGCACGCACGCACACACACATACAGAGATACACACATACATATTTTTGTACATAACCTTAATCCAATAGACATCCGATCGACAAAACGGTTCATAATGAAATGATTTGATTTTATCGTAAAGCATTTATACACAGGAATTGTAGCTCAATATCGTCTGTGTAATTTATGTATTCGGTTTCTCCCGTCTATATAACGCCACATGTCTGGAGGAAGATAAAACCGAACTCACAATTTCGAAATATTGTAGAATACACATTGGTCACCATACGGTATCGTTGTGCAAGGAAAACTAAACCCGAATATATTCATTTAATTATAACTACACTGTAGTTTAAGAGCATTTGTTAAGAAAAGAATTCTGTATAAATCTTTTTATATTACTTTTATTTTATTATATGCAATTATTAATAAGAATATATTAACATAATTCTAATGTTGTTAAAAACATCGTGTTTACTTGAGTCGTAAATGTGACTCATATGAGCACGTGCTGTGTATGAGAAATTCATTTAGGAAGAGCTATGAAAACGATTAGCTGATACTTGGTCAGGCTTTCCTAATGTCCAGAGTTATTAGGAAATTGCTTGCGTCCTCCGTGCGCGTGTAATTCAAACATGCTATTAAAATTAATTTATATGTTGAAGTTTTTTGTAAGACAGTCAGTCTAGAGTCATACAAAATCGTAGAGTCGTAAAGTCAGCTGAACTTTATTGTAACATCTTAGAGTTAAACAAAACTTATATTACCTTAACAAAATTAATTTTTGTGCTAGAAGTTGTCTGTTCGTATGGCAACGTAGAACAACATGTCTTGTAAGTGGAGCTAATTAATTTATAATTCATTTTTCTGAATAATTGTTTTCCTGGGGAAGATCATTACTGGTTTGGACAGAGATATTTTCCGAAGATATTCTAAATTGGAACAAAACAACAAAAACTGTGATGTATTGTGTAAATTCTGGAATTTTATGTTAGACTTCGTCTGACGTGTTCATCTGCCATTTTGAACCGGACTGAACAACAGAATGTGCTTAGAGCTTTTTACAGGACTTATGTTTATCTTCTGAAGAAACAATTTACCTCGTTTTGTAAACCGTAAGACCTTTTCATATAATTACATTATTTCATTTTTTTCTAGGAAAAAAATTATTTTTGTTAAAACTCGTAAAGCTTGTTATCTTCACTCTTTATTTATTTTATTTTGAACGAGCCGATACCTAATATAATAAAGAAATAAATTTATACAAATCCGTGACATCCGTGTGTTTTAGTGATCTTGCCGCTTGAAGCATGATGATAGTTAAACACTTGAAGGTTCAATTAATCTCCGAAAAACGGATTTGAACGACAGAGTTTACAACACAAAAATATAACAAAGCAGCGCAAAAGGAGTCGACTAAGAAAGCAAGCAATAATCGATTTTGAACAAACAGTGTTTTGCTATTATATAATTCTCATTTATTTATTTAATGGATTTATGTTTCCAAGACCAGTTTATTTCTAATGCAATCAAATTTGTTTAAATTTTCATTATCTACGAGCCTGTTTTTAAAATGAGACCCACTACGCGTGAATCTTAATTGTAAAAAGTATAGCACAAGTTCTTGTGACAGTGCAATGTTAGTAAACCACACCTAAATTGCGACTTTCTCTAGCAAATGAAATATGTACTAACCTACAAAGGCACGAGTCATAGCTCTAAATTCAATTACTAAAATAAACATCGCTTATATGTTGGTATGCACAGCACACACTTTGCGATTTAAGGAACGTCAATAATATTTTATAAGCTGTTTACGAACAGGACAAAGACCCATTGTTGCAATAGTGCACGAATTACATTTTATTTCTATAGTCAAAAGTTTATAGTTAAGGATATATATATATATATATATATATATATATATATATATATATATATATATATATATATATATATATATATATATATATATATATATATATATATATATATATATATATATATATATATATATATATATAGATAGATAGATATATAAAGAATACAAATCTTATGGCGAATAACAACCCTCTCAAGCGTACTGGATCCACCAAGGGATCACGTGTGTCAGGGATTAATTAAAATATATGCAATAAACTGACGACGAACTGTTCGTCGTCAGTTTATTGCATATATATATATATATATATATATATATATATATATATATATATATATATATATATATATATATATATATATATATAGAGAGAGAGAGAGAGAGAGAGAGAGAGAGAGAGAGAGAGATGTAAAGAATGAAAGAAAACAGAACCACTATTTACTATTTACCCCCAGCTTCTTCGGAGTTACTTTGTCCTGTTTCAGAATCGGTACAAGCGCTTTATTATCAGTCGCATTTGACATAAGGAACGATTCATTTTCAGAGCTTAAGTTTGAATCTTGCGAAATTAAGTCGCAAATGTTTTGTATGAAGTAACGTTTTTTATTACAAGAATATTTAGTCATTGTAAGACAGCGAGCAAGAAATATATAAAAATTTAACATTATCTTATTCATGTTCCTATCTTACTTTTCTTTAGATAAATTCTCGAAAGCAATCTTTGTTGATATAAGTACAAATGCTCCTTGTATTTTTCTGATATTTATGGATATTTTCTAGTCATTTAGACGTTTTGTATGCTTCATGCTCTAATTATCCTTTGAATGGCTTTTATGGTTATTTGAGAGACGCCAGATAAACCGTGATGTCATACACTCAATAGATGCTGCTGTCTCCACGGATTTAAAACATCCATACGTTTAATATAAGTGCCACAATTGTTTCCTGATGGCACAAGAATCGTTCAACTTCCGACCTTATTCCATTGTATCCCACAGGGATGTAAAAATGAGGGTCAGAAACCCCATTGGTGTCAAAACTAGGGAAGAAATAAAAAATGTGTGGGTCAAATATTTCCTGAATTTTTTTTTGTTATCCATACTTTTTCATCTGAAATAGGCTATTGCAAATTGCACATCATACGTTCTCTCTCTCTCTCTCTCTCTCTCTCTCTCTCTCTCTCTCTCTCTCTCTCTCTCTCTCTCTCTCTCTCTCTCTCTCAAATACAAATAAAACAACACTCCCAACTAACACACAAATGCATTGTCCATTAAAAGAATAATTGTATAAGTTGACTTCGTTTTAGTTTAAAGTTTTACTTTTGACAGTCTCTTTTTATACAATTTTTTAGCAATATTATAGACAAACACATTACATATAAGCCAATTCAAAAATCCATATAAATCTTTTCAACCAAATGACAGTTAATTTACTTCCTATCATACAATGTGTACTATCATCGAATTCATTGCACTTCCTCCTAAACCACATTTATCCATAAATCAAAGAGGCTAATGATTCATCTTCTCTTTAACAAGTTACACTCGAACTTTTAGATCTTTCTTTCATTGCAGTAAAGTTATCGAAATCTCCAACATCACTCCGAATTTGTAATCCAAATAATTTTTTGTTTCTGCAAGTTTACTTATTTCTTTGTTCTGAACGAATGTTTTATGTAATAATGTATTCTAAAGATATCTAGGACGATCAAGAACAGGTTTTTAAAAATTCTTAAACGCTCTCATGAAAGGATTATTCACTTGTGTAGTCGTCGCAGTCCCGAGATCAGAAGTCACACCGATAATCCAATGGATGTGCCGTAATCAATTCAAGGGAATATTTTCTCCATTTGTCATTAAAGTAAGATCCACATTTATACTTTCGTGTTCTGCTTATTTGCCATTGTTCTGACAAAAGGTCTGTGAGAGTGTAGTTAATTTTCCTGAGATTAGAGTACGAGGACAAATATATACGTCACTTCTAAGTTTAAATAAATCTTTACGGCTGAGTGTTGGGGTCGATATCAAAGTATTGAAAACGAGGAAAGAGATGTATGGAGTAATCGTCAAGTGTTTATTGTTGTGTCTGCAGTTTTGTGTTTAGGCGCAGTAGCTGAAATACCACGTGATAGAGAATACTGAAAGTGTCTGCAGAAAGCGTAATAAAGGGTACCGGATGTACCATATAGAGGTACAGTGATTCACTAGCAAGAAACAGACACCACACTAAAGAGGAACACTCATTTAAGTGCATTTATTTCATATGATGAAACATTAGTTGGCGACTGTGAATAGAACATTGCTTTAATCCAAAACCAACGTCGATTCTTATGGAACAAAGAGTGAAATATTAAAATATGAGTGCTTGTATTTTTATATTGCTGTTGTTCGTCCGTCGATTGGACGAAGACCAGTATAGTTATCCGTGAATTAAAGAGGCTGGGGCTGTTCTGTGCGTGCGTAGGTGGCTGATAAGGCCAATCCTTGCACGGAAGGTTTGGTTGCAGAATGGACACGAAATAAGTGGGAAACCTCCAGGATGGTCGCTGTGACCTGCTTTTCTAACTTGCCTCTTTATATCTGCAGCTGCTATCCTGTTCGATTCGCACAACTTGGTGCGTTTGTGCAGATAGGAACGCCAAGTGACTCGATTGCTAGCTGTCTGATCTCATAAGTCAGTGTTTATGTTGAACGCTTTCAATGCAGATTTCAAATTGTCTTTGAAGTGTTTATTCTGACCTCCGTGGGATATCTGTCCTTGCTGTAGCTCGCCATAAAAGAGTCTCTTAGGCAGCCTTTGGTCTGACATGCGTAAAAACATGTCCCACAGGATATTGGAAATGCTGGGGAGACCCTCTATGGCTAGCACCTCGGTGTCTGGGACTTTGTTCTGCCATTTGATGTGATTGTTTTTCCTGAATCTTATTGTGCGAACGTAGTTCAGATTCCTGGAATGGCGGTGATACACCGTCCACGTTTCTCAAGCTTAGTGTAATTTGGGAAGTACAACTGCCCTATAGACCTTTACTTTGGTCGTGATGCTGATGCATCTTCTATTCCATACATACTAATACAATCTGCAAAACGTTGCGCTGGCTATGGCAATGCGGATGTTCACCTCGTTCTCAATGGTGACAATCTGTAAAACTCTGCTGCCTAGGTAGGTGAAGTGTATCACTACGTTGCGTTTTTGTCTGTTGATAGTGATGTTTGGTTCAGTATATGGTTTCCCGGGGTTGGCTAATGCAGTAATTCAGTCTTCTTAGTATTGGTGGTGAGACCAAAGCTTGTGCAGAAACTGGAGAACTTGTCACAGCTGCATTGTATGTCTGCTTCTGAGCCCGCGTTGAGGGCGCAATCATCGGCAAATAAGAACTACATGATGTTGTCTGTCATAACCTTGTATTTCGCTTGTAGCCTCCTATGGGTTCTTCAGTTTTCCATCTGTACGGTACCTGATGCCGGCTCCAACATCTCTGTCTCTGAAAACATTAGTCAGCATGGCGGAGAAAAAAGGCTGAACAATGTTGGTGCCAGAACACAATCCTATGTGAGGCCATTGGTTACTGGGAATGGTTCAGATGACTTAATGTAAACTCAATTTCTTGAATAGTTCTTACAATAATAAACTATTGACTAAAAGATTTGTAACATAATACAACTTATCCAGTCATTTCGAAACTAGTAGTACTCATTACATTCAAATAATTCATACAGAAATTGCTTCCACTTTCTAGATTAATTTTCAAAAAAATATTGTATGGAAGAATGTTAGGTTAGGTATTTGGTTAAAAGGTTTAGATAATGTCTTTATCACCTGGAGCCATTGAAAATAAATGGTTAGGGTTACCTATACCGCATCCAGTATGCATCTACCAATGTTGATGTATATTTAATCAAAAATAATACAATTACTGTATTTATAACTGTTCAAAGAAGATAATATGTAATCTTTAGAATATTTTTTCTTGTCATTCCATGTCATATGGACACGATATTCCTTATAGTCAGTCCAATCCATAATGTCAAATCATTTCAGACGAATATCAATTACACCATTGCTTGAAGCAATACAACATATTTCCAAAGTGCAAAAATACCTATACATGATATGCGTTGTAAAAGAACGCAATAGTAAATACAATGAGATTTTAAATAAAGTGTAATGTACAAAGACGAACAATGTAATTGCTTTGATAATACATTAAAATACCTCATTACCAACAAATGGCCTTTTATTATCAAATATTTCAGTCTACTTGTTACATCAAACAAAAACAGCGTGGACATAGTTAACAAAATGAAATCAGATCTTGTTTATTAAAGAACAACAAATTTCAAAAATTGTGAATCAGAACTAGGTGGAAAGAAAATATACAAACATGTTTTGCATCATCTGGATTCTCTCAGTGTACAAATATAAAATAATACCAATTTTAAGTGAGCCTTATCAAATAAGTGATTTCTCAAAGGGATACCACTGTATATCACAATATGTAATTTACTTGATACTTATACAAAAACAGGAATAATTCAACGTGTTTTTAAGAAAATGAATGACAATCGCTTTCATATAACGAATTGTGTGGAATTTCATTACGACTCTAATGTTTCATTACATTATAATAAAAATAAACACTCATTCATAATTTATCATTCAATCAATTAGTATTTCTACATGAAATGATGAAAAGGCTGATTAGAGGTAGTTACAGGATTCATAGGTTAGATTACCTGTTTCCCAATGGCATTCCTACCAATGCATTGTAAATAAAATTCCATTAGATTAAAAAAAGGATAGGATATATATACAAACGTCCTTTTAAAATATATCACTGTACAAAAAGTTGCTTAATTCTGCATTATTATTTCACTGATTCAGGTTACATATTCACTGATCCATTTACCCAGCAATTAAGATATTCTAGAATTTAGGATGTCTGAGTATTTTTTTGACTTGCCATATTTTCTCGCCAATAATAAACAACCTATATTATTTCTAAATTTGTAATGTAAAAAATAAATGGATGCGATGCGATGCGATGCGATGCGATGCGATGCGATGCGATGCGATACGATACGATACGATACAATACAATACAATACAATACAATACAATACAATACAATACAATACAATACAATACAATACAATACAATACAATATAATATAATATAATATAATATAATATATATAATAAATATAATATAATATAATATAATATAATATAATATAATATAATATAATATAATATAATATAATATAATATAATATAATATAATATAATATAATATAGTTTAATACAATATAATACAATATGATATAATACAATACAATGCACATCATGCAATTAATCGACATGTTTTTCGAAAGATTCTCTTGGTGATTGCTTCTGAAGATAATGAAATAAAAATCACTGTAAAAAGAAATGTTGAATGAAATAATGAAATCACATCTGTGAATCAACATTATGATGATATATTTTTCTGACTATTCTGTTGTAACACGAAACCCAGAACAGCATGTGACAACATTATGATATACATTAAAAAAATCAAAATCTCAGCTAAATGACAAATAGATTCGCTATTGAAAACACATTGAACGATGTTTATTTGATCAAAACAGTTATGAAAACAATTAATAATGTATGGAACACAAAGCATGTGCATTTTAGGCGCATTATTTATACTATGAATCACGTCACAATTTGGATATCAAGTACAACAAAAAATACACAACGGTTCACCCAATTGATTTTGTTCCATACGTAAGTATATAGACATATTTGTATCAAAATTATTTGCTTTTCTCTATGTAATGATCACAATAATGTATGCAGTTAGCAGGTAATTATCCAATAGTCATAATTACCAGTGCATTAAACAAAGCAAATTAATTAAGCAGCTTGAAAAAGGTTGTCCAAATTATTTTTCAGGGAAAATAGTATCCTGCATTACGTAAATATCAATAATAAAAAGCTGCATAGTCAACCAATCCGAAATATCTGTCAAATGACAGCTACAAATAATTCAGTTCAAACCCAAGTAACAGATTATACCACGTTGGTTTACTAAAAAATGGAGGAAAATATTTGGCATGTTCACGTAGAGAAGTCCCCAAACTTTACTGGGAAAGATTTAGTCAATGGTATGCCAATGAAAGATTCCTCATTATCACACCCATAACAAACGTGAATTGCATGAATATAAATTGGTTTGGAAGTTGTTTTAGGCAGTTACGTCCAGTCGTTGACATATAATTGGATCTGAGTGTAACCGATATGATATACATTTCTAGAAATGAAACTTATATATGGTTTTCATTGTTCATAAAGATTCTTACTGGGAGTTGCCTGTTATGGATGAGTCATCTGTTCATGTGAAGGAAAAAGTAACAACGTTTTGGATTAATTTGGAATTGACATCGCATCAGTTGTAATATGTTGTCAGACAGATCGACATACAACGTGGAATAGTTTACACAGTCCATTATTTTTAAAAATATTTAACAGATGTATAAAAGTGTCAAACGAAAAGCAGAATTTAGTATACACTTTGCCTTATAAAGAAAAACGAAAGTTACAAGTCATTAAAATTGTTGCATACGTAGAAACAAAATATTTAATTCCTACCATCAGTTAGATAAAGTCTTCCTTCTTAATCCAGATCCATGGTAAGATCAGAATAATCCAAACCTGGAAAGAGATATATGCACAATTAATGTATACGTTCCATCTACCGCTACCAATATTTCTCAATGTAAGGATTGTTAGTACACCACCGTCCACCTTACAGGACAATAACAGTCATGGATCACAAAAAGATTTAATTGTTCACATTATTGCAACTTGGCTTATTTAATTGAATTAATTTGCTAAATCTTAGTTCTAAGCTATTCTGAACCTTTGATTGTGTCATGATACACCATTAAATACATAATGTTTATCATAATCCCAGTGACAAGGATCAGAGCATAAGGCTCAATTACTCATTGTATTCGCAATAAAAAACTTTTTACTCTTGGTTCCCAGTAACATCACTAACACTAATAATAAAGGCTGCAAAAGCAAACACCAATAACATTAATATTAAACTATAATAATGATAATGATAACAGAACTATAATAATAAAAGATATATCGACGATTATTTTAAAATCAAGAAAACTATTTAAAGGTGTAGAAACGCATATAACCTAATTTGAGGATAATATACATTACGAAAACAAATCAACTGGTGTACATAAAAAATGGCATCATAGGAACAAACAATATTCTATAATTGAAAAATATAAGAAGTTATTAATAATGTTCATTAATTTGGAAATTGTTGACACCTTGCAAGTGATGTAAATCCTAGAAGATACGTCTTGATTAGAAAGAACGTATAACGGCTTGAAAATGATACGATAAATCCTTAAACTTACACTTTAATGAACAAAACACAAATGCATGCACTTAAAGTATATTATTATTACATTGCAAATAACATTTTAGCAGAAGATTAAATAAACACAAGTAATATTGAAACCATTCAAAAAGAAACGTTTCTCTCGATCATACCTGTTTTTTCCTTGATCCATCTGTCATAAGCGTATGACAGCTGGTACACATTCGGAAAGCCATCTATAAAGCAGCTCTTATGTCCCCAGCTTAACAGACCCACCATTACAAATCGTCCATGCTTATTACGGCAAACCAATGGGGCTCCCGAATCCCGCTGTAATTCAAATTCCAATCTAACATTTAGCAAGATTTCTTTTAAATTATTGAACGATTTATTATATCTCGTTGATACTAGTAAACATTAATCAACAATGTTTTATTATGCGTTTTCTTTTCTTGAGTAATATCACTGTAACAAACTTTGAATGAATACAGTATCAATATACTCCAACCAAAAAGTTTTCAAGTCTCATCAAAGACATGAATAATTGATATACCCACACCCAATTCAATTTTCATATACCAATTCAAGTGTCATTGCCCGTAAAAGCATTAACTTTGATAGAGATGACATTAAATAAATACACAGTCTTAATAAAGTGCAGTATGTTGTTGCAAGCAAGATGAGCACCTAGAGACAGTTACTCCTATAGGTGTCGTCAGTCATCCGATTCTCGTCATTCGTCTCTAAGAATAAATAATTTAAAACCTAATTGCATGTTTCACATGCTTTACTTTTTAACAGACAATAATTCAATATGTCACTGTAATTAAATGTTTATTCAAATGAGAGTAAAAGACTGATGAAACTTCCAGAAGTGATCCATATAGACTATACATCTCATAAGTACGCAGCTTGTGAATTTAGCAGTAAGATAACATAAAATTCCAAACAATTCCGACACTATAATAGTCATCATTTACCAAGCTCTGTTAAATCATTACATTCTGCATTCGATGGGGTCATGGCTTAGTATGGCAACAAATCTGCCTCTGTAATGTGTATTTATAGCACCGAGTCAAATTAAGGCTGAAAACGTGAAACAAATATATTCTATATTAAATTTTATTAATCTTCCGTTACTTACGTTAATAAAACAAGTTGAAATCCTATTTTATATTTAAGACATTTTACATTTGCTAAACTTCCACCTATACGGTATAGTTCGTGCTAAATTTATAGATATATTTTAAGAACATGACTAGATAACGTAACATAGAATTGAAGAAACTTACATTACAGGTTGGAGAGCCAAAGTTTGGATTATCTGTGCAGATCGTGTTATCTTGAGGCGTTAAATCTCCAGTAGCAGCGTGTCTCTCCTCACATACCGTTTTGTTGAAAAAGTGAACACGAACCATACGGAGTTTTCCTTCCCATTTCCCTATGGTTAGGAACAGTAGACAAACATTAAGTGGCATGCAAAATATGAAATACAATTTCTTAACTCTAGCTTGCAATTATCTTTCAACAGCATATCACTTGTCAAAAAGAACCATTGTGACTTAGGTCCCTAGCAGATTAACAGCGGAAGTCGTCTGCAAAGACCCAATTACCGGATAGGGTAATCATCTCTCTCTCTCTCTCTCTCTCTCTCTCTCTCTCTCTCTCTCTCTCTCTCTCTCTCTCTATATATATATATATATATATATATATATATATATATATATATATATATATATATATATATATATATATATATATATATCACAGAATATTTTTTTAGACAAATCTGTTCCTAATTAGGATTTTTATCCACTTAATCATCCTTTGTTAAATCAGTAGTTTAATGAGTACTGTTCCCGATTTCTGTATTTCAGCGTTATTTAATTAATCAATGCTTGAGCAGAGATAGGGTTAGTAAACAAATATCTTTACTTCTGAGTTGCATTTTTGAAACTTATTTATTCATTTTATCTTAACCCTGATATAGTTGCTTGCATATTGTTCTCTAAAATATGATCTGATGATCTAAGTTTATTTAATTAAATAAAAACGGACATTGCATTATATTTGTAATTGTCTCTATTTTAATTAGTCCCAGTATTCTGACCTTTGTTCACTATAGTTCTAAATACTACTGAAATAGTCATGCCGTCTATTTTTTTCCATCCCACATATGTAACTGACTCATATTTAACACCAAATTTATGTTCATAAGCACCCACTTGTATTATGCATCAACACTTTCCATGTTCAAATAAGATTATGTGATATATTTCATAACTATAAAAATTATCATCATCATCAGTATCATTGGCAAGTACCTGCCGAACTAAATCGCAATTGAACCAACTTGGGAATAAAACATTTTTGGCTTATTATGTAGTCAGTATCTGAAACACCTGATTCGTAAAAAAATGGTTCAAAATACGCAATAATATTTGTTCATGGGCACATTGTTCAAATTAAGTTTCAAAGCAATTAATGTTGCGCATGATCAAATGTAAAATAGTTGCTACCAGAAAAATTCATGTCGCGACAAAAACAGTTTACTAAAAAGTATATTCTTCTCATAACACATTTGCATACGTGGGATTTTCAACGAATATGCAATAGTTGTCGCCTTTCTCTGTTCTCCGAGGGCGACAATTCGTACTAGTTCGCGCAAAGGCACAACCAGACAGCATGTCTGCTTAAGTACTTGACATGGAATATTTTTCCCGCGAAGCCACTCTGATGCTCTGCTAATGCTTCCTGTTTGTCACGCAGAGAATAAGCTACATTCATTTTCTGATTGGCTGTTTTTGTTTATTCTGTACAAGAGCAAACAATAACTAACAATGAGTCTCAATGCAACATATTTCAAACTGCGCACTGGAAGAGCATGATTCAAAATGACCAAAGAAGTCGACATTCATTTCAAAGTAGACACTTTGCGTGAATGTGGTTTTTAAATGATTAACAAAGCACTTTATTAAACACGTGGAACATATTTCTGGATTAATATAGTTAGCACGGATTGGGAGGTGGGGGAAAAGTGCTAACCGTGCAAATCTGTGCTCACTTGTAGAGTGGGAGTATTTTCAAATTACCTTCTCTGATTTTACAAATAAATATGAGTGCATGTGACTACAAAGCGCTTTTTCAGGTGGCTCATAATCTTCCCGAATAACATGTCATCATATAATAGTTATTCACCACTACTGCAAACGAAAATAATAAGCATACGGATATTATAGTTTTGTTATATATTCTACCTCCTTTGCATCGATGTGTATCTTTTCAACATTATGAATGCATCTATATATATATATATATATATATATATATATATATATATATATATATATATATATATATATATATATATATATATATATATATATATATATATATATACCAATCATTTCACACCTAGATTTCATTCTCTGTTATTAAACTGTTTCATAGATTTCGTATAATTATCATTATAAGTATGCGCTTTTTATTGATAATCAATTTTGAACTCGTTTAGCATGGAAGTATTTTGAACATAGCAAAGAAACTTTGGAATTTGAAATCCATTTTCAGAAATAGTTTTTAAGCTAGGCCACAGAGAGGAAACAGCATGCACGGTTTAGAGTATGATAATTATATATATATATATATATATATATATATATATATATATATATATATATATATATATATATATATATATATATATATATATATATATATATATATATATATATATATATATATATATATATATATATATATATATATATATATATACACATACGACCTTGTTAATGAGATGGAAAAGATTTAGAAGGAAACCAGGGTTTCAACACAAGGACCCTTTTCATAGACCTCCTGAGACACCCCAAACCCACCCACCCATCACTACAGTAGTATAAGGAAAGGCCGGTTTGAAAACACTTTTTACCATTTGTATCCGACCATACCATTTGAACTGTTAGTTTGCAATTATAAAGATTCTATAATAGCAGTATAAGAAAACCAGGGTTTCAACTCAAGGACCATTTTTTTAGATCTCCTAACCTCCAAAAAAACCCACCCGCCACTACTCCAAAGCATGAAGCTAGGTGTGTTGTCATACACACTATCCTCCCCCCAGGTATTGTCTAGACAGGTAGGCAACCAGGTGTATTAGTCATCAGCAAGCCAGGCGTGTCCTACAAACAGTTACTGATTGTACTGCGTGATACATCCGTGTAGGTAGACGCGGGCTTTTCCACCAGGTAATATGATCTCAGGTGGAATTAAACTACGTTTTTGTGATATTATTTAACGTTTGGGACTATCGTTTACAGAGCAAGAAAAGTGAGTAGTATTATATCATAAGTGTAGATAATATTTTATATTTGTAAGAGTTTGAATCTTTTAAATTAACCACTCTGTCATTACATGTACAGGTTTGGCATAGCTCTCTATCTTTTGTAACAAGCATGAGTCATATATATATATATATATATATATATATATATATATATATATATATATATATATATATATATATATATATATATATATATATATATATGCGTGGAATGTTCTCGAACGCAGCATATAAAAGGCAAGACGCGCTTTATGAAAATAAGTCCGGCATAGAAATTTGACCAGAGGCGGAAATTAAACTACGTATTTGTGATATTTTTTAACGTTTGGAAAAGCAAATGGACTTGGAATTCACCTTGTTAAAAGGGTAAGTGATATTATTTTATACCTCATTACCAATGATTAATGTTTGAATTGTTGATATTAGAAATACTTCATTATCATGATTTTAGAGACTAAATTTTACTTTACCGCTCACACAACGACGGGAGTCAAATAAGTCTTTTATTTGCGGTTTGTTTAGATGATATATTTTGTCGATGAAATATTTTTTTGACCGATCGAGATCAATTGTAAGTTTAGTATATTTTTGCTGGCTAATCGGACTGTGAAAGTTTTTAAATTCCGCTAGCAACTTTTGATACAATTGTTCGAGATAATTGAAACACGCTGTTATCAGATCTGATGAGTGAAAGTTTTAGTTTGCCACGGGTTCCACTGAAACATGTAACTGATGTTTCATTATTAATTTCAACTGTCAATTATTTGTCGTCCATCATTACATATTTGATTTTGCTATTGTAGCTATTTGTCACTGTCAAATTTTCGAACAATATTTTATAGATTTGGATAAAATTATAGTAAGAAATGATAACGTCAAGTATAGATCTATCATAATTGACAATACCCAAGTCCAAGTGTATCTACCTCATTTTTTTCGCAATAACGTTTGTCATAAAATTTACTCAATCCAAGTTTGATAATGACATATGTTTCTAGCTTATGATGATTAGTCCGAATTGTGATATCTCTCATAAAACTAAGACCGCCATCAAGCTGTTTACTTGTAGTCATCAAATTTCATAAACTTTTTAACAAAATCACGAGGCAGATTTTGCTTTTTTCTTTATGTTATTATTGTTTAATAATACGACATACAGATTGCTGCGTAATCCGATAAAGTATTTGATAACGCTCGAGTCCATTTCATTTTTGAACTTGCCAATCACCTTTTAATTTGTGTCGCCATGAAATTTACTGTCACGTGGGTAATCGGAAAGATCAACCAGATGTCAATTATTGTACATGTCCTGATAGATGTCCTCGCATTCGATTTCATATACGAGCGAATCAGTATCAGTAAACAATAATCTACCAGCTGGCCACTGATTTTTAACAAAATTATAATGAAAATCGTACATCAGCCACTTTGATCAATCTACCACTGAAGCTCCAACGTAGATCGGCTTCCTTAGCTTTAGATTTGTTTTTCTTTTTTGTATCGCAACAAGATTCTCATTAAAAATTTCAGGCTCACAAAATCATCGTCTGGCACAAGTTTGTTTTGCGATTGACATCATTAATTAGTTCGATATTTACGCGTTTCCTAATAATCTCCATCTTCTTACTATAAACAGCATTGTTCATCAGTTTAAAGAAATTTTTCTCAAAATGAGTTTTTGCTGCAGCTCTTCTTGAAGTGTTCGCGTTAATGTAACCTCTCCTCCACGGCGACTGATTAAATTTTAGTACAAGATGAACTTTGGTCAAGACAAGACCAGCATCGACTGCTTGTTTTAAAACTTTGTAATGCAATACATTATTTCCTTTATTAGGCAAATTTGGTACCAGATTCTTAACAATAGAATGTTGTCTTGGTGATGCTAACGCTTGTTTTTCTTTAGATAACAAACTATAATCTATAACCATCGATTCCGCGCAGAAAGGGTAATCGTTATGCAATTTGTGTAGCGAATTTGGATAATCAAGATCAACTTCAACGAAATATGAAACATTTTTGTGTATCTATTTTACTGTCAGCCGTGATCCAGTGAATACCACCAAGAGGCATTGGTTCAACCATTAAACCCCATGCAAGTTGTTAAAATCTAGATTAATTATATACTTCGTGGGAAGCTCAGGATTATACTCTTTTAAGTATTTTTGTTTGCTTCAGCATATTTTTTCGTTATCACGCCAATACCGCATCTGATACCTTTTTCAATAAAATTGAACATATCGACGTCAGTCAGTAATTCCATCCTTACCTTACTAAACTTTAGCAGAGCACCCCGTGACAGCCCAGGGGCAGAATAATACTACCAAGAATCTAGTCCATAATTGTCATAACTTACTTCTCGAAAACCTTCAAAAACATCTGCTAATAATAACACGTCAGTTTTCAAATACATATCATGATAACCACCAAAAGTCTCACAATCAAACTCTTTCCAGTTATTGTGTGCATACCTGTACTCGTCATCAGTTATATTTTCATTTTTAAGTTGCAAGTAAAATTTGTCGTTGTCAAGTAAAGATGTTTCATCAAATTTTCTCCAATCGTTGCGATATTCGTACGGAAATACCCCTTTTGTAGCTAGTACATTAAATTTATCTCCAAAACAGTCTTGTAGGTTATCAAATTTACTACAGCCTTTTACTAGCTCATCTAACGATGCTGCCATAAACTGCAGGCTGTCAATAAAAGGCAATTTTTTATTAATATTATCTGGAATGCATTTGATGATGTTATCGAGTTTCAGACGAGCCTTTATATCAGGATCACCAAAGGCCTCTACGATAAAGTGGCTACCATATCACCGAAAGTTTTGAAGAATAACTGGAGTAAAATCTGGAGCATGAAATTTTAAATTACACTGATCATGAGCCGCTCCACGGTACTGTCGGGTTAAATGGCAATGGTCATGTATTTTTTTTGTCAGTCCTGATGATGTCAGTATCAAAACCTTTTTCATAAATATAACAAATTTCCGCTTGTTCGTGATCAGATTCTTATTGAGCTGTTAATTTTAACATTGGAGTTAATTTTTCAAGCGAGTAAATATATAATCAACTTCGTTAATCCTTTTTCCTAATCACTTTTTCAATAACGAAAACATCCTGCTCAGTTTTGTGTTGTTCTTGTTCGTAAAAACTAACTATGATAGGTTCCCCTGAAAAATCTTTTAACACGTAAGTCACAGGTATTGTTAAAAGTATTTTATCAACAACAAATACTTCTTCGCTCCAGTTCGGAGTAAATCCTTTTGCAAATACCTTTTTTGTCAAAGAAATTCTAACTTTATCACCCACTTAAAATTTATGTCGCCGGTACATGTTTTCCTTTGCTAATATCGAATATTTAATCGAGTTTTGGGGTGACATTTTGATGGTTTGATGTTTCGTGTTATTATATTCGCCTACGATTCGAGAAAGGTCATCGATGTACCTATTGTTGTTTTTAGCTGTCATATGTTTGTGTATTTTTTTGTTTAGCGTACGATTAAATCTATCAACTACAACGCTTTGCCTTCGTTTCCTGTAACATATTTTTTCTATTATTTTGTTCTAGAAACTGCTCAAATTTCTGTTAAAAAACTCGGATCCGTGATCAGTCCAGATTTTATTTGGTTTTCTTTCTGTGCTCGTTATTATTTGTTTTAGCGCATCAGTCACTGGAGTCCCTATAATATCCGAAACAGGTACACTGAAAGCTTATTAACTAAAAACGTCTATAAAGTTGAACAAATACTTTTTTGGAGCGCCATCAGCGCCAAAGGTAGTTTTTACGAACAAGAACTACAGAAAACTGAGCAGGATGTTTTCGTTATTGAAAAAGTGATTAGGACAACAGGAGATAAACGTTTAGTCAAATGGCGTGGGTATAGCGATAACTTTAACAGTTGGATCCCAACCAAACAAATTATGATATAATGCTATTATAAATTTCCTCGTACTTTTGTTTGACAGATTTGCATTTTACTGGTTTACATAACGATATTAGATATTGTCTGCGATCATCAGAGATCGTAATTAGATTAAAAAGTTTGACAAATATGAAATCAAATTTAATATGTTTTTGTCGGCCTGGAATATTGATGTTTAAGAAAGGTCTGATTAGCTGCCAAAATATTTGCTGTTCGGCAACGGTAAAATTAAATTTCATTATATTTTTACCAATGTGATACTTGACATAATGTCGTTCAGTAGTTGGTCTGTTGCAATGAGATCTATCACAAACGGTGACTATTTCATCGTCATCATCAGATTTGATGTTATACAAAATATCATCTTCACTATAACCAACAGATTTGTCTATGAAATCTTTGAAAAATGTAATACTATGCGTGACCTTATCGCTGCCGACCTTATCGCTGGCGACCTTATCACTAGTATCTTCTTTGTATAATTCAGCGAATGGTTTCATTAAGTTCATTATTATAAACTTTTAATCTAATTTGTTATTATAAGATGACTGACGAGGTAAAATATCACCAAAAAGTTATTATATTAAATTACAAATAGCTAGCCGAAGCGGTAAGAAAATGTCGGGTTATGGTGCATATTTGGTTAACGTTATTTTAATGCAAGGTGATTCTCATAAAATATTGCTAACAGAAGCAGAAAAAATGAAAGTGCAGTAATGACGCTAAAATTTGAACATAATGGTGTTATAGCATTTGCTCATCATTGTCTGACTAAAACCGAATTACAAAATATTATTGATCATCAGATCTTGTTACTCTATCAGCTACAAATTTTACTGATGCGGGATTTATATTCTAATGTTTTGCCGCAGTTGAAATCGATTTAAATTTCATCTCCTCGTCAGTTTCGAGGTTTCATAAAACAACAGGTTTTATTTGGCATCTAAAATTAATTCCACCCCTCCTCGTCTTTTTCTTAAATTTTCCTGCTGGGTCATTAGCTCTAAAGTCTAGAGTTGATTGTAATTCTTTACGTTATTGATGTGATGAATAGCAAGACCATTGGGTGTAGATCCAGGAATTACCTCGTAAACAAAACGATGAGATTTATAATCAAAAAAATCTGTTAGTGTTCCTCTAACCTTTATTATTAGATACCCCATATTATGCGTGTTACTAAGAACTTTTTTAGTTTTTCTGTTTCTAATAATACCGCGATCGTTAGCCTCGTATAAATCAAAGACCGGATGCGGCTGAAACTCATCCTGTAAGGATAAGTTTTCAAATTTGGCATCAGTGACTTTACTGTTCACGTGATATACACGCTGTCCTTGTGGAATGTCATCGCAGGAGAACGTGTAAATAAAAACTTTTCTAAGAATTGCATTTTTCTCGGCATTTTCTCCTTTGACACTAATCTTATAACCCGCTGAATTCAATTCGCCAAAAGTTATTCCAGTTTTAAGGTCAAAAACCAAACCTAATGCATTTCGAGCGTATTTGTCATACTTTGGGTGAAAGTGATATACTTGCTCACGTGCGCTTGTCCGATTTTGTGACATTATACTATAGGTGATATTTTTTATCTCTAATTGTTTTTTTTTTAACCTGACGCATGCGCAGTGTGAGGTAAATTATCAATTAGATATTAGACTATAGTATAACAATGTGAAATTGCGTGATATAGCCAAGAGAAACCTTATGAGAGAACCTGAAAAAAATAGCGACTGCTTTTGCAGGTTTCGACAACAATTATCAGTTCGATAGACAAGTCGTACTGATAAATTTTACTGCAACAAATCTTTACCAATAGCTACAGACAACTGTAAGACATGAGCTCGAAAAACACAAAAATATAAAATTATTAGTGCAATATTATGCTATATTTTCAAAGCTACTTGTAACGAAAGAATCAACTGACAAGGAAATTGCAGACCCTTATATTAACGCAAAATCAAGACGTGTTTTGCTTGGGACTGATCTTTATCACTAGATAATGAGGTACACGAAGAAATTTGGAAAAAAAGAGGAATTTACTGAATTAGATTCGGTTTGTAAGTTTGAAATGATCAAAGAAATTTTGTTTCACACGATGAAATATGACGCATTACACGGTAGTTCGCATTTTGACCTACCACCAAAAATAAAAAATTAAAGATGCTGTATAAATATAAAAACATCGATAACAATTGTTTCCGAAAAAACGCTAATCGTGTTGAAAAGTATATCAGTCACGTGTCAAGATTAAATTTTAAAGACATTAACTTTCCAGTGGCAGAAAATCAAATACCAAAATTTGAAAAGCAAAACAATGTTTCGATTAACGTTTTCGGACTAGATGAAAAACAAAAAAAGTATATCCGAGATATATTTCAGAAAAAGCTTCACAATCAACCATAAATTTACTGTTTTATAAAAATCATTACGTTTGGATTAAAAACTTTCATGGATTAGTTGGTAAACAGTATAATAGGGATAAGAACAAAAATTTCTTTTGTTATCGCTGCTTGCACGGTTGTACTAACAATGAAATATTACAAAAGCATTTGCTGTACTGTAGTGATATACAAAGAATAACAATGCCATCTAAAAAGATAGTGCGTTACAGTTTTTCCATTATAATCATAAACTAAAAATTCCTTTCGTCATATACGCTGATTTCGAACGCTTACTGCAACCTGTACTTGGCGTAGAAAATAATTTTAACCAGTCGAGTACAAGAAAAATTCAAAATCATTTTCCGTGCGGAGTAGCTTACAATATAGTTTGTTGTGCTGATTCTAGATTATCTAAACCAATCCAATACTATCGTGCTAAAACTCCAGCTGTCTGTCTTCTCACGCAATTGATTAACGAAGTTGATTATATATTTACTCGCTTGAAAAAAGTAACTCCAATGTTAAAATTAACTCATCAACAAGAATCTGATCACGAGCAAGCGGAAATCTGTTATATTTGTGAAAAAGCTTTTGATACTGACAACGTTAGGACTGACAAAAAATACATGACCATTGCCATTTAACCGGACAGTACCGTGGAGCGGCTCATGATCAGTTTAATTTAAAATTTCATGCTGCAGATTTTATTCCAGTTATTCTTCAAAACATTCGAGGATATGGTAGCCACTTTATCGAAGAGGCTTTTGGAGATCCTGATATAAAAGCTCGTCTGAAACTCGATAACATCATCAAATGCATTCCAAATAATTTTGAAAAGTATATGTCAGTTACGCTAGGTAAATTGCCTTTAATTGACAGCCTGCAGTTTATGGCAGCATCGTTAGATGAGCTAGTAAAAGATTGTAGTAAATTTGATAACCTATGAGACTGTTTTGGAGATAAATTTAATCTACTAGCTAAAAGAGGGGTATTTCCGTACGAATATCTCAACGATTGGAGTAATTTTGATGAAATATCTTTACCTGAAAAAGACAGATTTTACTCGCAACTTAAAAATGAAAATATATCTGATGACGCATACAGGTATGTACAAAATATCTGGAAAGAATTTGATTGTAAGACTTTTGGTGATTATCATGATTTGTATTTGAAAACTGACGTGTTATTATTAGCAGATGTTTCTGAAAGTTTTCGAGAAGTTAGTTATGACAATTATGGACTAGAACTTTGCTAGTATTATTCTGCCCCTGGGCTGTCATGGGATGCTCTGCTAAAGTTTAGTAAGGTAAGGATGGAATTACTGACTGACGTCGTTATGTTCAATTTTATTGAAAAAGTTATTAGAGGCGGTATTAGCATGATAACGAAGAAATATGCTGAAGCAAACAAAAAATACTTAAAAGAGTATAATCCTGAGCTTACCGTGAAGAATATAATTTATCTAGATTGTAACAACTTGTACGGGGTTCAATGGTTGAACGATGCTTCTGGGTGGATTTCACTGGATCACGGCTGATCAATTTCTATCGAAGACAGTAAACAAGATACCCGAAGATGTTTCATATTTCGTTGAAGTTGATCTTGATTATCCAAATTCGCTACACAAATTGCATAACGATTACCCTTTCTGCGCGGAATCGATGGTTATAGATTATAGTTTGTTATCAAAAGAACAACAAGCGTTAGCATCACCAAGACAACATTCTATTGTCAAGAAACTGGTACCAAATTTGCTTAATAAACGTAATTATGTTTTGCATTACAAAGTTTTAAAACAAGCAGTCGAAGTTGGTCTTGTGTTGAGCAAAGTTTATCGTGTACTAAAATTTAATCAGTCGCCGTGGAGGAGAGGTTACATTAACGCGAACACTTCAAGAAGAGCTGCAGCAAAAAGTGATTTTGAGAAAACTTCTTTAAACTGATGAACAATGCTGTTTATGGTAAGACGATGGAGAATAATAGGAAACGCGTAAATATCGAACTAATTATTGATGTCAATCGTAGAAACAAACTTGTGCCAGACGATGATTTTGTGAGCCTGAAATTTTTAATGAGAATCTTGTTGCAATACAAAGAAGAAAAACAAACCTAAAACTAAAGAAGCCGATCTACGTTGGAGCTTCAGTGTTAGATTGATCAAAGTGGCTGATGAACGATTGTCATTATAATTTTGTTAAAAATCAGTTGCCGGCTAGTAGATTATTGTTTACTGATACTGATTCGCTCGTATATGAAATCGAATGCGAGGACATCTATCAGGACATGTACAGTAATCGACATCTGTTTGATCTTTCCGATTACCCACGTGACAGTAAATTTCATGACGACACAAATAAAAAGGTGATTGGCAAGTTCAAAGAAGAAATGGACTCGAGCGCTATCAAATACTTTATCGGATTACACAGCAAACTGTATGCCGTATTATTAGACAATAATAAAATAGCTAAAGAAGCAAAAGGTCTGCCTCGTGATTTTGTTAATAAGTTTATGAAATTTGATGACTACAAGCACGCGCTTGATGGCGGTGTTAGTTTTATGAGAGATATCACAATTCGGACTAATCATCATAAGTTTGAAACAGATGTCATTATCAAATGTGGATTGAGTAATTTTGATGACGACGTTATTGCGAAAAAAAAAATGAGATAGATACACTTGCACTTGGGTATTGGCATCATGATAGATCTATACTTGACATTATCTTTTCCGACTAAAATTTTATCTAAACTTATAAAATAATGTTTGAAAATTTGACAGTGACAAATCGGTACAATAGCAAAATGAAATATCTAATGATAGACGGCAAACAATTGACATGTGAAATTAATAATGAAACATCAGGTACATGTTTTAATGGAACACATGACAAGCTAAAACTTTCACTCATCAGATCTGATAACAGTGAGTATTTCAATTATCTCGAACAATTGTATCAAAAGTTGCTAGCGGAATTTAAAAAATTTCACAGTCCGATTAGCCAGCAAAAATATACTAAACCTTCAATTGATCTCGATCGGTCAAAAATATATTTTATCGACAAAAAATATCCTCTAAACAAACCACAAATAAAAGGCTTATTTGACTCCCGTCGTTGTGTGAGCGGTAGAGTAAAATTTAGTCTACAATCATGATAATGAAGTATTTCTAAAATCAACAGCTGAAACATTAATCATTGGTAATGAGGTACAAAATAATATCACTTACCCTTTTCTCAAGGTGAATTACAAGTCCATTTGCTTTCCCAAACGTTAAAATATATCACAAATACGTAGTTTAATTTCCGCCTCTGCTCAAATTTCTATGCCATACTGATTTTGATAAAGCGCGTCTTGCCTTTTATATGCTGCGTTCGAGAACATTCCACGCATGCGCATTACTGTTCTGGCAATTACGTAATATCTATATGACTCATTCTTGTTACCAAAGATAGAGATCTATGCCACACCTGTACATGTAATGACAGAGTGGTTAATTTAAAAGATTGAAACTCTTACAAATATAAATTATTATCTACACTTATGATATAATACTACTCACTTTTCTCGCTCTGTAAGCGGTATTCCCGAACGTTAAAAATATCACAAATACTTAGTTTAATTTCCACCTGTGATCGTATTACCTGGTGGAAAAGCCCGCGTTTACTTACACGGATGTATCACGCAGTACAATCAGTAACTGTTTGTAGGACACACCTGGCTTGCTGATGACTAATACACTTGGTTGCCTACCTGTCTAGACAATAACTGTGGGGGTAGTGTGTATGACGACAACACACCTAGCTTCATCCTTCGGAGTAGTGGTGGGTGGGTCGGTTTGGAGGTCTCAGGAGATCTAAAAAAAAGGTCCTCGAATTGAAACACTGGTTTCCTTATACTGTTATTATAGAAGCTTTATAATGGCAAAATAACAGTTAAAATGGTATGGTCGGATACAAATGGTAAAAAGTGTTTTCAAACCAGCCTTTCCTTATACTACTGTAGTGGTGGGTGGGTGGGTGGGTCTTATGAGATCTAAAAAAGAATCCTTGAGTTAAAGCCCTGGTTTCCTTCTACTACTGGAAATTCTGCTTGGAATGTATTTAAATCAACGGAATCAATCAGAGCGCTGAAGTCTATTGAACCAACCATGCACTAAGAAGGATCAGAATAAATTGAAACTATTTATAGCGAAGGTGACAGGATAAACTGTTCAAAAGTTGAATCTATTGTGTATCTTGTCTAAATTGTAGACAATATTTGCCTTTCTTATCGTTATGACCCACTTCCTCTCCTTACCATCGATTCAATATTTCATGCAATTTTCTGAAAAATATTGCTTTCTAAATTAAACATCCAAAATTAGATATGTCGCTGATATTCATTTATTTTGTAGTCGTATCTTTTGTGGAGTAAATATTCTGAAAGAATTGTTCCTGCTCTGTAGAGAGGTATTGTCAGATTAGTACGTTTCATATCAAAAGAGGATTCATTTTATCGAGACAACGTGTTGCATTAAAAAAATAACTATTGGAAACATATTTGTTTTCCATATTAAAATATAATCGCATCAGTGATGTCTCATTACTGTGATGCCATCCATACGATTTGAGGAGACTATGTTTAAAAAATTATATTGTTTAAACTAAGTTTGATATAGTTCATTTCAGAGCAGATTGAATTATATATACATTACATCTAAGGTGTTCATGCGATGATTCATTTTGTCTCGTTTGGTATAAATTTGCTAAACAGTCTGAGAGGAAGCGTGTCATAAGTGGCCATCATAATAATATGCAACTACTATGTTTAATAACTAATGGACTTTAAATCATTTATTTAAGTATCGGTGTATTCCATTTAGAGAGGAATCCATTTAAAAGGTTTTGGACTTTAATAGTGTCCTATGGTACTTATTATCGCCGTATATAATTATTTTGACGACTCGGCATCACTTACAATGTGTCCGTGGTAGATCACTCCGTCCATGTCTGGTACATAATAGTACATCTTTCACCTATTACTCTGATGTGTCATTTGTTTTCAACTATCACTAGAGATGTATTAAATAAAGTGGCTGCCAATAATAACTTAGGAATCAAAGGTTGTCACAAAATGAACACACTATCGTAATTACTGACACAATTAAAAATCTTATTTATATTGTATGAGTATTGCATGTTGCAAAGTCACATGATTGTAGGTTATATATATATATATATATATATATATATATATATATATATATATATATATATATATATATATATATATATATATATATATATATATAGCGTTTTTTACGTAGAATGTTATAGAAATAGCCTTGCTTTAATTTCATGCAAACATTCAAAAGACATGGCTCATATATTCACCATCAGCAACATTAGCACATTTGGAGTATACACAAATATGTACCATGTGGACAAACATATAAAATAAAAACAATGCGTTGCATCTGTTGAAACGAAAAAGATATATTTGAATGTAAGAAATTTCATGTTTACCAAATTTCATAGGAATATCTCAAATCAATTGGGGGGTGCGCTTGCATTGGAATATATATATATATATATATATATATATATATATATATATATATATATATATATATATATATATATATATATATATATATATATATATATATATATATATATAACTGATGGAAGGCCTGACTGATAGAATACCAAACTTAGTGCCATTTATCAAATGCAAGGGCATAATATACATCTTGAAAACAATTATATTATGCCTATAATATTTATTGAGTATCAACTATGTTAGATCTATGACTTAAGAAACAAATGCATAAGCGATGATGAATGAATCAATAGAAACAATTTACGCTTTTTAAACTAAATAATGGTAAGCAACACAATGCATATATAGTTTGCAAGTCCTAAAAAAAACAAACCTTGTAGTATTGCTTAAAACGGTCTCTACGTTGTTTGCTCGAAGATAAGGTTTGGACAAAAGATGGATATGTCATTAGAAAATAGATTTAACATATATATGACATAGAACTGTGAATATTTAACATGAATGCCATGTTAACTGATATTGCATATTCTTAAGTTCTTGTGTGTTTAATGTTAGCAGTTTCTTGCGAATTCTCTATATTTCCTTATATCGAATGCGATTGAGCCCTCAAAAGAAGATCAACATTAAATAAGTTGTGAAAACGTTAGTGAATAATGAGATCCGGTAGAATAAAATTAATTAAAGTCGACTTATTAGTCTACATTACCTCTGTTGATATAATCCTGATGATTCCCCCAGCCACTGACATAACATTCTGCATTAGTCCCCTCTCTTAGCAATTCTGCTACAGTTGCTCTGGATGCCATGCAAAGTGGTCGCACGTTGTCCTTGAAGGCAATTTCTTTCCGCATGTATAGTAGACTAATGTCATTAAATAGATCAGTACTGTAAAAGTCCTCATGATTGTACGTCCGCGATGAGTCGTACAACTGTCCTTGGTTGCCTTCTGTGCTATTATTTTCGATCTCTACTGCCCCAACTCTGACGGAATATGACTCTAAATCTCTTGTAAAAAGACACAAGGTCAGAAAGTGTTTCTGTAATCAGCAGAATATCATCTTGTTTTCTAATCAAGCAAATGCTACATGAATTTGGATTAGGATTTAAAATGTTTTGCAATTTAACGAGCATTGCAAATAAAAGACGTTCCTTTTATTCACTTTTTAGACGAATGCGTAGTGGGTCAAATATATAGTTCATTCTTTAAACTGTTATCCTTGAAATAAAGGAAATACTAACTTCGGACAGCAGACTGTAATATGATATGATAAAACAAATGACAAGATGTTCTATTTTATACAAACTTGATGTTTATTGAAGACAGACAACTTTTGATGTATTATATGTAATCATCCTAAGAAATACGAAATGTTCAATTTTTGTAATTAACAAGCCGAATTACGTACGGTTATGCGGTCTTTTTACAACTACCTGTATGAGAGTACATTTTGAATTATTGACTTAACGTGATATTATATAAATTACTTTCGTTCGAAAATAGGTACCTGTGAGGCGGTGTGTGTCATCCCGTTATACATTTACATTTGCAGACCTATGCATTGAAGCTGAATTTTAGATATGAACAATGTCATAAGCATGTCTTCAGCAAACGTTGTCATGCCAGTGCAGTGTCATGCCCAAATAGGCAAGACACGAACTTTTTATATATCAACTTTCAAACGGTAGGCGCAAAGTTGACGTGTTCCATAGTTCAATGCAACAAACTGTAGGAATTTTTGACATTCAATCCTTATATTAGTTATCCGCTGCTATTGCGTTCATTGACGCATATGCGCTATCATTACGAAGAAAGAGTTACAATAAATATATGCTTACTTTGTGCAGTGTGAAGCGGTGACAACCCATCTTGAATGAATTATGGTACCACCACATACAAATTCTCCATTTTCATAGACTGCAACTTGCCATGGTAGCATCCCAACCTCTACAACGCGACCATGAAGTACTTTCGACAATCGTCTGTTATGGAACGTGGTAGTACCACATTCTAGAGAAGCAAATAAAAGAAAATATTGAAATTTTGTATCAATTTCGGTAATAATTAACTTTTGGAAAGATGGTAAGCTAACATGATTCAATATATAATTATTAATCTTCCTTACTACAACAAAGGTCATAAGTGAGGATAGGTAACACCACGAAATAATGAGGCGCGTTCATTTGAAGCTTGTTTGACATGTGATTGTGTGCACATTCATTTCAAAGTGTAAAAGAATTAAAAGAAAATTCTTGCTTGACGATATTAAGTTAATAGTTACGGCCCATAAATCTGTTTTAATTGTACAGTATGCTTTAAGGATCATGCGTTCATATGTTCAGAACAAGTAGCATCATATCGTTTTTATGTATAGGAATCTGGAACGACTGTGTGTATATATGAGAATTAATTACTAGGCCGTCATGCGAGTGTTTCTGCTACGCACTAGCTTATATAACAACGATTCAGTGCCATCATTGTTTGGTGATACGTGCTTAGTGGTGACGGTATATGGGTTGGTGCGTGGAGGCAAGGCGATAGGTGCCATTTACTCGTGGACCTGGGTTCGAAACTCCATAGAGTACGGATTTAATTTCCCTAACCTGTATGATAGTATTGTTTGTATTAAACTATTATTTCTGCCCATTATTATCACGATTCTACTATAGAATCCAGGGATAATACTGTCTGTTCTGTCTGGTATATATTTATAATTATTTCTAACACAAAAATCCTATATACCTTGATTTCTTTAATAGGAATCTGAAACGACTGTGTGTATATATGAGAATTAATTACTAGGTCGTCATGCGAGTGTGTCTGCTACGCAAGAGCTTATATAATAACGATTCAGTGCCATCATTTTTTGGTGATGCGTGCTTAGTCGTGAGGGTATATGGGTTGGTGCGTGCAGACAAGGCGATGGGTACCATTTACTCGCGGACCTGGGTTCGAAATTCCGCAGATTACGAATTTAATTTCTCTAATCTGTATGATAGTATTGTTTGTATTAAACGTTATATATATATATATATATATATATATATATATATATATATATATATATATATATATATATATATATATATATATATATATATATATATATATATTGTATGTGTGTGTCTGGGTTTTTCTTACCAGTAGTTCTACATCGAATTGTCATCAAATTACAGCAAATCCTGAAAAAAGCAGTCACTGATTTAAATAGCAACATGTGGGAATGAGATAAGTCAAACCATCATCTAAGTTTAGTATTGGTAACAAGAAAATGATATATTTCCAGACGACTCAAAAGAAAATTGTTTTTCTTCTAATAAACCAACATTAGGACTCTTAAGGTACACATGTAACATTTGGATTTGCAATGTTTAACCAAAGATACCCTGTCAAATGTGAGGGATTTTCCAAACATTTTAATGTTCTATAAACAGCCACCTTGAATAATGTACAGATATTCGAACAACTTCATAGGTTACGATATGAGCTCAATATTACAGATAAAAATGAGATTAAAGAATACGTATATCTCATAGAGAATATGTTTTGTGGAAAATATAACATTAGAGACTGATTAAAAAGTCAAAACAAGATATAATATTTACCACAGCGCTAAACGCAATTAATTTAAATTGCTTCAGGTAAATTGTCGAGAGCCAAAGAGGGGAGTCTATCAAAAGTTCGATATGCTAACATTTTTTCCACAATATTAAACATTCTTTGAGAACATATTTTATTATGATACCTAAAGTGTTCCGTTTTTAATCTATCTCTAATACAACATGGGTCATTGTGTTTAAGGCAGCCAGAAGAATAATCTGTTGATGGTTATGTTAACTATTAAAGCCTATTCTCGTTGTTTTAGGAATATTGTATTTTTTCTATTAGATTTCCAGTTTTTTGACAATCAAGGTCACCATCACTGATTGTCTATACATACATACATACATACATACATACATACATACATACATACATACATACATACATACATACATACATACATACATTAGTGATATATATATATATATATATATATATATATATATATATATATATATATATATATATATATATATATATATATATATATATATATATATACGCTTTATTGCTTCAAAATACTTGGATAAAACGTTAAATGGATCAATAGCCAATTGATTTTTTCGCAATGTTGAAAGTGAATGCAAGCAATGACAATTTGTTGTTATGCTTAGATTGTTGTTCCAACTCACATTGATGCTTTATAGCCTGGTATAAGTGATATGGGACCATCTGGTTGAGGAGTCAGCATTATAGCATGCTGAACGGTTTGCGACCTGCCAACACGTACAGATGATCTGAAAAAAGATCCACCTTAGACAAAGACTTAGATTAACATCCCATCAACATTGCATAGGGATGTGTAGTTCTGACATAAAGAGCTACAATTAATCATTAAAAGAAAACACTTCTATATCACATCAATTCTTTACGAACTCAGTCAATAACTTTATTTCTTTGCCTAAACAATGATGTTTCAAATGTTAAAAAAGGCAACATGTTCAAATGGAAAATGCTGTATAATGCACAATCAGATTTTGCGTACGCACAGACACGCATAGAGTATTATATCTTTAATATTATTTTATTATCCAATTTAAGTATAACTCTCCAAAAAATTTGTTCTTGGAAATGTTAATCAAAATAAATTAAGATATTTGTACTCTGTTGATCTCAAATAAAATAAAATATACAGTAACTTAATAAACACATTTTATTCTTTCGCAGATTCAACCATTTGCCGCATACGAACATTTAATGCTGCTTCTCAACAGAAACAAATTTACTATATGTTGTTTAATCTCGCAGATGCTTACAATTGTCTTTCAGGTAATTATAAATAGTTTGTTAAATAATACCTCAAGTGTGGATGGACTGCACTTTTTAGAATTGGAAAAATACATTTTAGAGGTCACAAGTTCATGGTTAGTGTAACAGAAAATATGACTTCCTAAGTAAGGATAACATTATTATTTTATCCAAAATAGCTGTAAAATATGGATGAGTATCGTAAATAAAATATTGAGAACAATATTTAAAAATATGATCCCGGTTAAATGTGCAATTTGGATAAAACGATCATAAAACAGTCTATTAAGGAAAACCTGCTTAGGAATATATAATGTTTGTCTTCTTCTTCTTCCTCTATATTATATGTAGATTTATATCACACACACACACACACACACACACACACACATATATATATATATATATATATATATATATATATATATATATATATATATATATATATATATATATATATATATATATATATATATATATGTGTGTGTGTGTGTGTGTGTGTATGTGTGTGTGTGTGTGAGAGAGAGGCATATAAATTTCCCCAATTGAATTTTGACTACAAAGAATAGGCCGTGAAGTAAAACGTTCGGAGAATAAAATTTGATTTCTTGTCATAATGTATTTGTTATTATTCCTGGAAAATGCATTACAGACCATCAATTTAGATGAACACAATCACATTTTTTTACGGTCATAAATTGGAACTTGACTTACATTGACAATTCTTGGTGCGAAGGGATAAGGAGAGCATACTTGATTTATCCAGTCAAAACATGGAGTAAAGAATGTTTATTACTTTAAAGACAAATTCATAATATGGAAAATACAATATCATTAAAACCATCCTTGTATTACATATCGTGGTTGTGTATATATCGTTCTGCCATACTCAAAGTTGGAACTAGGACAACGTAACGTGATGCATATGACACATATCATGGACGTCACTAATATAGAATGTCAATCGTTTAAAAATGTAATGATTACGTTTAATTGTTTGTGTTATCATTTGGGTATGATCCTGAAATCAGTGCAAGAATAAATAATGCAACATTTTGAAAAAGAAATAACTTTTACAAAGGGTAATTATTTTCACAAAAGAAATGCACCTAATTATGTGAAGGAAAAGCATTTGTATTCAAACATATAAATCAATACTCATTTGGTGGATATTTTATAACGAATCGAATACAAATGCACAATCTGTCTTAAATTAATAATTCATATATTGTTTTGCTTTCATATAGACGATTATACAAAACCTGATTAAGAGGGAAGAGTAACTTTTGTACTAAGAAATAAATTTCGCTAAGTAAACAGGTGCTATTGGATCAATTCAGGTTGGATGATGCAGTTATAAGAACTACGAGACGTGCGGGAACATATCTGCCTTGTTGATGATCACATTTGTCACATTTGCCGTAGCTTGTATTACTCCAATCATTGTATTGGTGCCATAAGTTATTCAATGAATATAGACAACCTATTTTACATGAAATCGCTTAAGTTTTCTCTAATGCAGATATCATTTTTTAAAATTGTTTTCTGGTCGTTATTTGCTTGCAATTTCAATTAAGATTTAACAAAATAAAATACATACATTAAACTAAAACACTGCAAACAAATTTAACTGACAATAGGTTTTTGAAAGGGGGAATATTAACAATTAACCTTTAAGGTATTTAATGTTGTCCAGAAACATTTGTATATTTGGGTTTTCTGAAACTTGCCAAGTATGTTAGGTTTAGTTGATAGCAACATATTCTAGTCTGAGTCAAATCCTATAACGTTTGAATTGTGTTAATTACATTATTCATTTGTGTCTACGATTGATTCAAACGTTTGTATTTGGTCCTAAGCTTGATATCGTCAAAGTAAATAGAGGCGTCATTAAAACCGGTTGCAATTATTGTCTAACATTTATTTTAAGAATTTGTTCCATTTTTGTCATTGATAATAAAATATATTGTTAATTCTAAAAAAATGTCGAGCATTAATCTTTTGCAAAGATGCGACGATGCTGCTGATGGAATCATACATTGCTGGAAAAAAAATTTCTCAACAAAACTTTATTTTGGCACATTTACTCACCCTTGCCCAGAAAGTGAACATAATATATTCGCCAGTGTATTTCCATCGTTCACATGACACACTGGGTACAAGTCTGAAAACGGAGAATAGTAGACTTCAGGCTTGTTATTAGCCATCTTCACTGAAAGTAAAGAAACTGTAATATTAGATTTATTGTTTCTGCATAGGTCGGTACTGTACAATGCAAGAAATTTACCGTTATTCTTAAAGTTGCAATTTTATTTTATACGAATGACTTTTGAATGTGGGCTCCATTGGAAAAAAACGAGGTGATTCATCATATATATATATATATATATATATATATATATATATATATATATATATATATATATATATATAGATGCAATAAACTGACGACGAACAGTACGAAACTAGTAACTAACTAGCCTAAGCGCTTTCGACTCTTAATGAGTCTTTTTCAAAGGCAAATACAAAACATAGTTACGACAAACAAATAAACACAAAAACGTTGCGTTTGTAAACCTCTACATTTCTATCTTCACATGTGCTAAAACTATAAATACAACCAGCTTGTATAGACTAGTTGCGGAAACTGAAAACGTTGTATAATTCCCTAAAAGTCTACAAGCCAAAGCGACATCTATTTTTACTTTGTGTACATATGTAACGCAGATTATATCCCGGATATTTGGTTCTATACCGGTTATTCTTATAGTAAAAATTGAAGGATACGAAGATTTAGAAAATGTTAAATTCTACTAGTGCATAGTTTTCATTTTCTAGTCTTCTTGGTTTAGACCGCTTGGTTTCAATGTTCTAAGGCGGCGTATCCAGTATGATTCCTTTTCCTTCCTGGTTTCGGAACTCCAGCTGTGGTTGTTGGCAATAGCGATAAGTATTATATCACTGAAAGTGTGGCCAGGGGAGGAGAAGTGTTCTGCGACCGGGCTTCTGTACAGCTTTTTTGTCATCCAATCAGATCTATGAAGGTTTATCCTTATGTGTAGCTTTTCAGTTTCTCCCACGTACTGAAGGCCACAGATCTTACATGTGATGAGATAAATCACATTCTCTGTTTTGCACGTTTTGTTTGGACCATGTATGTTTAGTTTTTCTTTAGTCACTGTGCTAGTGAATGTCTTGGTCTCTATCATATGTTGACAGGTTTTGCATCTTTTATCGCCACAGGGTCCAGATTGACTAGGTTGGTTTTGACTAGCGATTGTTGTTAGCTTGGCCCTGACTAGGATGTCCTTTAGGTTTTTTGGTCTCCGGTAAGCTACCACAGGTTTGTTCGGAAGTATTAGGTTTAGTATGTCTGACGATTGCACGGTTGGCCAGTGGTTTGCGATGATTTTACCTACTTTGGGATTGTCTGGGTGATAGGTCAGAATAAATGGTATCCTATCAACCTTTTCTTTCTGTCCATATCTTAGTAGGTCATCACGGTTTGTTTGTTTGGCCCTTTGGATTGCCTCCGCAATCAGGTCTTTGTCGTAGCCTCGGTAAATTAAATGTTTAGCCAGCTCTTCAGACCTTTCTAGGAATCTTTCATCGTCGGAGCAAATTCTGCGTATCCTCAGTGCCTGGCTATATGGAATGTTCTTAATGCAGTGTTTTGGATGACAGCTGGTTGGGAGAAGATACTGGTGTTTGTCGGTTGGTTTCGAGTAGATGTCTGTGTGTAATTTGTTTTCCACCAGTCTGGTTGTTGTGTCCAGGAAAACATGGTTTGAGTTGGAAATTTCTGCCGTGAATTTTATTGAAGGATGGAAGTTGTTTGCCTTTGAAATGAAGTCATCCAGACTTTCTCTTCCATACTGCCACTTCATTTCTATATCATCGATAAAGCGTACCCACTGGTATGGTGTACGCTCAACCGATGCTAAGAGCTTTCCCTCAAGTTTTCCCATGAAAATGTTAGCATACGAAGGGGCCATTTTAGTACCCATTGCAGTTCCATTGATTTGTAGGTAGTTTTCTTCATTAAATTCAAAGTTGTTGAGTTTTAGGACAAGCTCCAGGAGTTGGATTAAGAAGTGTGTGGGTGGATTGTTTACAGTTCTTGTTTCCCATGCTTCGCTGCATGCCTGTAACCCTTCGTTGTGCGGTATGTTGGTGTACAAAGATGTGACGTCTAAGGAAGCAAGTAATGTATCTGGCAGTAATGGTTCACTAGCTTTGCTTTTTATGAGATAATCTGTCGTGTCTTGAAGATATGATGGTAATTTGTGGACATGTGGTCTCATAAAATGATCTACATATTCTGATATCCTTTCTGTGGGGTGCCCGTTACCTGAGATTATAGGTCTGCCAGGGTTTCCTTGTTTGTGGATTTTGGGTAGAAGATAAAATCTACCTGCTCTTGGGTTTTCTGGGCTTAAGTAGTTTTTGGTTTGCTGGTCTATGTGTCCGCTTTGGTACGCCTCGTCAATAACATTAGTGATGATTTTTGCATATTCCAGCGTTGGATCATGGTCCAGTTTTTGGTAGAACCTAGCGTCACTTAGTTGTCTACTTGCTTCACTAATGTAGTCTTCCCTATTCATAACGACAACAGCGGAACCCTTATCTGCAGGCTTAATTATTATGTCTGTTCTGCTTTTCAGTGAGTGCAGGGCATCTGTTTCTTCTTTTGTCAAATTAAAATATTTGTTAGTATGGTTGATATGTCTGGAAATATCGTTTTCAACCGAGTTGATAAAGGCTTCCAGATTCGGAATTGAACTTTTTGGTGGGGTCCAGTTACTTTTCTTTCTAAATGTGGGTTGGTCGCAGCTTATATTTTCCTTTGATTTGCTTGGTGGTTGCAAGGCAAAATGAGCTTTGAGTCTTAGTCGGCGGATGAATTCTTCGGTGTCATTCTTAAACTTCCCTCTGTCGTATGTTTTAGGACGGGGACAGAAACTCAAACCTTTCGATAAAAGTTTTATTTCTGCATCAGTAAGTTCTAAATTGGAGATGTTGACTACTGTGTTAGTAACAGTTGCATTAGTGTTTGTTACAGAGTGCTTGCGATTCTTCCTTTTGCGGCGATTTTTCTTCTAACGGTTGTTTTTGGAAGAAATTTCGTCAATTGAAGTTTCTTCACAACAGTCCATTGGTTGTAGATCATGACTTCTAAATTTTCTCTCTCTGACTCTGTATAGTTTCGAAGAGAGTCTTTTTTCATCTTTATGACTACATTAGTGAAGCAAGTAGACAACTAAGTGACGCTAGGTTCTACCAAAAACTGGACCATGATCCAACGCTGGAATATGCAAAAATCATCACTAATGTTATTGACGAGGCGTACCAAAGCGGACACATAGACCAGCAAACCAAAAACTACTTAAGCCCAGAAAACCCAAGAGCAGGTAGATTTTATCTTCTACCCAAAATCCACAAACAAGGAAACCCTGGCAGACCTATAATCTCAGGTAACGGGCACCCCACAGAAAGGATATCAGAATATGTAGATCATTTTATGAGACCACATGTCCACAAATTACCATCATATCTTCAAGACACGACAGATTATCTCATAAAAAGCAAAGCTAGTGAACCATTACTGCCAGATACATTACTTGCTTCCTTAGACGTCACATCTTTGTACACCAACATACCGCACAACGAAGGGTTACAGGCATGCAGCGAAGCATGGGAAACAAGAACTGTAAACAATCCACCCACACACTTTTTAATCCAACTCCTGGAGCTTGTCCTAAAACTCAACAACTTTGAATTTAATGAAGAAAACTACCTACAAATCAATGGAACTGCAATGGGTACTAAAATGGCCCCTTCGTATGCTAACATTTTCATGGGAAAACTTGAGGGAAAGCTCTTAGCATCGGTTGAGCGTACACCATACCAGTGGGTACGCTTTATCGATGATATAGAAATGAAGTGGCAGTATGGAAGAGAAAGTCTGGATGACTTCATTTCAAAGGCAAACAACTTCCATCCTTCAATAAAATTCACGGCAGAAATTTCCAACTCAAACCATGTTTTCCTGGACACAACAACCAGACTGGTGGAAAACAAATTACACACAGACATCTACTCGAAACCAACCGACAAACACCAGTATCTTCTCCCAACCAGCTGTCATCCAAAACACTGCATTAAGAACATTCCATATAGCCAGGCACTGAGGATACGCAGAATTTGCTCCGACGATGAAAGATTCCTAGAAAGGTCTGAAGAGCTGGCTAAACATTTAATTTACCGAGGCTACGACAAAGACCTGATTGCGGAGGCAATCCAAAGGGCCAAACAAACAAACCGTGATGACCTACTAAGATATGGACAGAAAGAAAAGGTTGATAGGATACCATTTATTCTGACCTATCACCCAGACAATCCCAAAGTAGGTAAAATCATCGCAAACCACTGGCCAACCGTGCAATCGTCAGACATACTAAACCTAATACTTCCGAACAAACCTGTGGTAGCTTACCGGAGACCAAAAAACCTAAAGGACATCCTAGTCAGGGCCAAGCTAACAACAATCGCTAGTCAAAACCAACCTAGTCAATCTGGACCCTGTGGCGATAAAAGATGCAAAACCTGTCAACATATGATAGAGACCAAGACATTCACTAGCACAGTGACTAAAGAAAAACTAAACATACATGGTCCAAACAAAACGTGCAAAACAGAGAATGTGATTTATCTCATCACATGTAAGATCTGTGGCCTTCAGTACGTGGGAGAAACTGAAAAGCTACACATAAGGATAAACCTTCATAGATCTGATTGGATGACAAAAAAGCTGTACAGAAGCCCGGTCGCAGAACACTTCTCCTCCCCTGGCCACACTTTCAGTGATATAATACTTATCGCTATTGCCAACAACCACAGCTGGAGTTCCGAAACCAGGAAGGAAAAGGAATCATACTGGATACGCCGCCTTAGAACATTGAAACCAAGCGGTCTAAACCAAGAAGACTAGAAAATGAAAACTATGCACTAGTAGAATTTAACATTTTCTAAATCTTCGTATCCTTCAATTTTTACTATAAGAATAACCGGTATAGAACCAAATATCCGGGATATAATCTGCGTTACATATGTACACAAAGTAAAAATAGATGTCGCTTTGGCTTGTAGACTTTTAGGGAATTATACAACGTTTTCAGTTTCCGCAACTAGTCTATACAAGCTGGTTGTATTTATAGTTTTAGCACATGTGAAGATAGAAATGTAGAGGTTTACAAACGCAACGTTTTTGTGTTTATTTGTTTGTCGTAACTATGTTTTGTATTTGCCTTTGAAAAAGACTCATTAAGAGTCGAAAGCGCTTAGGCTAGTTAGTTACTAGTTTCGTACTGTTCGTCGTCAGTTTATTGCACCTATTTTAATTAATCCCTGACAAACGTGATCCCTTGGTGGATCCAGTACGCTTGAGAGGGTTGTTATTCGCCATATGATTTGTATTCTTTATATATACAAACTAGTAACTAACTAGCCTAAACGCTTTCGACTCTTAATGAGTCTTTTTCAAAGGCAAATACAAAACATATATATGACAAACAAATAAACACAAAAATGGTGTGTTTGCAAACCTCTACATGGCTGTCTCCACATGTGTTAAAACTATAAATACAACCAGCTTGTATAGACTAGTTGCGGAAACTGAAAATGGTGTAAAATGCACTAAAAGTCTACAAGCCAAAGCGACATATTTTTACTTTTTGTACATTTATGTAATGCAGATTATATCCCGGATATTTGATTCTATACCGGTTATTCTTATAGTAAAATTTGAAGGATAATAAGAAGATGTAGAAAATGTTAAATTCTACTAGTGCATAGTTTTCATTTTCTAGTCTTCTTTGTTTAGACCGCTTGGTTTCAATGTTCTAAGGCGGCGTATCCAGTATGATTCCTTTTCCTTCCTGGTTTCGGAACTCCAGCTGTGGTTGTTAGCAATAGCGATAAGTATTATATCACTGAAAGTTTTCCCAGGGGAGGAGAATTGTTCTGCAACCGGGCTTCTGTACAGCTTTTTTGTCATCCAATCAGATCTATGAAGGTTTATCCTTTTGTGTAGCTTTTCAGTTTCTCCGACGTACTGAAGGCCACAGATCTTACATGTGATGAGATAAATCACATTCTCTGTTTTGCACGTTTTGTTTGGACCATGTATGTTTAGTTTTTCTTTAGTCACTGTGCTAGTGAATGTCTTGGTCTCTATCATCTGTTGACAGGTTTTGCATCTTTTATCACCACAGGGTCCAGATTGACTAGGTTGATTTTGACTAGCGATTGGCGTTAGCTTTGCCCTGACTAGGATGTCCTTTAGGTTTTTTGGTCTCCGGTAAGCTACTACAGGTTTGTTCGGAAGTATTAGGTTTAGTATGTCTGACGATTGCTCGGTTGGCCAGTGGTTTGCGTTGATTTGACCTACTTTGGGATTGTCTGGGTGATAGGTAAATGATAAATGGTATCCTATCAACCTTTTCTTTCTGTCCATATCTGAGTAGGTCATCACGGTTTGTTTGTTTGGCTCTTTGGATTGCCTCCGAAAACAGGTCTTTGTCATAGACTCGGTAAATTAAATGTTTAGGCAGCTCTTCAGACCTTTCTAAGAATCTTTCATCGTCGGAGCAAATTCTGCCTATCCTCAGTGCCTGACTATATGGCATGTTCCTAATACAGTGTTTTGGATGACAGCTGGTTGGGAGGAGATACTGGTGTTTGTCGGTTGGTTTCGAATAGATGTCTGTGTGTAATTTATTTTCCACCAGTCTGATTGTTGTGTCCAGGAAAACATGGTTTGAGTTGGAAATTTCTGCCGTGAATTTTATTGAAGGATGGAAGTTGTATGCCTTTGATATGAAGTCATCCAGACTTTCTCTTCCATACTGCCACTTCATTTCTATATCATCGATAAAGTGTTCCCACTGGTATGGTGTAAGCTCAACCAATGCTAAGAGCTGACCCTCAAAGTTTTCCCATGAAAATGTTAGCATACGAAGGGGCCATTTTAGTACCCATTGCAGTTCCATTGATTTGTAGGTAGTTTTCTTCATTAAATTCAAAGTTGTTGAGTTTTAGGACAAGCTCCAGTGCGTCTTGAGTTTATTGCATCTCCTTTAATCAATCCATAACACGCGTTGTCCTTTCCTGGATTCAGTGCGCTTGAAAGGGTTGTTATTCGCTATAGGATTTGTAATCTTTATATTATCAACCTCGTATGGCACGCACTACCAATGGTGTTGTCTAACACCCTTTCGGTCCTGTAATAAAGTTACTAGTTTCGTACTGTTCTTCGTCAGTATATTGCATTACTCTCTGTCTCTGTCTCTCTGTCTCTATCTCTGTCTCTATCTCTCTGTCTGTATCTCTCTCTCTATATATGTATATATATATATATATATATATATATATATATATATATATATATATATATATATATATATATATATATATATATATATATATATAATTATATATATGTGTGTGTGCGTGTGTGTGTTTGTATGTGTTTGTGTATTTTTGTGGTTATTGCTGAAATATTTTGCAAACATAAGTACTTAAACAACTGACGCATTTAAATATTGGTCACTCTAGGGATTATAATCCTTAGTTTTGATAATAATATTTAGAATATAATATGAATATTATTGCACTGATAACGATATATAATAGAAAGCTGGGATGTATTAAATTTTCATGATGAGCTAATTCTCCTCAATTAATGCTACCAAACTGTAACGGATGTGGTTATTATTTTCTCCATCATACAATGCATTGAAGTGCGTTTAATGACTCTAGTGGAATAAAGTAATGAACACTATTGTCTTACCACAACCATACTCATCCGACTTATCTCCACACTGGGGCGTACCATCACAACGTCTGGATTTATGAATACAAGCATGGTTAGCGCATTCAAACTCATTGTGTTTGCAGTCACCTATAAATAAAAGAAAACAATAATTTTACAGAACATAGAGAATTCAACACGTTCATTGAATGTATATAAATTCTTACTACGGCAATGGACACATAGTGTAGAATAACCGACATAGCATAACAGTTCCAATCTACATTTATATGAATTTGGAGATATAGACAAAGCTGAAAACTGGCAGAGAACAAAATGAAAATAAAAAAAATCAAAACGACTCAGACAAAGTTACAGAATGAAAGTGAATGAGATAAAGGAGCTTATACAGATGAAATTTATAAAGACTGCATGTCAAACAGACGTCAGCACAGATAGGTGATTCACGTAAACAGGAGGTTGTGCAAAGGTTGTGCAAAGGTGAACATATACCTGAATGTCGGCAAGTTGTTGTTGTTGTTGTTAGGCTTAATGCCATTTTTCAGCACACGATAGGCTATTCATGGCGGCCAGTATTATTGGTGGAGGAAGAAACCGGGAAATCCGCGGAAAGAACCACCGACTCACGAGAAGCTACTGGCAAGCTTTCTTACATATCCACATTCGTCGAATCTTAGACTCGAACCCACGCAGACAGAGGTGAGATGGCAGTGATCCGTAACGGACAGCGCTTTAGACTACTCGGCCACTCGGGGCCCCTTGAATGTCGGCAGGACAATCATGTTTAAAAGAGCAAGATGAAAGCAAATAACCCACCTCACCCCTCAAAAAGCCAAAGAAATATTTCAGTTGTCAATGTCAGCTCTGGCAATCACATCATTACGTATAATTTATTTAAAGTCACTTATGTTTGAATTAAGTTTATTGGATGGTGCTAGTTGCAACTAATCCTTTATTACGTACAAGCTCTTTTAAAGTAACAAAAAGAAAAGACAGAAGACAACAAGTGTTGTAAGTTTTAGCAAACATATTTTATTTCCCTAGAAAAAACGCTAAAGGGTAATATATGATATAGGTATTGGATTCGAGATTAAAATCTAAACATTTGTCCAAGAATTGTGCAAATATATAAGTCCTATGAAAGAGCAGCTTTAATTGAAATAAGTCTGGATCTTAATTCCGTTCCAAGATGGTGGATGATGACGTCCGACGACCTTTTTACACAAAGGTCCATAATCTTCACTTTGAATCACAATCCATGATCAGTAAAGGAATACCTTCTTCTCAATGTATTTGAACGACTGTAAACGTGTTAAAATATGACTATTTTACAGATATCTGAGTAGTTAAACTGAATGATAACGTCATTTTATTCATACGCACGAAGAACGCATTGAGATTTCAAAATCTCACCATCGTATTACACGACATAATCATACATTGTTAGCAAACGACCTTGGCCACAACTAATCATATGCCTTGCTTGTGTATCAAGTCAGCAATCTATACAAATTGCTTACGAAATACTGTCATATTTACGTTCTAAACAATTGCAACTCTTCTTAAGATATTAGAACTTGTGAATATAATCATCGCCACAATGACAATTGTAATAATTAAATTTAAAAAAGAGTTCAAATTTTACTATACAAGTATATAAACTACATGCTCGTAACAACGGGATAGATATATAAGTATGAAGAATGTAATATAATACGTGCTTGCAATAAAAGCTGAAGAATGTAAAGATCAGAATACACAAAATACACAGAACTGTTAAATGAAAGACACGCCTATATCCTGAATTTCTTTGATTTCGATTCCATTGTTAATACAAGCAACAAATTTAACTGCAGTGCCAGCAAGAATCATCAGCAAAACGATAATGAAATATTTGTATAGCTTTTTTATATAGACAGCGAGACAAATATACTATCATTCGTAAAAATAGTGCTATATGTGTCCACAAGTGAATGACTTCCCTAACATAAATGACTAGACAAAATGATCACCTTACCACAATTCAATTCATCCGTTCCACAGGGGCAATCGGAGATCCCATCACAAAAGTATTTGTGCGATATACACTTTTTAGTGGAAGAACATTCGGGATTGGCGGGATTGCAGTGGTCGGTAGGACACAGCTTCTCGCCTGAGAAACACACTGCAAAACAGAAAACAAATTAGTTTTAAAACAAAAATGAGAAAACGAAACCATAATATGATACGATACAAGCTAACGAACGCATAATAACTGGAGGTGGGGTTGTTGTCAGAAAACAAATATTCGTTTGTAGGTACTTTAAGTTTTTGAATGCAATAAATATGCATTGTCAAATTGTTTGCACTTGCTTTGATCGTTTAATTCTATACAAATATTGACTTTTTCTAAGTGTTCCGCAATGAGCGGCCTAATAAGTCATCGTCTACGTAAGAACTTCATTATTTATATAAACCATTGATTTCTTCAGCAAATTCATGCAACTGAAAAAGTCAAAATGGACGGAGCTAAACATGTTCATTCCTGATGCACGTAACAATGTATGTTTTGATTTTATGGTATGTAATTGATGCTGTCTTTATAATCATAATCTTTGTTTTGAAATTGTCACCAAATATTCACTCTGCACATACACGACTCGTTTAACCCAAAGAGCTATAATCCATTAACTGTTAAGTAGAGAACGTTATTATACAGCCATCAAATACGTTATATATCTGTGGAAGTAAACAAAACATTTTATGTATCACTGTATTTAACTATTTTTTTGTATAGTCACTGTAAATGTAAGGTATTGGTCTTGAAGAAAGTAGCAATAGTAGATAACAACCGTAACAATCTTCTAAGAATATATTTCCCACAAAATAGAAAATGATTATTATATCATAATGCTGTAAGTGCAAGAACCAGATATATTTATAAATACTTAACTAGACGATACCCAAAATGTTCTACGGAAAAGCGAATATCTGAAAAGTTGGAAGGTAAATAAGCCAGTCAAAAATAACCAAAGAAAGAAGAACCCAAATAAGATTCATTTTTGAGGGTAAAGGAGACGTTAGTAACGAGAGCTTAATTGAGAGAATAGGTTTTCAAGCAGTAACAATATAATTCGAAATTATAAGTTACTATTATAGGTTCGTGGTCATCACTGCCAGAGCTTTTATAGTGGTTATATTATTATCTGGATGCTTAGTCGAGTAAAGTAATTCACTTATAGCTAACTAGAGGACGTCTTCGCCAGAGGGCACTGCTCAATGCACATTATTAAATTAAAGAAAAACATTGCTTAGGTAAACATGTTCTTATCCCCACATCATTCCACCCTTAGAAGATATTGCTAATGAGCTTAAAATATATAACAAATATAAACATTGGGCATAGATCTTTGAGTCAGCATACATATATTTGAATAGTTACCAAAGCTTGCAGATCATTTCAGAGCTCAAGTAGATGTTTAAATCGTCTTTGCATTCCCAAAATATGCAATTATTAGCTTATGGGGTATATAAATAAAACAACTCTAATAAAACATGTCAATGCGGTTATCGATATATGATAAAAATAATAGCCGACATGACTCATGACGACTTCTGATATACTTCAATATATGATGTCTTTGCATGATTATGCCATCATCTGCCTTACACTGCAGTGAGCATATTGACAACACATTAATTTGTAGCAATAAGCATGTTTGGAACATGGCCATAATATCTGTCAAGCTTTATGACGATTTTTGAGAGTAATTGTTTTCTGTATATTCGGTTTTCCACTGCTCTAAATTCCAAATAATCAGTAAAGCTAACAAGAACTTGAAACAGCATGTCGCTTTATTAACAAGAGCAACCTTAAATAATGAATAATCATCTACACCTGGGGAAAGTATTTACACAACCGAGTTATTATCACCCAGTACATCAAGCGATATTGCAAAGTTAGTAATTACGTCTGCTTTGAATGTAGGAGGTTTCTATTTCGATTTCTGGCCTAGTCACTGCAAGGATACAAATGTTAATACTCGCTAGGCGGTCAGGAGAAAGGGGCTATTACTAGGAATGGTCAAAATGCTCTCTGGATTATGCAATTCGATTGGGGCATGATGCTACATGTTTGTGTTATGATGCCCCACAGCTGGATATCACTATAAAATATCACAACTCAACCATAGGAGCGACATAACTACAAAAATGTTAAAGCTACGTTAAAATTAAAAATTACACACACACATGCACACACACACACACACACACACACAAACAAATAATACTAATGCCGGCGTCAATGTAACTTGTCTCAGATTTTTTCCTCGGATGATGATAATATTTACTTGAAGATTCGTGAGTCTAATGTTTTAGACTAACATCAAAATGCATTTTAGTGTTATGGAAGGCCAATACCGTCTATTGCTATTAGACACAATTGCAAAATACAAAAAATGCATTAGAAAAATGAATTTGTCTTTTTGAAAGAATCTACATAATGCAGTTATGGCAAGTGAAATTTGGACTGTCTACATAAGCATGAGTGTACACAAGCATGAATCACCGCTTATTCTGATATAGTTGTCCCTCATTATCAAGTAAATACATTTGACATAGATCTGAATATACTATTGATGTCATCGTGATAGTATCACATTATTCAAGAACAATTCCATATTTCCCCGAATGAGGAACCTAAGTAAAAGACAACCAGATCTTTGTACGGTATGATTTTATAATAATTAAAAACGATTAGCAAATATATCCAATCCTTTGAATTAATTCCACCAACGGACATGGAAGTGACGCACATTTAATAACACAACAGCTTAATAGCAATGATGCTGCAGCTGCAGTTGTCATCACCGAGAAAATGTTAAGCCTCGCAAGTAAGCGGGATAAAAATCTGACAAATGATAATCACGAAAGAGTATTCCTTCAACCATTGCTTGTATTTTTATACACGTTTCTTACCATCATTACTACAAAAGGCAGCCTGGAAGTAGTAGCAATCGACGGTCAGCATTGTGCTTCTCACTAACGTCATGCTGCATTGAGAAATATCTACATAATCCGCACTGCAATTTACCTGCATGGCACTTTTCACTGGCTGGGGCCAGGAGTTGACATATGATCCCTGGTATCTTCCACTGAAGAATTATTATTATTATTATTATTATTATTATTATTATTATTATTATTATTATTATTATTATTATTATTATTATTATTATTATTATTAGTATTATTATAACATTGGCATCAAAGGAGAGTGACTGTCGTAATGGACACTTCCTCCTAAATGCATCGTTGTTAAAAATTGGAACTATTTCAGCTACGCAAAAACATATAAAGATATACAATTTTGCTATTTATTCCAATTAATAAGAAAACACAAGACGTACTTTAAATAATCATTGAAACGTGCTAAAATATGATACGTACGTGTATCCCATTTTCAAACATGCTAGTCGAACGGTGTCAGAACTGCCTACCATTACATCGGATCTCGGCATACATACAGGTCTCCAAATACCATTCAAAAACATGGCAATGCTACCAAATGAGCCATCACCATTGGTTAGCATCAACTGATAGTTTGGTATAACTGCAGAAGAAAACAATAATCATGATAATATTATGGACGAGAAATGCTTGTGAAATGATTATATTATTAATAGTTTGGTTAAATTGCTGGTTTTCAGTGACAGTAATAAATATATTAAAATCATATTATATGTAACTTAACGACAGTGTTTACTCACCTTCAGATCAGAACTGATCTTTTCAACTATGCTAAATAATTGATTTTTAATGTTTGCTAATTTTTAAAATCAGTTCAAACTATTGTCTAAATATTAATGCGCATTACAACTAACTGGTGATATGTAAGCGGAAAAGATTAGATGTAGAAATCATTCCCTTATCATAATGTGGTTGTCAGCAACATTCCCTCTCCGCTTTGGGAATGATTGCCCCTTATTGAAGCTATAAGATAGCAATCAATATATATTTCGTAAAAGTATGTTATGGAACGAGATTCTGATTGCAGGTTAGCACAACATGAATTGTATTAATATGATCAATGATACAACAAACAAACCGATAAGCAAACAATTACAGAAAAATACACATGCTCGTGATCTCTCTTGCTATTACCAAGCACACATTTGTTGTTTCGTTCCAAAGCTATTTACTAAAGTAATTTTGTATCTTATATTCTACCTGCGATGCCTTTCTTTAACCATATACCCTACTTGACATCATTTGAGAGCAGAATAATCCTCGAGAGTCTAATATATGCGAAGCAATCAGTGCAACATTAATCAAATGTGTTTGCAATTTTACTTTTGAATTTTACATACATAAGGACGGGACAAAAAACTTTTTGCAATACATTCAATTATTGTATTTATGCATAAATTATATATATATATATATATATATATATATATATATATATATATATATATATATATATATAGAGAGAGAGAGAGAGAGAGAGAGAGATAGATAGATAGATAGATAGATAGATAGATAGATAGATAGATAGATAGATAGATAGATAGATAGATAGACAGACAGATAGACGGACGGACGGACAGACAGACAGATAGACAGACAGACAGACGGACGGACGGACGGACAGACAGACAGACAGACAGACAGACAGACAGACAGACAGACAGACAGACAGACAGACAGACAGATAGATAGATAGATAGATAGATAGATAGATAGATAGATAGATAGATAGATAGATAGATAGATCGATAGATAGATAGATAGATAGATAGATAGATAGATAGATAGATAGATAGATAGATAGATAGATAGATAGATAGATAGATAGATAGATAGATAGATATTCATATAAGTAGAGTTAGTCGTACTTAAGAATTACAAAATTTTCATCGTAAAATCTATTGCTTTCACTTTTGATTTTATTCAACGGAGACAAAGTTTGAAAAAGTTCATTTAACTTGCTATGTGATACAATTGCATTACATAAAATAAGGGCGTGAAGACAGATTTGTCAACAGGAAGAGAGGAGAATATGATAAAAATATTGCTGGAGATGAAGGTAGGATAAACAAAACACAGAGGAATGTCGGATTCACTCACTGTTGCAATTTGCCTCATCTGAGCCGTCTCTACAGTCGTTGCCACCGTCACACTGCAGAGAGACTGGTATGCAAATGCTCCCAATTGTACATTTGAACGAATCAGCACCACATTCAGGGAGCGGCGGACAAGGTTCATGCTTGACAAAAACATCGTCAAGGGCAACGATACCTGGCCAAACTGTCGTGGATGTAACTGTCTTGGCCTTAAATATGATCCTGGCAGCTCCAGGGTGAACTGTTACCCAACCCAACAACCAGCCATCGATAGTTCTGTTTATACTGTCATACCTATTGTTTGTAATGTACACAATATTTTTAGCCATAAGCGGTTCAGTTTGTGCTGTCGTTAATATTGTCGTACCTATTTATTGTAATAACGATAAAAATTTCAGACAGTCGTTCGTGATTATGTAAATATGTGCCGTAGCGTATGATTATTATTATTTTTAATTTAGAATTTAAAAAGTCAAAATAGTTCTGTTCGACATGTAGTTTTGACAATTGTTTGTATTGCATGTTGTAATTATCATCCTGAATTTCTTATACAATCACATACTGTGTGTAATTATTTTTCCGAAAACACTTCTTGCTTTCTTGAGTTGGGTATGCAAAGAGAGCTTGATGATATACAACTTACTTGTTGAAAGACTGACGATGGTTTGCTTACAGTGCAAATAAATAATTTCCCACGATAAACCATTTAACTGTGGTAAAAACACTTTGCAAAAAATGTTGTATGTTTTAGACTTTTTTTCAACCAGTGATTTGCAATGCCACCAATATTCAAACGAAGATAATTATTTCAAAGGCCGGTAAGAAGAGATATGCACGAACAAATTTGTTTCAAAGTAACATCATCATCTGAGATAAATTTCTGTGAATTAACTTATTAATTAATTAATTAAAAGTAGTAAAGAAAAACCAAGTTACTTTTGCTAAAATACGACCACAATTTTGTTTGATCCCTAATGCGACATAATACTGGATTTAATTACCTGGAGTGATGTTGTCAACGCGTTCGCATCCCACAATTAAAGATATTTTGCATAAATAAATAAACTGAAGCTATGAGTCACAGAATGGAAGTTAATGAAAAGTCATATAGTTTCAAAAACCATAATGCATTGTTTTAGTTCACAACACTCATGTTGGATTAGTCAAACAATTCGAGGTAGTGTTGTATTATCTTTAATGTAATGTGAACGTCTGCGTGTTTGTCATAATATAAGCAATAATAAAATTTTTACACAAATCACAAATAGAACACGAGAAAGCTGTAACTTGTCTATAATATAGGCTGTAAAATGATTTAATTTTAGTTTGAATGAACAGCACACACACACACACATATATATATATGTGTGTGTGTGTGTATATATGTGTGTGTATGTGTGTGTGTCACCTGAGAGAATATACATTTCAAGAACTTCAGTTTGATTCATTCTCTTTTCACATGATACTGACACATTATTCAACCTGCCAACTGCTCTTGAAGCTGTATATTTTATTATAACCCTTTGTGTGTACAACTACAGCAAATATAAATAAATTATTAATCAACATGACTTTGGGGTCAAATAGTTTAATTTCTATAATTTGTGACCCTGAGCTTAATGTTGTACAGCGTTTTAAAATGAATGCATAATGCACTGCATGCAAACAGGGTTTTACATTATATTCAGCTTAATACCATGAAACGATATCGCTTTACGGAGGGGTATTCCTATACAAATGACGTTGATTTATGTAATTTATATATAACGAATACAAATCATAGGGCGAATATCGATCCTTCAAGCGCACTGGATCCAGTAAGGGTTTATGTGTGTCATGGATTGATTAAGATAATTGCAATAACCACCTCACGACGAATAGTGCGAAACTAGTAACTAACTAGCCTGAGCGCTTTCGAATCATTATAAGTCTTTTTCAAAGCAAAATACAAACCATATGCAAAACAAACAAATAAAATCAAACACATTGTGTTTGCATTAAGTCTATACCGGCTGGTTGAGACAATGTGTCTATAGGTTTATCTCATGAATTGACAATGATGTAGAGGTTTACATAAACAAAGTGCTTGTGTTTTTTGTTTGTTTTGTATGTGTTTTGTATTAGCCTTTGTAAAGGATTCATTAAGAGTCGAAAACTCATGCTAGTTAGATACTAGTTTTGCAATGTTGCAATGTTGCAATGTTGCATATATATATATATATATATATATATATATATATATATATATATATATATATATATATATATATATATATATATATATATATATATATATATATATATATATATATATATATATATATATATGGATAGGGTGAGTGTGTGTATATGTTTGTGTGTGTATACACAGAGATATTTAGCGCGGGCGGGGCAGAGAAAAATAAATTTTACGGAAACTTGTTTTATGCAGTTCTTTGAGAGCTCTAAATTAAAACCGTGTTCACTACGTAACCACGTTATACTTTAGAAATCAGTGTTCATTATATTTATGTTAGTATTATGTTTCCTGATACAACAATAAAAATAAATATACTTGCCATCCTAGCCTTCTTGCACCGTCATTTACGTAAACATATAGTTGGGAAGAGAGGTGATTTGGTCTTACAGCAGTACCATTAAGATAGTAGTAGAAGTAAACGCAGGATTCGGTTGTGAAGCTCACATTTGGTGACATCAGTGTGGCGCTTTCATACTTAATTTTGTATGGGAACCCTGGGCCCCAGTTACTTAATATGTTATAAGTCCTTGCCAAGTCAGTCGTATCTTGAGCCACCAAGAACTTTCCTGAAAGAGAAAACATGTTATTTTTCTTCGTGCAAAACCGGCATACTCAACTTTTAGCAGCTTGAAGACAAATCTGCCATCAGCCACATATATATATATATATATATATATATATATATATATATATATATATATATATATATATATATATATATATATATATATATATATATAAATGATAACGATGTTTTTTGCTGTACTGTATATTTTATTGGCTATTTATAGAAATCAAAAATGTAAATACCCTTTAATGTTTTTTAGCACACACACAAAATGTATGCAGTGTCTGAATTTCGATGCTATTTCAAGCACATATATAAAGTCAATACTAGCATTGTTTTGTAGTCCTTCTAGTCACACAAGTAGGTAGTCATAATTTACATTGATAACAGTTATTTAGAATCCCAGTTAGTTGCCATACTTCGACGTTGTTATTGCAAACCCAATTTGATATTCACCTACATGACAATGGAACAATATTGTTAAATAGAACTTCTCTTGCGAAACAAACAATTCCAGTATATGCTTTCCTAAATCTCTTACCTTTAGAGGAAACACAGAAAAATCAACATATTATGAATCAGATTAGACAAGTTCTTGTTATTAATTAAAACCAGGCAATAGGTCTGACACGTAAAATGTAGATTTGAATTTTCAGGGAAATGAAAACATTTTATTTTTTTGTATTAACACTGATATATGTCATCATGTGATGACAAAAAACGTGATATTGTGAATTTTGTTTACTACACGACGAAACAAATCCAGTATTATTGACAGAGAAATGCTCTTTTTCATCATATCCCAGAATTACAACTTATGTTCACCACAGCATCCTATCTCCATTTTTCTTAAAATGAATTATTCAAAGTTAGATATCAGATATTTAAGAGACAGGTAAAAATGGGCTGACTTAATACTTTGTAAAGACCTAAATATATAGTTTAAAATAAATGTAAATGTTTTACCTGTCTGTACAAAAAGAATTTCGATTCAGCATATGCATCACACCGGGTTTCTACAAACTTCACAGTAAAAAAATGAAATGGCGTTGAAATAGATTTTTCAGCAAATATAATTTCATTAAATAAATGGTGGTGTAGTTTTTAGTTAACTGTTACAGCTACAAATGTGTTCTAATGTAACAATTTGACAGGCACAAACAAACAAAAATATTACAGCAAGGTGTTTTTAAGATAACAGTATATAGGGTCATTCTAAATATGCTGTATGCATGTTTCCGAGTCCAAAGGAGATGCCCATGGCCGTCAGGGATATTAAAGTCGTGCCTCTCTCATATCAGGTGGTTAGAGTGGAAATGCAAGCTAACATTGCACAATACCAAATTACGCTTAGATCAAATTATATGGACAATTTAAGCCAACTGATATAAGGGTGTTGCATATACTTAGGCGAGTTATAGAAAGGAACCCCTGTATATTTGGCAGAAAAGTCTGTAAATTATCTGCAGTACATGTAAATACAAGTATACAATAGTTCATTTATTGTTATCTACACAGGACTTGAATGATTCTTATGGTAGGCATTTTGTGCAAAGGATTGTGACTGATAATATATATACATATACGGCAAGAACTAAATAGCATGACCCAGCCAATAATGATTCACACGAAGAAATATCATAGCAAATAAATAAATATTGAGCATTGGCATGCATTTGTATGATGCAGTTTGTTAAGATAGCATATTTTCTATATCAAAATGTGCTATTAATACTACAAAAGTTAAAGTAAATAAGTCCCTCCTGTGATTGTATTGCGTCGCAGGATATATAAATCCCCATCTTACACAAACACATATCCTTCAATATCCTGCAGATTTTTCAACCCCAGATTGTGCTTCATGAATAGTTGGTTTCCTATTGAAACGTTTCCTAGGTGTGTTATTGATAGCATGCTATATTTTGACTCTCTGTCAAATCCGGCAAATGCCAATAAGTAGTATGCTATCCAACTGTCTGGAAGACATATGTGCAAATGACCAATTTCGTTTCAAATAAGGTGTTGAAATTATGTTTCAGTTTGTGTTACATTTCGTACTATGAATCTAATACAAATTTACAAATACGATCAAAATATTATATTTACAATATTCACTTTAGACCTAAATTTGGTTATATCATATTGAAAGTATTGTATTAATGGTGTGAAACTATTGCAGTGACAATATAAATTTAATATTAGGCTTTGGGGTCAAAATTTAAATAGGTAAGATGGTATAGGATACAAAGTATATGTTTAATCCTTAGGCATTTACTGTTTTTATTTATGTGATTGTGAGAATGAACGATTGACGTTTTGCGACATTTGGTTCTCCAGTATTTAGTACATTTATGTCAACTTTACTATGACTCGTCCACAGCTTTAATTGCCTGTAAAAAGATTTTCAACACCAAAATTATAACATCTGGTTTCAAGTATGGCACTTACACTTAAAATATGGCTTGATATGATAAACTGAATCGTATATCGAGAAAGCGCATTAAAATGTTAGCAACAGGTTGAACTTCAGAACAAATTGAACTGTTGACATTTATAGAGATAAGATGTAGCACATGTTTCAGATGAGACTGTCTGAATATAAATGTAAGATGTCGTACTAGCTTATCGTGAATAAATGTCGTCTAGCATTAACTGAATTCACTCAATAAAAAGTTGATAGACATGTAATTCGCAGCATGTTTCACTTCCGGTAAGTAGCATACCAGACACCTTTCTTTAAGTAGTTTCATTGCTACATTTATGGAGAGTTTTGGAAAATTTGCTTGTTAAAACTATGACAGCAGTAAAATACCCTGAACTGAGCTTACATTACACTTAATGCCTTGCTTTAGAAAGGATTTTAACTCTTATGCCATAATAATTGACTTTTAATATGGCAATGTATAGAGAAATATGTTATTTCTGAATGTAATTAATATTAGGCTGATATTTTGAAATGTATATAGATCTAATGCTTTATGACATTTTTCACATGAGCCTTTCTAGACATGAATGGTAACAGTAGCTCATGTTTTATGTGTCTGTCTGGAATAGATGGCGTCTAACGGAAATTTAGGCTTCTGATGAAAACTCAGATATGTATGCTACTAGCAAGATTTTTATTTTATTTTACAAGAACTTTTGATTGTCCTACCATGTACTATATTATGTGTTTATTATTGGCTGCTTTTGATTATCTAAAAAGGAAACAGAAGTAGCTGTTCATTGATTGCTGTAACGTCCATAGGAACAATGATATGCATGTGTTCAGTAAATGAAAGAAGAAAATAGAATCAATAAAAGAAGCCGATGAACAATGAACATAAAAAATAGAGAAACAATAAATATTACTGTATTTCAAGATACGTTAGCATAGTTAAAACTTTAGCTTAAGATTATCTAACTTCGTAGGATAATTTTAAGAGAAAGTGATCTGGATCTATCCTTTCACAGCTCAGACGAAAGTATCCATGTCAACAACTGTTACTAGTGCTATCGCAGTTTGAAATAACTTGCAGTCTTTATTGTCAAGACCATATTTGTGTTTCAAAAGGGTTCAAGAGCCACCGAGTTCTGTTAGAAACTGAGGTGTTATAAAGTCGATTTAAATTTATGTCGTATCCTTGTGCATGCGTACTTCTTTTACTGACATTACATATATTTAAAACAAACGTACACCAAATGTATTTGTTTTTGTGTAGTGAAGTTGTATAGATCTATAAAATGGGATCTTGAGAAATGTTATGGTTTAGGAAATATAAAATATGTTATGTATAATGAAGCACAAATATGATTATTTCTATTGCTGCAGCACATAATGTACGGAGCAAAATGACTTTTATTGGTGCAAAAAGTTAACAGTTTAGCAGAACAATTGGTCATTCATGGTTTCATTTGACACCCGTTCTTTACGCTTTGGAAGAAAAGTAAAAATCTAAACTGACGTTTATTATTCCATTTGCGTAGATTATAATTTTTGAGGAAACTGACTTATATAGACGTAACATTCAAAGTGATGAAATGACGTTTAATGTTCCAGATCCACTCACGTTGCAAACCAAAGAAATAACAAAGATAAACATTTTCTTCTAATGCTGCAATAACACACAATTTACTGAACGAAAGTGTTTGTACTTCTCACACATTTAGAACTTAATTTACTTTTGTAATAGCACAAGATATAGTATAAAACTTTTTATTCTTCAATGCTACAATAGTGTTTATTTCTGTGGAGAATTTATTGTCACTATTACACACATTTTGTTAAAAGAAAGAGTCCACAAAAGGACTATTAGGTATCAATAGGACACTGTAGTGGAGACCGAGACTTTTACTGTTTTAGCAGTCTCCACATTACAGGAAATAAAATGACGTTTACAGTTCCAGTGGTCCACATTTTACTGAAATGATTGACTTTAATATTTCACAAACCTTATTTCAGAAATTAATCTCAATTGTACTATTGTAGATGCGCACAAAGTAGCTCAAACAAACTTTGCTTTTACATTTGCCACATATTTGCGAAGAACTTGAAGTTTACAGCTGTAGTAGAAATCACCCGGTTGGATAGTAACAACTAGGTGATAGTACTCCAAACGTCTTGTTGATGCTACAGTGTTAGCTCTGAATAGTAGAATACTGGTTTTGACATTAGTTACCTTGATGCTGGCCATTCCAAACGACCTGATGATGGTACAGTGTACATGGTGATACAAACTAACTTGTTATTGTATATTATGGTGTTATCTATCATAGGTATGCTGTGATCCTTTTAATTCATTATAACGTAAATATAATGCTATGAAAATATAACAAAAGTAACATGATGTATACTTTTGTATGTCCATTATACCCACGACATATATTTTATTTGTGTTTCGGTACCAAGACCAAACACTATTATGGTAATACTTGACAAAATGGTTGTCATTTGGTCATAGTTCAAAATTACGACTATGCTAATGTGACGACTGCAAATTTTCTCCACCCTTATTAAAGAAAACAAACACCAACGACAGAAGACAAAAAGCAACAAATTACAAATGAGTGAAGCAACTTGACATTTGCTCTTGCACAACATGACTTGATCCTACATTGTGTAAGAAAACCATCACTACGAGTGATTAAAAACACATGTATTAGTTTTCTTTGTCATTGAAGCAAACTAATAAAGGAACATTGTCCAGATTCATGTAAAATGCAGAGTTGATCTGTTTCTTTTTTGCCATTACTGTAGCTATTCTCGTACCATACAATTTTTTGCTTGTGAATTCTTATGACAGGAACAAACGTTTAATCGATTCTACATTTAAAGTCTTGACAACGTGTGTGTATATATGTGTTTGGATATTTAACATAGCTGTAAGTAATATTTCAGGCATATCGGTACCATGTACGCAGTGTGATAGTTTGAAGTTATGTCTTGCACTGGGGCAACATGTCGCATAATGCAACATCATGTCCTGCCAAGTCACTACTAGGCCAAGTGAGCGGTCTAGTGACAACGAATTCGAAGTATTGAATGACGTCAGGGAAAAGAAAAGAACAAATGGACAGCATATTGTAGTGTACACTTTATGTAGACATAGTCATCCATTCAGGTGAAGCGTATATAGTACAAATTGCATGATAATCGTCATAATTTACACAGAGAGGAGCAAGCGAACTGCCAGTAAACAGGGTTTTCATAGTAATCGAACTTGGCTGATTTCATGAGGAAGGAAATGTGAAACAAAAGAGAAGAAACAACATTTTCGTCACATTGCTGCCTTTGAGTTTGAAACCAACTATTTTTCTTAACGCCGATTATGAATATAACTTTTGCTCAAACTTTGAGGTGTGAGTGTTTGTTTGTGTGCGTTTGTAAATGGAACGAAACGGGGACATCAGCGTGAATACCCAACAGTAGACCGTGAACAAACCTTTAAAATGGGACGTTACCGTTTTGTAATTTCGGCTTAATTGGAATGTCAAGGTCTTATTTAATGATACAAATCTTAAAATAAGAGTATCTGAACATGACCCTGTTTAAATGGTATATTTTCACAGTATTCTATACAAAACAATACACAAAATCCACTCGAATCAAAACTTCGTGTGTATCAGTCAGACAACAGCGTCCACGTAAAATGTCATATTGTTTTGCTGTTTTGCTTTCATCTAGCACACATTGCTTCCGATTTACTAACCGAATCTGGCATCAAGAAGAGCTAACAGGCGTTAAGTCATTATGTAAACAGAGACGAATACATATGATCTATTTTATATTTAACACAAAGAGTAATATTGACCTACATGTTTATTAATAGGAAGTCCAATGTTCATAACCCTGAACCATGCACGTTTGAATAAGAAATGCACTGGAAAATATCAACATAGATTTTAATTCATTCCAATGTGTTTAGAAGCATAATAACCAACAGTCTATATGGTAACCAAAACATATTACCATGTTTGTCCATCAATTAACCACATTAGAGTTAAATCCGAGAAGTTATGCTTGAGCCAATAGGAAATAAAAAGAACTTGTGCAAGTATTTGTACATGGCACCAGACACCACGTTGAACATAAAATTATTCCTACTAATATTTAGTGTTTCTCCATGTATCACACATGTGCATGATGGTTGAAGTATAAATAATGTGTCACAAAACAATCAGATGACTTTTGTTTAACTCATATGTAAATTATCAAATATTTATCACTCATCGTTTAGTCAGTAAATGTTATAGTCTCTCTCTCTCTCTCTCTCTCTCTCTCTCACTCTCTGCTTCGTTTCATCTTTCTGTCGTTCTACCTTCTTGCTAGCTTCTTTTCTTTCTGGCCGTAAGTCCCTTGATTTCCCAATTTCTAAGGACCCGATGATAACAGTCAACAATTTTCTAGTCAATCAATGGCCGCAAATACTCAACATTTAAGTCACAATCACAACTGATTTCACTAAGCGAAAGGCAGGACATTATTACTGTTACATGCAGAAGGTCATAACAATACATTTACATAACAATTTCTCAGTTGCCTGTCTACCTTACAAATGCATTATTACTCCTTAATACACTTTCGTAAAGTAGATCCAGCGAGTATCTACCATACAATACAAATTACAACTCAAACACTAAATACCGGGAAATATTTTTCCTACGCTATTTTAAGTCAGCTAAATTATGATTTTCAGCCTCATTTTGTCTGTTTAATCTACACCATATTTACCATCATAGTAAGAATAAAAGGCGTTTCCAGATAAAGGTACTATACCATCTCAATCAATCCATTGTACGACTTACCAGCCTTTATCATGAATACTGCACATGGAGTCACGCTATCAATATTTTAGTAGGTAATATTTCGCTCTTGGACATGTATGCAGCTCTGAAGCATGCTCATTAAAGATAAGCCTGTCATCATTAAAATAATACGAATGTTTGGTGTTTCATATCGACGAGATCTATCATGTATTTGCGTATTAATAAAGGGGATTGCACTAAAGTGGCCGAATTATGTACACCAAAGTTAAATTAGGTTTTTGTCTGCGACATTTTAAATTTTAAACAGCAATATTACCAATACGATTATCTTAACTAAACATTGCTAAGCAGATTTTTTATTATTTCAGTTTAGAAAAGGATACATTCTGTGTATATTCACGCAAATCTGACAATGTAGCTTCTTCAAACTCCTGGACGTACACTTTTAATTATATATATATATATATATATATATATATATATATATATATATATATATATATATATATATATATATATATATATATATATATAAAACAAAGATTCCAAAACAATTCAATATAATTATTTTAATTTTGTTTGATAATATGAATGGAAACTATGTGCATGAGATGAGATTCCTGCATTATTCAGATTAAATGATTTCTTTTCAGAATCGAAATACATATTTATTGCATGTCCCCTATCAGATTCTATAATTTTGGACACTTTGTGACCCCGTTCTGATTGTAAGATTCACATGCAGAATTTAATTTTAATCAAGCAAACATCAATTTGTAATGATATGTATATTTTGAATGCATAGTAAAACAGATATTTTTCTATTACAATGCGTTAAATTAAAATGTTCCCGTTTAGATGGCAAAAAATATGTCCCGGTTTTGTAGGTTTTACTAGAATATGTGTGCAAGAATGTATGTAAGAGTACACAAGAATATGTGTACGTGTGTCTTTGTGTGCGTGCACGTGCGTGTGTCTATCGGACATTACGTATATTGGTGAAGGAAGTAAAAATAATCCAAGATTAGACACATAATTGTGAAAAGACATAGATCGTAATTCAAAACAGGCATTACGATCATTCTGTTTACATAAAGTTGGTAAAAGTTAAATGGAAGACAAACTCATGCTAGAAAACGATAGTAAAATATGTTGCTCCCATTGTATGTATTATTAGCAATCTTCGACCAAAAAGGGCTTAAACCACGTACAAAATGAAATCATCATAAGCATCAGAAATGTTTCGCAGATTATACATTTGGATGTTGTCAAATGCCCATGATAAATATTTGATACTGCCAAGAATTTAACAATTGCACGTCTTATGGCATATGTATTGTGTTCAGATATATTTACTCTTTGGCTTTATTAAATACCTGTAGCGTTGCCATAGGTGTGATCATATGGTGGTCTCTGGAAGAAATCACCGGATCTCAATTGCCATATGGGGTTGTTTGGACGGTGTGTATATCCACACAGGGAATCATCTTCAAATTGACAATCCACAGATACAGCTGAAAAGATTACTTGCAGTATAATGTCTTGTTTTCTTGCAGAGTTTTAAATATTTTAATCCCGACCCTCATTTCTCTTCTTGGATAAAATATAAATGGTATGATGTTAAACATTCTCGTTTTAAGTCGTTCGAGCCACAGTATTTTACCATTGTAATTGTCTGAAAAAGTTTAATGTCTTGTTTGTTCTATAATGTTTGTTCCTAGCCAGTACCATATCAGTGGTATTTGATGTGTCAGCGCGAGAACAACGTTTGAGAACAATATTCATCGCTTTTTGCACGTAGTAAATGCAGCGAGAACTACTGATCAGATATCACAGATATCAGAATTAACTATCTCAAGTGACAGTTATATTTAGTTTATAGATGTCTAGTTAGAATATCTAAATTCTTCACCTGTTAGACACCTGATGTAAGTCACGAGTCATGAAATGTTAATCTTGCCATATTGGCCTGGTTTTTTGATAAATACATGAATGTGGGTAATAGAGTAGCGTATGCAAAGTTTGCGATTGGTTAATATACCATGAAACAATTTTATTAAATAATGTCTCAATAATTTCCTAAAAATTATCCAATTGACTCTTCTTGATGGCTCATCGCAAGTATGAACTATATTCTTCAATTGGTATAGCAAAACAAGTAAACGAATATTTACTCAGAAGCATGAGGCTTATATTCCATGACTGCGGACATGATCCATGGAAAAGGAGCAGCAGAGGAGCTGAACCCACCACAAATTAAACCCGGCGCCCCAACACTCCATCTCAAAGAGTCAGCCACAGGGCTGCCTTTTTATGATCTGAGCCTTATTAAAAAAAATGAAAAATATGTAAAATATATATTTTCGACATGGTCATGCAATTTTCGACATTAAAATCACATGGTGACTATGATGGTCATCCGAAAATTTTATCTAATCCGATGCGATATCGTGTCCTAGGATCACTTAAATTTATCGTAATAAATCCATGAGGGGTCTGCTGAGCATGACTAAAGAAATTTTTAAATTTATTAAAATCCATGTCGGAACACCATGTTTGCCAAATATTTCTCAATGTATGATTGTCAACACCCTTAAATACGCATAAAAAATTACAATTGTCACGAATAACTTTAGGAATTTGAGTATATCGCTGAGTCAAATAAAACATATCAGCGTGTTTATGACGACCTCGGGAAAATAGCAAAGCTGGTTCTTTTTGATTATCAAGCATTACGTCATCAAATACGATCATGTTATTTAACGATACATCTAAATCATCCACGTGAGGACATTCTGTAATATCGTATATAAACTCAACTGGATCAAAACCTATATTTTCCGCTGCTGTAGAATTAAAATCTTTCAACACTGTATAACAATCTGGATCATCGGCGCTTGGAGCAATCAAGTATAACTTATCCCAATTGGTGTATTTCATTACCAGTGTAAGCAAAAGTTGCGTTTTACCTGACCCTGATGGTCCTATAATAATACCCCGAATTGAATTTGGTAACATTGGATGATGCTTAATCGAAGGTTTTTCTTTTTTAGCTGAAAAGTCAAGAACTTCCATTTAATTATATCATAATAATATTATGGATTTATATTGTGTGAAATGTAGGGCACGTACAGGCACAAATGATTTAACGACGATTGTAACTAAACATAATAGACATGCTGCTACTGGGACATGTGTAACATGCAATACAAAAAAGTTTAGATTTGTAAAAAAAAAGTGGAGGAGATATCGCCGGAAAACTTTCAAGACTCCCAGGTCTCCCATGGGCTAAATACCCTGGAGAAAAACATCTCCCCGGATATAGCCATTGTGGACCAGGTACCAGGTTAGATATTCGTCTCAACGAAAATGATCAACCTAATCCAGGTGAATTTCCCATTAATGCTATCGATGAAGCTTGTAGAATACATGATATTGCTTATCGAAGTGATGATCTTCAGTAAAGACATCTCGCTGATGTTAATTTAATTCATGCGTTAAATTCTATAAAAAAATAAAAATATCAGAGAAAAAATTGCTACAATTAAATCCACGATGAAAGGTAAATTGTTAGTTGGTGCAAGTATTTAAAAATCTGTAAGATTTTACAATAATGGCCGAAAAAAGAATGAAAAATATTTATTATTCTCCACGGGGATATTGGAAAGGATTATCCGCGGTGGATAAAATATCTGTTGCGGCTAAAGTTTCATATGATACTGCAAAAACATGGTTTTCTAAACAAGCAATATGGCAGATTTATTTACCTAAACCAAAATCCATTAAATATGGATCATTTGATGTTTATGTACCAAATGAAGTACATCAGGCTGATATTTTATATCTTCCCCATGATAATGGATATAAATATGCGTTAACGGTAGTTGATGTAGCTACACGGTACAAAGATGCTGAACCGTTATTAACGAAAAAATCTTCCGAAGTAATAAAAGCTTTTAAAAAGATCTACAAACGAAGTCAACTTACATGGCCAAATTTACTTCAAGTTGATCCGGGTAATGAATTTCGTGGTGATGTGACCTCGACGATGATAGAAAAAATGTTACTATCAGACGTGGACATACAAATATTCATCGTGATCAAGCTATCGTTGAAAGATTTAATCGGACTCTCGCTGACAAATTATTTAGTGATCAATATTCGAAAGAATTTCTTCAGCAGGATAGATCTACAGAATGGGTAAAAAGACTTCCTGCAGTAATAAAAAGCATCAATGATGAATATAAAGCAAAAAATATAAAATCTGTAGATATTCTAAATACACCAGAAAAAAGAATACCATGGGATTCTACGGTAAGGTATCTTTATGAACCAGGTGAACTAGAAGGCGGAGTTAGACGATCTACTGACCCTACATGGAGTACTACAACTCATAAAATATACGGATTACATTCATCGGTGTATAGACCGACGTATTATTCATTAGATTTTAATGCACCGCAAATAAATTTTACTTCTGAACAATTACTTGTTATTCCGCATGATACTCAACTTCCTCCACGAAATCTAAAGTAACTCGTCTAAGTTGATTTATTCGACGGACTCGACTAACAGCTAGGTATACTAAATTATCCCATTCGATGAAATTATCAGTAATCCATACGATTGTATTTTCAATAGTTAATCCTTGAGTTGAATGTATCGTTGATGCATAACCCAATCTCCATGGTGAATTTTCCATAGTTAATGCGTTGTTAACATATGATAGTTTTACTCCAACAATGTCATTCAATACTAATTTTTTTTGTTCTCCACCGGGTATATCAACTAAAATATTTTGTAATCTGGTATTTAATGGACGATACTGCAAAGGAACAAGTTCATTAGGAAATTTATTTTTATGAATTTCAAATAATTGTACGATGATATCATCTCTGACATATTTTCTACTAACTACGACAAAATCTGATGGTTTCCATTGATCTAGAAATTCATTAAAGATCTTTTTAGGAATAGCTCTACGAAATACCTTAGCTTGATTTTTATTACTCGTGCATCTTATTGAAGATTTCAATTCGATTAATTCATCATCGAGTGATCTACGATCTATTTCCATTTCTTCATAATAATCAACTTGAAGTTTTAGCCATTCGTGTGGAGATGTCCCCGAGAATGGTCCAGGTTGTCCATGATCACCGCAAAATACTACTACGGTATTTTTTGTTTTAAGCCAGTCTAAAAACATTTTTATTGTTGATTGGGATACAGTGCAAATCTCATCCCAAACTATTACAGAATGAATAAACTTAGTTCCCATACGTTCAAGTGACCAATCACCTCCACTCCATCTAAAATAATTATGATATGTATCAGCGTTAAATCCTTGTTCTTTAAAATATCTGACTAATCGATGAGTTGGACATAAAATAATTAAATCATCTTTAATACATCGAAAATGTTCCATAACCCTAGTTGTTTTACCGCAACCACCAGGACCATTTAAATATGTTATTCTATATCGGCCTATAGGATCATGAATACTTGACGCAGTTGAATATTCGTTAATAGAAATGTTATAATACTCTGGTTTATCCGGGAAATCATTTTTTGGATTATAATTATGTAATTCTTCATCTTTGATTCTCCAGGTACCCCAAATTTTTCCATCTCCGAGATACTTGTCAACGACTGGTTGATATTTGTTATCGTAATAAAATGAATCAATTGCAACTCTAACTGCAATATCTGGAAATCTATTAATCATGTTAAATAAATTGTCCGTTGAGTAAGCTAACATATATGATCTTAAATGAACATATTGCGGCATTTCTTCATTGATAAATTCTACAATGGTTCCAAGATATTCACCATGTGTATATTTAATATCAGGGTCTTCAAAAATGACATGACATGATTCTTCATTAAAATATAACAGTTTAAGATTGGTCTTTTTGTAATATATACCCTTTGATACTGCATCATCGATGACAAATTTTAACTCTCCAGGATCTGTTATTAATTTGGAGGTTATGCGCCGACAAATAACTTCACTATCATATTCACCTTGCGTTAATTTTCCGATTACAATCCTATTGGTATTTTTCTTTCTATATTGATTGAATCTCGAAGAAATTCGTACCTCCAAAGTTTATATTTATCGGGTGTTGGTAGCCAAATATAAGTTTGTTTTTTGTGGAATATTATCTCAGATATTATTAGATCAGTTAATATTCCTTTATCTAGCGCCCTGCGTAATGTTACAGTTGTTGTCCACCGTTTTTCGACCATATGTTTTCCTAATCCTAAATAAAACATTGGATGCAGTCCATCAGCAAGTTTAAATTGTACCACTTTAGCAAATCCGGTTAAATCATAATCAGGTAATGGTCCATTGACTGATCTTCTCATCATATTATGTCCAGGAATACCAAATCGATTAAAATATTCATGACATTCTCCACCACCAAGAAAACTTCCTGGATAACAGGCGATCATAACAGCGCATCTAATACTTCCAAGTTCATATTTGGTATTCCATAATCCTCCATGAGAAAGTTCAATACAACTATCTCGGACGTCATTGATAAATTTTTTCTTAGCCGGTTTCCAAGAATTTTTTTCTTTAGTTATTTGATACGCAACTGATGCTACTGAAAAACTTATTTGAGTTAATTTTTCGATGGCAAGATTATCTGAGACATACCGACTAGCAAATTCCTCCATTTTTTCTTGTAGTTCTTTTTCCCGATAAATTATTCCACTAGACGTAACAAATTGATCAAATTCAGAATCGCTACCTCTAAATAAAAATAAATTTAATGGTAGTAAATCTTTCATATTTTTTTAATCCAAAGAAACATATCTCCGTCATAATATCTAACAGTTTTTTTATCTGGAAAATCACCTTCATTAACTCCCCACCCATGAAAATTATGGTCAAGAATTTCAATAGGAGTACCAGCTTTTTTATAACAACCTGAACTATAAAATATTCTATCCGGCAGCATTTTAACTATAATCGGTACTTGTAACTTTTTCTCCAACTCGATTATATCTTTTTTTGTTGCACCGGCATCTCCAATGCGATTAATCCATGCATTAATGATCTTAATTCTTTTTTCAGTTAATCCATTTCCTCGTTTAGAATTTTCAAAATGTTTAATAACCTGCTGTGCAACACAATTTAACGTAGTTGATAATCTCATTCCTCCAACTTCGTTTTCATCCGGAGTTGGCACTAGGTATACTCCGTATATTACAACGTTATACGGATACGCTATATTGTAATATCGTCCATCAACACCAACTAAAGCTCCCGGTGGAGTATTTTTGTTTAATATAAACAATTTTTTATTACCATCACTAAATCTGTTTCGATGATGAAATATTCTCCACGATTTATCAGGTTCAGTTTCTTCCATAAAGTCTCTTTCTAATAACTGCGCTATTATCTTATCTTGTTGACGATTTACTCGTTGACGTTGTTTTGGAATTTTATAAAAGGTTAAATACGAAGAATCCATTGTGTATTTTTTTGTATTTTGTGGTGTTCCAAAATCTATCCGAGATAATATTTTTCTTGCTCGTTCCATTGTTATTCTGTAATCATCGCGGTTCGTCAAATACGAAGTGAATACATACGCGGCTCCGTTTTCTCTATGCATTCGCTTTGCTTCCTTGATTCCATTAATTATTTCCGATCTATGTTTCATTGGGTTTATCGGGCCCTCTAAATCAAATCTCCGCCTGATTCTCGGCGGTTCTGTAATATCTATTTTTGATAACCTTTTAGCCATATAATTATTAAATGGTTCTATTGTTAAATTCTGAAAATTTTCTCCCTCCGTAAATTGAATCTCATTATTATTGTATTTCATTATTATATAAATAATAAATATATTCAATTAAAAATTAAAATTAATATATATATATATATATATATATATATATATATATATATATATATATATATATATATATATATATATATATATATATATATATATATATATATATATATATAAATATGTCAAACAAATGCAAATGGCTTTGGAAAAATGATCGTGGATTATGTAATAGAAATTGTGTTGGAGAATATTGTGCAACACATAATCAACAGATTAAAAATGCATCCCCTGGAAAAGTATTATGTATTAGATGCGGAAATGCGATCAAAGGAAAAACTCGGTTTTGTTTCGACTGCGGTGGAATGAGATATCGAACTTTTGTTAGATATTATAAAAAAAATATGGAATAGTATTCAGCGAGGATGATTTTATCACCGGAGATTACAAAAGTAAATTAGAGATTAAATAATCTCCATATAATATAATGAACAAAGATATGTTTATTACACACCCAGTTTATACCAATTATGAAGGCTCCTCCAATGGTGATATTCGACATAGAGTAAGAAAAGTAAATCTTGGTCATCTGAACCAATATGGATATAAAAAAATCACAATTTTTCATAACGGGGAAAAAAAATTGTTATTTATCTAGGTTCATCTACGAGTGTTACAACGGTCCGATTCCACCAGGTTTGGTAATTGATCATATTAACAGAAATAAACTCGATAACAGATTGGAAAATCTTCGTGTTGTAACTCAACAAATAAATTGCCTCAATAGTTCACCAAAAATTAGATTATCGTATCGTCGACCGATAATCGGAAAAACTTCAGAAGAAGAAAAATATTTTCCTTCGATGAATTCCGCTGAAAAACATTATGGTATTTACCGCATGGCCATAAAATATGTCGCTGATGGTATTACTCATTCAGCATATTCGAAAAAGTTTAATTGTTGGGTTTCTTTTGTATATCAGTGAAACATTAGCAGTTTTAATTAGAAAGATGACATATTTATATACTCATGAAATTCGAAAACTTTGCTCAGTTGTGTAATGAAATCAATAAAGTTTCTAGTGAAATTAGAAATGATAGCATTTCCTGCGATTCTCGTGATAGCACTTCTAATTTTAATCACATTTTTACTAGCAAATGGGTCACCGATGAATATAAAACCGTCGTTGATATGAAAAACCGCGGAAAACCATCTCATCGCAACGAATACAGAATTATAAAAACCCTCATTGATGCTCGTACTGAAGTATTAGCAGCTCATCGAGACTCATTGGAACAGTTTATTCCAGTTTGCAGGATCATCAAAAAATAGAAAAATCCATAAAAGATATATTTGAACAGCAAAACTCAATCAAAGATGTCTGTGACATGATGGATAAACTTATGTCCTAAACAAAATGTCTAAACATTCGTTTAGAACATTCGTTTAGAACATTTTGTTAGAAATTACTATCTAATTCACCATTTTGTAGTCTTTTTCTAAGTTTTTGTTCGATAGATATTTCTTCTTTTTTTTCGGATCAGTTATTGTAGAATTGGAATCAGAATTACTAGTAGTTCCACAAGTGGAATTAGAACTGCTAGCACGAGAATCGCTTGTGGAAATGCTAGCATTTCTAATTCCACTAGTGGAAGTGCTAGCACTTTTAAGTTCGTTAAATTCTTTTTTTTGTTCAGATATTTTAACTTTTAAGTTATTTATCACAGCTTCATTAGAACTACTGGCACTTCTAAGTTCGATAATTTTCTTTTTGTAATCTGGGATATTTCTTAATTCTTCTTGGTATACAGCTTCAAGACGAATCTTTTCCTGTGTTGCATTTGTCAGTTTATTAAGTTTTTTTTTGATTATCTTCTAAAGATTTTTTTCTTCTTCCACGATAGCGTTATTTATTTTATTATGTTCAGATCGTAATGTTTCATATCTTTCACGTTTTTGTTTAATCTTTTCGTTGATGATATCTATTTTTTTGTTAAATTTTTACCAGCTTGAGTACCCGCTACCCCTCCAGGAAATTTTTGATCCGTAGACGCGTCTGCCCATATTTTATATAATCGTGTTAATCCAATCTTGTATTTTTTAGCTATTTCTGCGGGTTTGTAATGTCCACGTAGTCGGATGATATGTTGTTGTTGATCGTGTGATAAATATTGCGCGCGATTAGGCATATATATTTGGGATATATTTTTTATTTAATAAAATTATGTCAAGACATAATGATGAATAATTATGATGAATAATATTAACCGGGAACAATGATGAGTAATTACTGATATCACAGCAAAAAAATACAAGCTTTTTTTCTTGATTTCTGCAGAAATATAATTATTGTTTATTATTATTCATCATAATTACTCATCATAATATCCTGACATTTTTGTCAAAACATTTTTGTCAAAACATTTTGTTCAGGGACATAAAAAAAATAATTATTTAGTTTTGTTGGTTGTTGTGGTCAACCGAAAATTTTATCTAATCGCTAGAAATGCTAGCATTTCCTGTGATGAGAATCGCTAGAACTGCTAGCAGTTCTAATTCTACGATGAAGATCCATTTGGAATCATTAGTGATTCTAAGATGAAGATCCTTAAGATCTCACAAACAGACTAATAACAAGTTCTTCTCCACGCAAATCAATCAAATTATCGTTCTGGTCAGTAAATCTAAATTTAAGCTCGTTGTTTAAATCATTATGACATCTCATGTATACAGGATTAGTTGGATCATCGATGATCAAATATCCAGGACTTACTGATGGCGCTGATGAATAAAGTAAATCAGCGGGACGTGCTCGATCAAATTGTTCCATATTTATTTGATAACTACCTTGAACGGCACTACATGTTAAATTAAGTGTAATAACGTCTGTTATGTTTACGTTATTGGGAGCTTTATGTCTACCGTCACCGTCGGGAGAATTATTATGAGTGAGGATAATTGTTTTAAATTGGTTATCTTTCCACGATCGATGAATTCTATTAAATCCTTCGTCGATGGCCGCATTGAGTAAAGTTTTTAGTTCAGGTGCGTTATATCCTCGGTATTTATCAATATTGTCTATACCTCTTATTATTTTTTTCCACCCCCTCGAATGATTTATAAATAACCTGTATCTCTACCTCGATACCATTTTGCGCCTTCTGAATCATATATTAACGAATTTTTATCATACATGACTCTATCAAATCTTGATTTATATGTTTCTGCGTCATAGATAATCTTATTACCTGCGTCGATTACACTAATAAACTCATCTTTGGTGAGAAGACCGGATTTCAATGATGGTAATAGCAATAAAAGATCTTTTTTATCAATTCAAAAATACGAAATATATAAATTCCATCTTGTGGTTGCGGATAAGAAAATGCTATAGATGGGATATCTACCAATTTGTAATCTGGTTTGTTAGGTTTTTGATCCGCTAAAAAGCAGATTTCATATCTATTGGGTAGTTGATACGCCTTCGTAAAATTTATATCCTCGAAATTTTTATAACTTCTAAATGGATTTTCAGGTCCTATTTTATCAGTTGTGTAATCAGATTTTACAGGTTCTGGTATGGAAGTGCTAGCACCGGGTGGATTTTCAGGCCAACCTAATACCGTCCTTATTGAGCTGTTATATATATCAACGGAATATCCTTCAGCGATTTCAATTATCGACGATAATGTTGGTAGATGAACTTGAATATCTATTTTTGGTTTTTCTTCATTGGAATTAAAACTAGAAGTGCTAGCACTTCCACTAGCAGTTTCACTAACAGGTTCAACGATAGATTTTATTCTACGGGAGAATTCTTCGTTGATAGCTTCAATTTCATATGATCCAGTTGGTATATAAACATTAATCCAATCTGGAGTACCATCGGGACGATTTTATATGCAAATCTAAGAGAATTATTAGGAAGTTTATTTCCAAATTGTTTATCTCGGATATTAGGCCAACTATTATAAACTCTAAGTTTAGCTAATGCGATTTCGTAGACTGAAATCGGAGATGGAAATTTAACAACAAATTCTGATTTTTTTGACGATATTGATATCATGCTAGTTTGTCTCGGGGATGTATTATCTGATATCCGCTGGAGAAATTGAATTTCCGACATATTTATGTAAAACACTAGTGTTTTTTCAAATAGTTTTACATTTTTAAATGCTAGTGTTTTTTCAAATAGTTTCACATTTTCAATTTGGATTTTAAATTGTGAAATCGTTAACGATTGTGAGATTGCTAGCAATTGTAGAATTACTGGTAATTCTCGCCATAGTGGAATCGTATAATTCGGTTATCGTTGAGAATTCATCAGCGGTTATCACTGAATCATCTAATGACGTTGAAATCATCGATGAAATTCTCGAAAGGGCATTTTCCACAATAGTATATTTTGTTGTGTAATCCGTCAATTTGGCCTGTGCACAAGATGATAATTTCTTAGTGATCGCGGTAGATATTCCAGCTACGGTAGTTATTGCGGAAATAGCAATTGGAACAGCAATTGGCGCTATCATAATAACCGACGAAAGTATTATACCAGCTCCGGCAAGAATTCCAGAGACGGAATAAACTGTAACATCAATGGCGGTAATTCTACGACTGTATTTTTTATTTTAATCTGGTATTTATCGGCGAGTGATTTAAGTTTTGCTGAATATTCCTTGACGGTATTGTATCTAAAATTATTAGCAGTAAGTGATTCTGACGATTTATTCATTGTTTTATTTAAAGTAATTTGCTTTTTTAAATGATTTACTGACCTAAATATTCTAACACGTATGGAATATTTTCTCTATGATGACTCGGTACATCATCGGAAGATGCTGTAATGTACACATTAGGAGTAGTATGATTATAGATTAACGTATTAACACCTCTGGATAACTCCTTTTTGCAACACTATTTTCAAAACAGGATAATTTTAAACTTCTAGTAGTTATTAGTGTAAATCTGTATAAACCTGAAAACGAAATTTCACGATTAATAGATATATTCAGACCTTCAATATTTGGATTATTAATCCAATTAAAAATTCCAGTATGAACGACATAAGAAATTTGTTTAACGTGATCTGCTGGATGTTCTATTTTTATTTTTTCAACTCTTTCGTTTATAATTGGAATACCTCTTTCGACCTCTTGTTTTTTTTCAAATCTATTTACCGTATCCGTGACATTTTTTTTATCGAATTCTGTGTTTGTATGTAATTGTTATTGACTGTATTTGTGATACTATCAATATCATTGATGGTTTTTTGCTGAGTAGTAAAAATGTCAGGTATCGATGTGGTAACATCAGCAACCCTAACAGAGGTATATTTGTCAAAAAGTCTTTTTAAAACATTATTTACTGGATTGAAATTTCTTTGTAACGTATCAAATTGAGATGTGTGTGTATTATATTTGGTTACATGTTCATTAAATATAGCTAAATGATCTGTATAATCAGGTTTTAATTCTACTAGATTTCTATATACTTTTTGTTTAATTAACTCTGTAATATGTGAGTCATATTCAGTTCTAAGAAGTATTAGATTATCAAGAGTAGCTTTAATATGCGCTGTTTGTAAACCAAATAATTGACGCGGAGAACCCAAAAAATCGTTTAAAAAAGTTTCAAATTCAGCTAGTTTTTCGGTGATCTTAGACATAATAATACTCGGCGATAATTTTCCTTTTTGAAATACCACGATGGAATCATCATCCGCGGTGGGATTTTTTGTCAAAAGATCATCGAGAGAAAGATTGCTAGTCTTTAGTTTACCATATTTGGTCTCAAATACAACTATTTCATTTGGATCAATATCCTTCGTGGTCAATAATCCAGAAATTTCATCTTTAATTTTTTTAGTTATTTCTTTCATGTCAACGCTGGCTTTTTTCTCTTTTTTTTTTCTTTAGTTGATGCATATGATCTTCCGTAAATATCAACCATTATTGTAACATATGTTACGTTTTTAATTTATTGCATTCTTCCCACTTGAGTAAACATGAACTGTCACATGCAGAGGTTTACTAGGATTTTTAGATATTTCTGAGAGTACATTTAATACTTCTCTGCCACATATTGGAGGATCTGTAAGTTTTTGTGTTGGTAATGTAGAATAGTATAAGGGCGTTTAATTTGGTTTTATATATTTTAAGAATTCATTCGGCGGGGCTAATCCATATGAATCAAAATAAATAATACTTCTTGGATCAATGGCGTATGCAACCCAATGAGTTCCAGGTCCTTCATTATTATCTAAATTAATAATTCCAGTTTCTTTAGAAATACTATTTTCAGGTAATTGATCCCTCATGAAAACTCCTCTGAAATTTTTTATTTTTAATTTTTTTACTGCTTCGATGAGGTCAAAATTTGACATTGGAATCGTTAGATTCGCTAGCGATTTTTCCACTAGTACATTGGCGGTCTTCCTAGTCTTAGACCTCTTCCTTTTTTTATATCCCTGTCCTGTGGCCTTTCTTCTTGCAGCCATTCCAGCAAGCGCTGGAACTATTGAGGCAATTAATCCTGGAATTATCGATGATGGTAAAAGTCCACCTTTCTTTTTTCTATATCCTTGTCCGAGAGCTTTCTTTAGACCTATTCCAGCGGCTGTACCAACAGCTCCTAACACGGCAGCTTTACCAGCGGCAGCGAGAGCAGGTCCAACTGCTGCGGCAATTATTGGGATGAGAGGAAGTATTCCTCCATTTGTTATCACATCATTAACGGCGGCTTTTGAAAGATTAAGTCTAATTCCTCTTCCCCTGGCCAATGCATTGTTGTATTGATTTACTTGAGTAGCCGTCAAAGATAGTTTATTTTGTCCACCTGACATTTGAGAAGATTTTAATGTTATTGTTGTTCCACATTCTTTAGAGGTTTTTGATTGTAATTTTTTAATTTGACTGGGAGTCAATTGAACATTAACAGTACTATATGTCATCTTTATTGTAAATTAAGTATTCTTTCAATTGAGTTCATTGCGGAAATTATTCTAATTTATGGAAATTATTCTAATTTTTATTACAATGGTGCACCAACTAATCTCATTTGTCCTCCTATTCCTTCTATCAACATAGATTTATCATGTAGAATAACAGCAAATGCTCTATATCCATCATGACCGGGTACTCTTACTGAAGCATTAAATGTTATGTCGACAACTGATTCTTTAGTTAAATCTAGATGTTCCAATGAAAAGTAGTAGATAGGATACAATGTTTGAAAATCTAGCTGAGATATTTGTAGACCGGTATCAACATTTTGATCACGACCCATGAACGACCAAAGTTGGTGATATACCCTGGCCATATTATATTCATCATCAGTAAAACTCAATCTTATAGGTTCTGCAGGTTCTTGTTGACCAAATTGACCAATTCTCCAAATTGCTCTATCAGCATCGGATCTTCGATGAAGTACAACAGTATGTTTAGCTCCGTAAATAACTTTTCTGACATTTCTGCAAAATCCAAATATATGAGACAATGGAATAGCGCATGAAAAAAGTCTATTTGGACCTTTTAACATTCCATTTCGAATTGCTTGACCTAGATTATAATTTGGGTTAGGACCCTTGACAACGGCTTCTACATCAGCATCGTCTGCGGCAGCCGTCACCTTTTTTGGTCGTCTAATTTCATATTGAGTTGGATCAGCATTATTAGAATTTTCTTTTACAAACATCATAGTTGGTCCAGCCGATCTTATATAATCATCGGAATATCTAGCTAGACCGATGATTGTTGTCGCAATATCAACATCATTATTTATCGATTCTATATCATTTCCGTCAATCATATACTTTGCACCTTCAAATAACGCCATAATTCCATTGTTCACAAATCCAATTTTTACATCTGCTCCATAAGCATTACCATTATCTTTTCTTAAAATTTCTCCTTCAACTTCTATGTATGCCTCGCATGGTAGAAAATATTTGCTTTTATCTTGAACTTGCAGATCAATTCTACCCGTGGCAGTTGGATCAATTGCTTTATAAGCGAAATATTGATAATTTCCCACAGAATCATCTTTAGGTACAGGCGCATCCATATCAAATGCAGTATCTATTATTTGTTTAAATACCATTTTTTATACTAAGTATTTTTATTTTCAATTCAGAAATGTTTATACTTTACGATTATCTTCGTACTCTTGTAAGTCCACTTCCGGATATAAGACTTGAAAGATTAACATTTTTTGTTGGGGTTGCTAGCAATTCTGGCGAGTTTATTATTAATTCATTGATTTTTTCTTGAGCCGCATTATTTATCGCTCTACTTATCTTTGCCGGCATATTTTCAGTCGAAGGTAACGGTTGAATCTTTTGTTTTCGTCCAAGTAATGACCTTACTTTATCTTTTACGAAGGAAAACGCCTTACCTGCCACATCTCCTACAGCCACTAATGTTTTATCACCAATTACCCCAATAGCTTTCATTCCAACTTGTTTAGCAAATGGAGCTATTTTTGGAGCCATTCTTGTAAAAAACCTAATAATGTATCTTCGAGTCCTTCACCGTAGAATGTTTTATATACAGGCAATCTTGAATTTACCACAAATACTTGGACCGGTTTATCATGATTGTAATGAATTATCATTCTTATTGTAAAATCAATAGATTTCTAATTGCGCAAATACTAGTATTTCTCGAGAATCGCTTGCGGTTTTAATCGCTGTAATATCCATCATACTTAGTACTTTCCATGAGATCATCAATAAATTCCCTATATGTGTGGAGATCAATTATTTTATTTTGAAATAATCGTTGCGCAATATCAGCGGCTTCATTGATAACTTCAATAGACTTATTTCCTGCACTTCTTCCTCCTATGAGAACTTCTAATCGGGAAACATCTCTGAGAAGACTATCTGGACATATTTGTGAATCATGATAAGAAGTTGATCTAGTAATCGGGGTTAATCCATATCCTTTCCCATTTATTTTTTCTCCTGTTATTGGATCTTAAAATTCTTTTGATGGTTCTAATTGTATTGCTTTTGAAGGTCCTGGTATTGGAGTAGCTGATGATAAATCTCCCTTTCTTCCTTTTCCTTTTTTTCTGTTCATAATACCTGATTGGAGTTCAACGTCATTAGAAAATATAAAATAATCATGTTTACTTTTATCTATTTTAAAACTATCAGTTTTTAGCTTATATATTGCATTAGCCCGTTCTTTAAATTTACCGTAAACTTTTTGATCCGGTTTAAGATATTTTACCCTATTTAAAAATTTATCAGCAGCTAACTCAGCAAGATATATCATATCAGTGTTTTTAACTTCTAAAAATTCATCAGTAAATCGTTCACGATGAGCTATCATTTTATCATTTCTTACCAGTGGTACAACAGCAGGTTCAACATTTTAAGATATTTCTTGGAGTAATTCCGCTATGGGTTTTTCATCTGCAGGTCGAAATTGATCATCCTTATCTCCATACAACATAGTTTTTAGACCTGTAGTAATGGGCTCAAACATTTCTTGTCTTCCTTCAAGAAGATCAGTTTTCATCGTATGACGTTCTTGTAATTTTTCCTTTAGTCGTTCATATACCGGTAAAAATTTCTTGATAGCGTCAAGCTTCTCTCGGGCATATTTTTTCGATGGTGCTTCTGGGATCACTTTTTTTACTTCCATAATATAACACTGTTGTATTTATTAATTGTAAATTTTCGGATGACCATCATGGTCACCATGTGATTTTCATGTCGAAAATTGCATGACCATGTCGAAAATATATATTTTACATATTTTTCATTTTTTTTAATAAGGCTCAGATTATAAAAAGGCAGCCCTGTGGCTGACTCTTTGAGATGGAGTGTTGGTGCGCCGGGTTTAATTTGTGGTGGGTTCAGCTCCTCTGCTGCTAAAGGTCAAGCGATTACGTAAGAGAATGAACGTTAGATGCATGGTGAGATGTATACATATATGCAAATCAATACTTTCATTGAATCATAGTACCGCCCCTCCTTCATAAAAAGAAATTAGATTTTGCTCACCCATCTATAATGGTAAAATGCTACGATTATTTTGCTTTTTGAGAACCTACCATCAAATACTTATTGCCAAGATACAGTAAGGATGATTCGGAGCTACTCATTAAATAACCTTAAGTGAAATAGTCATTACATCATGGGTCTAAACGATGTATAGTATTGACCAAGCCGAATATGTCACGTTCACCAACTGAAAAACGAATTCAGAATTGTACAGAATACAGTCTTTTGACAAACATTCAATACATTATTTAGTTAATATTTCTAATAGATGTTGAACTATCTGTAACGTGCACCGCCCTCAAAAAAGGCAGAAATCAGATGCTGACGAAAGAGACAGAGGCGGAGGGTCAGATAGATAGACCTTTGCCAAATATGATCAACATAAAGACAATGGAAGTACCATATATGCTGCATCAATGAACACAAGCACAGAAAAAGCTGCGACTTTGTACACTTCCAGCAATGAGTATTTGGAGCAATACGAAGTGCCCTGTGTAGGGCATTCCTAGCATTCAAGTTAAGAAACGTTCAAAAATTGTTTTTACATGCCCTCTGCGTATACTCAAATCCAAACGAAACGTTGTTTCGTCAGTGCAGAACAAAATGTGATATTTTAAACAAAAAGAGATGCAGTTATTTTTAGTCTGAGATTATACCAGTTAACAATACAGACTAAATTAGAGATATAATGGGACTTTTATTTGAAAACCATCAGTGAAATATAGGTAAAATCATCAAACCGTTTAATATGGTGACTATTGAGGTTAGAGATACGGTGCCAAAAATGTTCATTGATCACATATCGATACCATAACTGCTTAAAATTGTACATGTTGTACCATGTGTAAAGTTTTTTTTCCCTGACCAGAAATTATAGCGATATATTTTTCAGTAAAGCGGTATATTTGTAAAGGCAATTTTATTTGATTATGCCTACATACCAATCAACACAATATAATTATCTTGCTTCAAAAAAGCGAAAGAAAATTTAAACCTTGTCACTGCACAGATCTAATGCATACAGACGTTGTTACGACCTGATAAATGTCATGATTTCGGAAGCCTCTATGTGCATTATATATATATATATATATATATATATATATATATATATATATATATATATATATATATATATATATATATATATATATATATATATATATATATATATATATATATATATATATATATATGTATATATATATATATATATATATATATATATATATATATATATATATATATATATATATATATAATGCACATACATATATATATATATATATATATATATATATATATTATATATAATGCACATACATATATATATATATATATATATATATAGCTCATGGGACACAAACAATATATTTAATACAGCTCCAATGTTCAGTTACTTCAAAATTTGTTATCTTGGTCTTGGTTGCAAATTAGTCATATGAGTGTTTTGCATTAAACAAGCGTATCATACCAATAAAGTTACAGTCAGTGCAATCTTTTCAGACAATCTTTGGAGTAGGTCGATGATGTTGTGACCAGGTTATGGGTAGGACATAAAATTAAATATTTAGAATTGGTTTCCATCATATGGTTCGTTATTAAATATGCAATCGGAACTTCGCAGATGAAAATAAAAAAAAAAACATATCTTACACAATTTTCTTCTTATTCTCTCTATTTTTGATGCAGGCTTGTCTGTAAAGATATAAAGCATGCACTATCAACAGGCGGTAAGAGCTAGCAATTTTTTAGATTTGTATTAGCACAACATTACTAAAACATAAGATCGTCTGAAGTGTAATTTCTCATTATTCACCTACCTGCATTAAATGGATAATGGCTATACACACCAGAACTCGACTGTAGATATTGGGCCACTCAATTGTTTTTAAAATAGAACCTGTTTATAAATATTAAAAATACAATAATTACTTCATTAAATTGTTATAAAATGCTTCCAGTCATTAGCGTCAGAGATAGACGTTTGAGATTTTCAATAAGGTGATTCGCTATACTGAATTGTGCATCGTGCTGGTAAATAGTTGTACACCTTTGGTGTTCACACAAAAACACCAAAGTTCGTATGCTATGTTGTTTGCAGATAATTTATTACGGGTTATACCAACGAAAGCAAATATTTTCTTGTGAACTATAGTAGATAGATTAAAATTTGCTAAGTGCAAAATGGAATAAAATAAAATCCATTTGCAAGCTAATAACTGCATCTCATCCCCATATTATCACTCTGTCATTATACCCTAACTAGAAGACATACAGTTTAGTAATATCTACATATATTTTAGGAGCCTAGAACAATTATTTCAATATATACATTCAGGGAAACAGAACAAATTGGACGTTACTAATAGACGAAGATCTACTTACTCATGCTGCTCCAATATAATGCTCCTACCATTGCTATTAGAACAAATATCAGTAAAATAAGTAACATGCTCTTCCTGTTGGAGGAATTTTCTTTCCAGTAATGCCAAGATCCGCCCATCTCAAAGATGTGGAGATTCCAGCTTAGAACGTTCTGAAAAACAAACAACAAATAAAAGGGATCATTACACTTTTAATTTTATTTATTGCAGGTAAATTGCACACGTGTTCCCACACGTTGTGTAAATGATTTCAGTAATGAAAGCTTTGGTGTATAGCTCTTTTGTTAGCTATAAGAAGGATGTTTCAAGGATTTGATATCGAACTCGTTGCATTCAATGTCCACATCGATTTATTCTTTCATAGAACATCAAGGCAGTCTATTAAAACTTAGGATAAATAATAGTCTATCTGCTTAACATAATATATCGTTATTCTCCTTTAAACAACGCTGTTCCTCATTTATAGTCTTTTGCACATTTAATTAAACAGGTGCTTCTCTCTGTCACTATATCGTGGCAAAAGCTACTTTTAGTGGACAAAAGTATAATTTTTTATGCGCATGTTGCGTGTTTGTGCTTTTCTTGACTTTTATTAGTCTGCAGTTGTATGTAATATTGTGTGTACAATAACGTTGAGAGAAACCGTTTGTTATTTATTGGAATTACAAATTGCCCATATCAAAGTCGTGTCTGAAACAATATTTTGGATTATTTTGAATTATTAAAAAATGTTCTGGATGTGGCCATTGTGATGAATTCAGGATGACACTTTGACATTTATTGAAATAATGTGATACATCAGCATATTCAGTTCCTGGAATTCTTTTGGAACATTCGAATCGGTTGGACTTGGTAAAAAAATTAGGATAATTGTGATAATACATTGTCCCTCTTAAATTGCAATTGAAGAACTTAGATAATTTAATTATGTATTCAATTTCCTGCTAATGTATGTTCTTTTGTTAAAGACAAAAGAAAATTATCAAGTTCATCCAATGCTTAATTACTGTTGTGATAATAACATCTTACAATGAATTTTTATATTTTATATATTCAGATATTACTAACCTGAAATAAGACCTACTTGTAGATAACACTTATTAGAGCAAAACTTCGCTATATATCGGCAATGCGATTTATGAACTACTTTTTTAGTTGTCATTTCTTGATATTATATGGATAAAAACGATAACATTATTAAACATTTTGAAAAAATGCATGTCACAAATTTAACAGCAGACTCAGTGTTCAGTTCTTACTTCCATCTTGAGGAGTGCGAATTGTGCATGCGCAGATATACTAAAAGATAGGGCTGCTCGGCGTATAAATATGCGTTGCAGTGACGGGAAGTTTCATTGGGCCTATCTGATGTGGTAAGCGGATTCAATTAGTTACATAGTATCGTATATATCGATATTGGTTAGTCGACATACCTGTCTGTCTATGGTCTAAACATGATCATTAAAAAAAATGGCTGTCACTTACTCACTTGCAGACCAAAATCAAAAGTACCATGAATTAACCGAAACTTTGCTAGATATGCTTGTTTCAGTATGTGCTCAAAAAATGGCATATATCCTGGGTTAGACAGGGAGATGAATTGTTTATGCAAATTTAATGTACAAGTGACAGCATTTGCGGCAGTATTTATGTTCGTCATTAAGCAACCAAGTCATTCGTGACTACGAAAATAGGATGCAGTTCACTACAGTATACTCCAATAATTGTAACTATTATAAGTTTGCAACGACTTTTGTATCCCAAAGGTAAGCTCTGTCATACAGAAGTGATGATGAATTTGTTTGAATAGTGCATGCGTGGAATGTTCACGAATTATTCTAAAGAAGGCAAGACAGCTGGGTTTTATAATCAGTCTACAACAACATTTTCATCAGATAACATGTGTGTCGTGCAGGGTGGAAATGAAACTGCGTATTAGAACGTGGCGATTTCAGTTAACAAGACGGAAATTAAAATATGCATTAGGAAGGTAAGTTACATTATATCTTAAAATTTTAGTTGGAAAACATAATGTCAAATTTTCAAACATTATATCTTAAGTTTGAAAAAAATATACGTTACTCATATTTTTTGATAATTTTTTTCATACTTGCTAACCCTCATTGGTAGAATGTCTGTTAACATATTGTCAATAATACGAAATTCACGTAATAAATCATCCATATTATATTTGACTCATCGTAGGTAAGACCTGATATGATCAAGTAGTTTCTTGTAAGTTATAACAGATGTTAAACATCCGAGCTTTTGTATCAAAAGTCTTGGTTCTATTTTTTAACACGCTGCTGTAAGTGCAACACCAATACCGAATATGATTAACAAAAAGGGATTTAATGATACCCCACTTGAAATTATAACAGAACGGGTCATTAACAAGGGTAGATATGATATTACTCGAAGGATCTTGTTGTAGTATTTGTAACAATTTTTACGCACCAAAGTTTTTTGTGATAATATTTGTAGTATTGTATTAGTGAGTCCACATCCTGTACTGGAATATCTTTTAAAATGTGATTGAAATTAACTATACTTCTTTTCATTATAATATTTGTTTACATAGTCCCTAGGCTTGGTTATTATAATTCAGTTACAAATTCCAAACACCAATGATAATCGGCATTAACTAGATTTGTATTAACCACTTTAGGTATAAATTCTACTTCAATACCTTCAAATATTAATATAGATATAGTTTCAAAAGACGTATTCAAATTACGCATTGGAAATCTGATTAATATTTTAAATTTTTCAATACTAATCACTGTAAATCTATATATACCAGTAACTTTTGTAGTGTGTTTGATAGAAATATTTTGCTTCCTCCAATCACCAGACACAGAAGCAACATTATACACAATATTTTTAATCTGCTTGTGAGGAATTTTAATCATACTTGTTTTCTCAACAATATTAGGAATTCCACTAATAATTTCATTGAGTTTTGTGTTAATATTAGCGACTGTAATGTCAACATTTGATGGATTTCCCAAAAATTCGTTTTTAGGTATGTTTATGTTTATACGAAAACTTCAAAACGTATTCACATGACCAAGAAACTCAGTTTTGAGCGCTGTTATTTCATTACTGATTGGAACGTCCTGATCATCGACATACTTTTTGTTTATAGCATCAAAATCAGACTCGGGTTTTCTGAGGTTAGTAATGGAATTATTGTTCATATTGAGAAAAGCTTGCATCATACCACCATTGACTGACATGTACTTTGATCCTTGATCGTCGACGTATTTTTTAGTGGCAGCATCTCCATCTGTAGTTGGGTTTAATATTCCCACTAAATAAATCACCAGCTTTTTTAACAAAATCATTCACTGACCTAGCAGTATCTTGTAATTTACCTCGATTGTTAAAAGTCACGATATTATCAGTTACCGCATCAGTATTTCGTACAAGTACATCTGACGGTTTTACATTACTCGTCTTTAATCGTCTTTCTTTGTCCTGAAAAATGACGACTTCATTTGGATCTACACTGGTAAGATTTAGTAAATTATTGATTTCATTTTTGAGCTGATTAAGAGTTGCATATTTGGATAAGTCACCTTGATAACCTTCCGTGGATACATCTCCTGATAGTGTTCCAAATTTTGTATAGTAGCTCATTATGTACTGTCCCAGATAAAATTATCAACACCAGTTTAATATTAGAGAAAATGGCAAAATCGTCTATATTAAACTTTGATACAGAGAGACTGGTGAAGCACAAACATAACAATGAACTTCCTGATTGTCATTATCTTATTGTTGGCCGGACTGGATCGGGAAAAACAAATTTGCTTATGAACTTGCTTCTTGGTGATAACTTTAGCTACGATAGAGTTTATATTTACACAATCAATACACAGCAGGATAAGCATGAGATATTAAGCGAGTATAATGACAAGCTTTGTGACGATCTTAAAGCTGGTGAAGATTTTTTTATAATTAAGCAGCCAGAAGATCTTATTTCAGTTAATCAACTTGATGTAGATGAACATAAGATAGTAGTTTTTGACGATATTCCGCTAAATAACAAGGATATGAATAAAATAAGATCATATTTCTCACTATCACGTAATAAACAGTGTAATTCTGTTTATCTCGCTCAAGGATTTTATAATGTTGACAGATATATTAGGCGAAATACGGGTTGTTTTATATTATTTCCAGGACTGGAAAATGTTGACGTTAGAAATATTGCAAGCGAGCAATGTTGTTGTTGTTGTTGTTGTTGTTGGGTTTAACGCCATTTTTCAGCACACGATAGGCTATTCATGGCGGCAAGTATTAATGGTGGAGGACGAAACCGGGAAATCACCGGAAAGAACCACCGACCCTGGAGAAGCTACTGGCAAGCTTTCTCACATATCTGTATTCGCCGAATCCTAGACTCGAACCCACGCAGACAGAGGTGAGCTGGCAGTGATCCGTAACGGACAGCGCTTTAGACCACTCGGCTACTCGGGGCCCCTAGCGAGCAATGTGGTGACGTGACAAAAGATAAGTTTATTGAACTTTACCGTCATGCTACAAAAGATAAATTCAACTTTTTCTTATTTGATAAACTTACACATGATCAAACTAAAATGTTTCGCTGTTGTATTAACACTTACTTACAGAAGGGGTTTGAATTGTATAAAATTTATAATAATAATAATAATAATAATAATAATAATAATAATAATAATAATAATAATAATAATAATAATAATAATAATAATAATAATAATAATAATAATAATGGACAAACGAGCAAGATACAGACAGCACATAGAAGATCTAAAAATACTTGCTCAATCATAGGCATTGCTTAGGCAAAATGTACAACAAGCACGACGTGGACAAGTAACTGCTACAGAAGCAAAAGCTACAATTTTCAAGCCGGTTACTGAAGCATTATTAGGTAAACAACCTGAATCTAAACCACTATCAGAAGAAGAATTTAAACAACTGAAAGAAAAAGGTTTGGTTGGAATTGTTAAAGAACAACAAGAAGCAGCTGCTGCAAAACTTGTTACTAGATCTGAAGAAGAAAAAATAAAACTAATTGAGGCACTCAGAGCATATATAGCTGATCCTCTGGCTAGACAAGCTGAAACACATCGATTGATAAACAATCCGCTGAAATATGAGCGAAGATTAGCTGAGCTAACAACGCAAGGAATAACAAATATTATAAAAAATTTATCAGGAGACATAAAAGATATTAGAGAGGAGCATCAAAGAGTTGGTGAGCTTACTGTAAAGTTTATGGAAGTTGGAGACCAAAGACTTCACTTTATAAGAAGAGCAAATGATGAGATAAAAGATGGTGAATATAATGATTTTATAAAGAAAGAAAATATAGAAAATATTGAAAATATTAGTAAAGGGACTGATGCAGAATATCAAACATTGCTCGAAAGATTAGATGTAATATTTAAAGACGGAGCTGCTACTAAAGATGATATAGACAAGGCTACAGAGATTGAGTATATGCATCTACTTTATGATAGGATGAGATATGATGTTATTGCTTTAGTGTTTAAAAAAACAGCAGAAAATAGTAGAGCAAAACCTATTGGTAAAGGGTGGAGTTTTAAAAGAAAATTGGATACACTCGATAAAACTCGTGTAGAAAAAAGTAGAACTAAGAACAGGAACTGGTGTAAAAATATTTACTTCAACTACTGAAATGATGGGTAGAGTAATGTTATTAATATCATCAAAGGAAGCTGGGAAATGTTCGTGTTGAACTTGATAATGAAATCATTGATATACTTGATCATCTAAGATCGAGTGAATTACTAACATCTGACGAATATGAAACTTTACACCGCGACTTAATCGCGGCGACTTAATTTTGTAAAATGATATAATATAAAAGGAATGCAAACAACATTATTACTAAACTCTAGTGAGTCTGCGATAGATAGCGCAAATTTTTCAGTAAATTATATTCCACCTATCCAACTAGATCCTGCAAAACAGTATTAGATTGGATTAATTTCTTGTACTTGCTGGAATGCTATGCCTAACGTGAAAACTGATGTAAAGGATGAAATGCAGTTTACTATGATTACAACATCTCCATTATCTACAACCAAATATATAAAAATTTCACAAGAAGCTTATAATATTATTGATCTAAACAGGATAATCAAAGAGCTCATCACAAAAGCTAGCGGTGTGGCTGATAACTTTGAATTAGCAACAAATTATAACACATTGCGAGCTAGGATAACTTTGAAAAATATAGTAATCAGTCTTGAACTGTTAGGATTTACTGAATAAACTTACACTGCACTTGATTAGGCTCTTACGTATGTCAGTGAACTGCCAGTAAATATAACAGAAGTAAATACGATATTAGTAAATTGCTCTATTGCTTCTGGCTCTTATACATCAAAAGGCAGCAAAGGTCAAACGATTTACAGTTTCTCACCTGAAGTTCCGCCAGGTTCTCTCATGCAAATAACTCCACGACATATTATCTATTATCCTTTAAACGTTGAAGATCAAATATCAAGTATAATAATGCAGTTGACAGATCAATCTGGAGAACAGTTACATTTTAGTAATGAAGTTGTAACTTATTATTTACATCTACGCGAACAAAAGTAAAAATTATATACAACATCAGATATAATGAAACAAAGAAAAAAGTTTATCAAAGAAAAAATAGGAGGATTTTTTGGAAATATTTTTACTAAAGTTATTGAAAATATTCCGGGTATAGCGCGTAAAGTTGCACCAATTGCTATTCACGCGGGTAAGGCTTTTGCAACTGGAGCTGCATCTGCCGCTGAGACTGCGGTTGGACAAAAAATAGCTGATAAAATAAAACGTGATCTACCAACTGTATCTGACATAAAACAAGCTATATCAGAAATCGCTCCAACAAAAGAAACTCAGCGAGCTATGATAACAACAAGAAAAATATTATCACCAAAGGGCGAGCAGATCATACAAAAATTGATATGTAAAGTAACAGTGGCGCAATAAAATTTTATATAATCTAATAAATAAAATGTCTGTTAAAAATTATCTCGAGTTAACAGAAACTCATGACATCGACAACGCTGTGACAGAATTCGAGTATGTTGAGTATCTCGATGAGAATTCTAACGAACCAAATAAAGCTGGTATCAGAACCTTTAACACCAGAGACGAAGATGTATTTCTACTGCCACATAAGGCTATGTTAGAAGTTCGTGGTCAGATTATGACAGTAGCAAATCTACCTGCTGCAATTGCAGTTGGAGCAGAAGTAGCTCTTATAAGTAACGGCTAGAGTTTATTCAAAAGTGCTAGATATCAACTGGCCAATCAAACTGTAGAAGATATTTCAATTCATCTACAAGTTGCAAGTACAATTTTAAATATTATTTCGTTTTTCGACGATTACTCGAGATTAACTGCAATTAACATGATGTGGTTTAAAGATACTGGGCGGGGTATAGCTGAATCAACTGAATTTTTTAAAAAAAAGGTGTTATAGTACACGGAGCTGATGCTGATGCAAATGTTGTGATTGTAAGAAATTTTCTTATTGCTAATGCAGACACGCTAGGTATTGCCGCACCAGGTGCAGCTGCTAATGCAGACGCTACAAGAGTTTCCCTTACGGCAGCTTTTACTAATCTTAATATAACGCCACCAGCTGCAGATGCAAACGGTACTGCGATGTTAAATTTACTTCTTAACACACTTGATGTGAGAAATCCGCGTTATAACGAAGGTTTTGCTAGGCGAAGAAAACTTGCAGCAGGAACACGTCAAATTACAATGATGCTTCCGCTAAGCATGATCTTCGGCTTTTGTCGCGATTATGATAAAGTATTCCGTGGAGTAAAACATACGCTTATTTTAGATCGAGCAGAACAAAACGACTGCTTGTTTAGATCTGGAGGGGTTGATGTACAGTTTATCATAAAAAAATTGCTTTGTGTATGCCACGTATAACACCGTCGATCACAAAAATGTCAGAACTAAATAACACGCTTGATAAGCATACCAACAGAATTTACTTTAAGCAGCATAAGATATATCAGACAGCGGTTCTAAATACTACTGACTACTCGTGGAGGGTTACAACATCAAGCGAACAACTGCCGAGACATATATTTGTCGTATTTCAACAGCACGCCCGACGAGGGAACCAACAACAAAATAATGCAATATTTGACCACGTTGATGTCAGGCGAATATACGCTAGATTAAATTCAAAGCAGTATCCAGAACGAACTATAGAGTGCAATTTTGCTGATGACGCTAATAAAAATATTTCTCGAGCGTATACGTACCTGCTTGACGCAATGCAAAAATATCAAGATGTTGAAGATGGAAGTCAGATATCAGCAGAGGAATTTCGTATGCTTTATCCTATATTTTATTTTGACGTTAGTAAACATAACGAGCGAATTGTAGACAGCACAGCGGATATTGAAATTACCTGGACACTTGGAGCGGTTCCAATAGCGCCGTTGTACGTATAAGCATTAGTGATTTGTGATAGATTTATCACAGTCGATTCTATTGCAGGTAAAATGACAGTTCAAGTTTAATCTATAGATGTTATATAAAATGGCAAAATATATTAAGAATGAAATATATTTGACCGATGACCAAGTTAAAAAATTAGTAGCTGCTATTGCAAAGCGAGAACATGTATCATTAAAAATCAATCATAATATTTCTGATAATGCTTTAACAAAATTAATGCTGACAAAAAAATCTAGTCAAGAAGTATAATCGTAAAAAAAACTTTTGTTTTAAATTTGAGTGCTGCACAAATAACTGCGATGGCAAACGACATTGTTGTCAAAGGTGGTTTTCTTGGTCCGACATTATCAGTATTAGCTAGTACAATAATACCTAAAGTTTTGCCGGTATTGGGAACATTAGGACTAGCAGCAGCGACGGGAGCAGTCTCTGGTGCAACGAAGAAAGCTGTTGAGGGTAATGGTATCATTCATGTTAGTGGAATAAAGAAATTATAAATTTTATGTAAATGATATATTATAATGCCCAATGCAACGCATCGACGAAAAACAAAATCGCCAGAAAAAAGAAAACAAAAAAAGAAACAAAGACCAAAACGCAAACAAGCAAAACAAGGAGGAATTATTCCATTCGCTCCACTTTTGGCGGGACTAGCGGGAAGTCTGCTGCCAAATCTTTTAGGAATCGGACGTGGTCTAACATTACCAGGAAATCGACCACCCCGTTGAGTAATTTTGATATCTTTGATAAGTTAAAAGCAGTTCCTGGATTTCACGGAATTTATTCTAAAGACGAACTCGCAGCAATAAAATCGCCGTCAGATGAAAGTTCATGTGTTATTAATATACAAGATTTCAATGACGGATCCGGTACGCATTGAGTAGCAGTTTATAATAATAATTATTTTGACTCGTTTGGACTTCCTCCAAGCGATGTAATAAAAAAGTATATGAACAAAAAATTTAAAAAGATATATTATTCATCAAATCAACTCCAACCTGTTGGAAAGTCTGCTTGCGGATATTATTGTATTATGTTTATCCGACAGATGAGCAGAAATCTCAATTTTTTAAAAATTTATTTTACAGTTTGATAAGCAACCTTCTCACGACTAAAAATATAGAATGATATGTAACTGTGATTCTGACAGAGATTTGTGTCTTGAGCAAAAAAAAAATTGTCGCATACTGTCAATGTTGTAACAACAGAAAAATAATAGGTACAGGTATAGATATACACAAAATTATTGGTAAATTACCAAAACCAAAAGGCGGTTGGACATTGCCAGGTCATCGGTATACAGGACCTTATAATCCTCTAGATCAACAACTAGATGAAAACGACAATATATTGCCAGGGCAAGAGCCTTATAATCAAGTGGATGCAATAGCAATGTGTCATGACATCTGTTATCGTGATCATGAGAACTCGAAAGCAGATTGTGATAAAGTAATGTTAGACGAATTACGTGATATGGAGCCAACAAATCTACGAGAACGTTTTGATAGAAGATTTGTTCAGGGAATGATTGGAGCAAACAATAAACTCGGACTCGGCAAAGAATTATATGATGATCTTGCAGTCGAACTACATACACCTTAAAAAAAGTTTCCGAGACGTAAAGTTGTCGCTAATGCCGTAGATGATATCTGGGCAATAAATTTGGTGGATGTATCCAATCTGGCTCAGTTTAACGTTGGCGCTGTTGGTGCTCCAAAAAGATATTTGTTTAATGTTATAGACGTTTTTAGTAAATAGGCTTTCAGTGTACCTGTTTCAGATAAGACAGGGACTTCAATGACTGATGCGCTAAAACAAATAATAACGAGTACAGAAAGAAAACCAAATAAAATCTGGACTGATCACGGATCTGATTTTTTTAACAAAAAGTTTGAGCAGTTTCTAGAACAAAATAATATAAAAAAATACGTTACAGGGAACGAGGGTAAAAGAGTTGTAGTTGAAAGATTTAATCGCACGTTAAACGAAAAATTACACAAACATATGACAGCTAAAAACACCAACAGGTACATCGATGAACTTTCTCAAATCGTAGGTGAATATAATAACACGAAACACCGAACCATCAAAATGTCACCTAATAATGCTATTAAAAATCCGATATTAGCAAATGAAAACATGTACCGCAGACATAAATTTAAGGTTGGTGATAAAGTTAGAATTTCTTTGACAAAAAAGATATTTGCAAAATGATTTACTCCAAACTGGAGCGAAGAAGTATTTGTAGTTGATACGGTACATTCAACGGTACCTGTATCGTACGCTTTAAAAGATCTGGCAGGGGAACATATTGTAGGTAGTTTTTACGAACAAGAAATACAGAAAACTGACAGGATGTTTTTGTTATTGAGAAAGGGATTAGGAAAAAAGGAAATAAAAGTTTTGTCAAATGGCGTGGGTATAGCGATAAATTTAACAGTTGGATTCCAACCAAACAAATTGTGATATAATGATATAAATTTTCTCATATTTTTGTTTGACAGATATACCTTTTACTGGTTTACATAACGATATTAGATATTGTCTGCGATCGTCAGAGATCGTCATTAGATTAATGATCTTGACAAATATGAAATCCAATTTGATATTTTTCTGTCGGCCTGGAATTCTGATGTTTAAGAAAGGTCTGATTAGCTGCCGAAACAGTTGTTGTTCGGAAATGGTAAAATTAAATTTCATTATTTTTTTTTGTAATGTGATACTTGACATTATATCGTTCATTTGTTGGTCTGCTGTAATTAGATCTGTCAGCAACAGTGACTATTTCACCATCATCATCAGATTTGTAGTTATACAAAATATCTTCACTATAACCAACAGATATGTCTATGAAATCTTTCGAAAATGTAATACTATGCGTGACCGTATCGCTGGTGACCTTATCACTAGTATCTTCTGTGTATAATTCAGCGAGTAGTTTCAAGTCCATTATTATAATATATTTTTATCTAGTTTGTTATTATTAGATGACTGACGAGATAAAATATCACCAAAAGGTTAATATATTAAATTACAACGAACTAGCCGAAGCAGTAAGACAATGTTTGTTGGGTTATAGTACATATTCTGTTGACGTTATTGTAATGAAATGTGATTCTCATAAAATATTGCTAACAGCAGCAGAAAAAAATAAAAATAATGAAAGTGCAGTAACGACGCTAAAATTTGATTGTGATGATATCATAGCATTTGCTCATCATTGTTTGACTAAAACTGAATTACAAAATATTATTAATCATCATATATAAAATGAATCCTGGCATTGTATTCTCTTGAAAATGTTGATTTTATTGCTCCATCAGCTACAAATTTTACTGACATAGACTTTATCTTATAATGCTTTGCCGCAGCTGTAATCGATTTGAATTTGATCTCCTCATTCGTTTCGAGGTTTTTTGAAACAACAGGTTTTATTGTACATCTAAAATCAATACCATTACAATTTTTTCCTTTTCTTACATTTTCCTGTTGCATCACTAACTCCAGATTTTCCAATCCATTGTCAGTCTTTACGCTATTAATATGGTTAATAACCATACTTTTTTGGGTATACATCTGATAAACACCTCATAAACAAACCTATGCGATTTATAATTAACAAAATCTCCTAGTGTTCCTCTAACTTTTACTTGAGTATATCCAATATTACCTATGGAATCAATAACTTTTTTAGTTTTACTGTTTCTAATAATACCACGATCGTTAGCCTCGTATAAATCAAACAGCATATGCGGCTGAAACTCATCTTGTAAGGATAAGTTTTCAACGTTATCATCAGATACTTTACCGTTCACGTGATATACACGTTCTCCCTCTGGAATGCTGTCATCGCAGAACAACGTGCAAAGAAAATCTTCTCTAAGCATTGTAATCCTCTCAGTATTATCTCCTTTTACACTAAACTAATAACACGCTGACGTTGATTTGCAAACAGATATTCCAGTTTTAATGTTAATTACCGAACCTAATGTATTTTCAGCGTATAAGTTATACTATGGGTGAATATAATATATCTCTTGCTCACGTGCGCTTGTCAAATTTTCTGTCATTATATTGAAGGCGATTTTTTTTATCTCTAATTGATTTTTAGCGCATGCGCAGTGTGAGGTAAATTATCAATTAGATATTACATTATAGTATAATAATGTTAAAATTGCGTGATATAGCCAAGAGAAGCTAAATGGGAGAACATGATAAAATAGCGACTGCTTTGCAGGTTTTGACAATAGATATCGGTTTGATAATCAAAATGTTTTAGTAAATTTTACTGCGACAAATCTTTACCACCTACTACAGACAACTGTAAAACGTGAGCTCGAAAAACACAAAAGTATCAGATTATTAGTGCAATATCATGTTATGTTTTCAAAGCTAATTGTCACGGAAGAATCAACTAACAAGGAAATTGCAGATCCTTATATGAACGCAAAATCAAGACGTGTTTTGCTTGGGACTGATCTGTTATCACTATCTGATGAAATACACCAAGAAATCTGGAAAAAATAGAGGAATTCACCGAATTAGGTTCGGGTTGGAAGTTTGAAATGATCAAAAAAGTATTGTTTCACACGATGAAATATGACGCATTACTCGGTAGTTCATACATTGACCTGCCACCAAAAATAAAAAGTAAAAGATGTATAAACATCAAAAACGTAGATAACAAATGTTGCCAATGGGCTGTCCTTTCCGCGCTATTTCCAGCAGAAAAACACGCTGAACCTGTTGAGAAGTATATCAGTCACGTGTCAAGATTATATTGTACTGGTATTGACTTTCCAGTGGCAGAAAATCAAATACCAAAATTTGAAAAACAAAAAATGTTTCAATTAACGTTTTCGGACTAGATGAAAAAGAAAACATCTATCTGAGATATATTTCAGAAAAAGATTCACAATCGACTATCAATTTACTGTTTTATAAAATCCATTACGTTTGGATTAAAAACTTTAACGGACTAGTTGGTGGACAGTACAAAAAACAAAAGAAGAAAACGTTCTTTTGTTATCGTGGCTTACACGGTTGTAATGACCATGAAAAATTACACAATCATTTGCAGTACTGTAATGATGTACAAAGAATAACAATGCCGTCCAAAGAAAATAGCGTGTTACAGTTAGTCCATCATAATCACAAACTAAAAATTCCTTTCGTCATATACGCTGATTTTGAATGCTTACTTCAACATGTACTTGGCGTAGAAAATAATCCTAATCAATCGAGTACAAGAAAAGTTCAAAGTCATGTTCCGTGTGGAGAAGCGTACAAGGTAGTTTGTTGCACTGATTCTAGATTATCTAAACGAATCCAATACTATCGTGGTAAAAATCCAGCTGTCTGGCTTCTCAAGCAGTTGATTAACGAAGTTAATAATATAACTTGTCGTTTGAAAAGAGTAACGCCAATGTTAAAATGAACACATCAACAAGAATCTGATCACGAGCAAGCAGAAATTTGTCATATTTGTGAAAAAGCTTTTGACCTTAAAATGTCAGGACTGACAAAAAAGTACATGACCATTGTCATTTGACTGGACAGTACCGTGGAGCAGCTCATAATCAGTGTAATTTAAAATTTCATGCTCCAGATTTTATACCGGTTATTCTTCACAACTTTCGAGGATATGATAGCCATATTATAGTAGAAGCTTTTGGTGATCCTGATATAAAAGCTCGTCTAAAACTCGATAACGTCATCAAATGCATTCCAAATAATTTTGAAAGGTACACGTCAGTTACGCTAGGTAAATTGCGTTTCATTGACAGCTTGCAGTTTATGGCGGCATCATTAGATGAGTTAGTAAAAGGTTGTAGTAAATTTGATAACCTAAGAGACTGTTTTGGAGATAAATTTAATCTACTAGCTAAAAAAGGGGTATTTCCATACGAATACCTCAACGACTGAAGTAAATTTGATGACACATCTTTACCTGACAAAGATAAATTTTACTCACAACTTAAAAATGAAAATATAACCGATGATGAATATAAGTAAGCACAAGATATCTGGAAAGAGTTTGATTGTGAGACGTTTGGTGATTATCATGATTTATACCTGAAAACTGACGTGTTATTATTAGCAGATGTTTTTAAAAGTTTTCGAGAAGTTCTAATAATTACCGACTAGATCCTTGTTGGTATTATTCTGCCCCTGGGTTGTCGTGGGATGCTCTGGTAAAGTTTAGTAAGGTAAGGTTAAAATTACTGACTGACGTTGATATGTTCAATTTTATCGAAAAAGGTATCAGAGGCGGTATTAGCGTGATAACAAAAAAATATGCTGAAGCAAGCAACAAATATTTGAAACAGTGTAATCCTGAGCTTCCATTGAAGTATATAGTTTATCTAGATTGTAATAACTTGTATGGTTATTCGATGGCAGAACCAATGCCTCTTGGTGGATTTTATTGGATAAAGGCTGATCGTTTTCTATCGGAGACAGAAAAAAGGTACCTGACGATGTTTCATATTTCGTTGAAGTTGGTCTCGATTATCCAACTTGGCTACACAAATTGCATAACGATTACCCTTTCTGAGCGGAATCGATGGATATAGATTATAGTTTGTTATCAAAAGAACAGCAAGTGTTAGCATCACCAAGACAACATTCTATGGTCAAAAAACTAGTACCAAATTTGCTTAATAAACGTAATTATATTTTGCATTACAAAGTTTTAAAACAAGCAGTCGATGCTGGTCTCGTGTTGAGAAAAATTCATCGTGTATTAAAATTTAATTAGTCGCCTTGGATGAGAGGTTATATTAACTCGAACACTTCAAGAAGAGCTGTAGCAAGAACTGATTTTGAGAAAAACTTCTTTAAACTGATGAACAATTCCGTTTTTGGTAAGAAGATGGAGAATATTAGGAAACGCGTGAATATCGAACTAGTTAATGATATCAATCGTAGAAACAAACTTGTGTCAGACGATGATTTTGTGAGCTTGAAAAAATTTAATGAGAATCTTGTTGCGATACAAAGAAGAAAAGCAAATCTAAAACTAAACAAGCCGATCTACGTTGGAGCTTCAGTGTTATATTGATCAAAGTGGCTGATGTATGATTTTCATTATAATTTTGTTAAAAATCAATGGCTGGCCAGTAGTTTATTGTTTACTGATACTGATTCACTCGTGTATGAAATCGAATGCGAGGACATCTATCAGCATACGTTTGATAATAGATATCTGTTTGATGTTTCTGATTACCCAGGTGACAGTAAATTTCATGACGACACAAATAAAAAGGTGATTGGTAAGTTCAAAGATGAAATGAACTCGAGCGCTATTAAATACTTTATCGGATTACGTAGTAAAATGTATGCCGTATTGTTAGATAATAATAAAATAACGAAAAAAGTAAAAGGTCTGCCTCGTGATTTTGTTAAAAAGTTTATGAAATGTGATGACTACATGTACGCGGTTGATGGCGGTGTTAGTTTTATGAGAGCTATGGCAATTCGAGCGAAACGTCATAAACTTGAAACAGATGTCATTATCAAACGTGGATTGTGTAATTCTGATGACAAACGCTATTGCGAAAATGGGGTAGATGCATTTTCCCCATGGGTATTTTCATGATGATAGATCTTTACTTGACATTTGCTTTTCCAACTGAAATTTTATCTAAACTTATAAAATAATGTTTGAAAATTTGACATTATCTTTTCCAACTAAAATTTTATCTAAACTTAAGATATAATATAACTTACCTTCCTAATGCATAGTTTAATTTCCGTCTTGTTAACTGAAATCGCCACGTTCTAATGCGCAGTTTAATTTCCACCCTGCATGGCACATTTGTTTTCTGATGAAAATGTTGTTGTAAACTGATTATAAAACCCATCTGTCTTGCCTTCTTTAGAATAATTCGTGAACATTCCACGCATGCTCTGTTCAAACAAATTCATCATCACCTCTGTATGACAGTACTTTCCTGTGGGATAAAAAAGTCGTTGGGCTAGATCTGCCTTTTCCCTTACTACTATATCAATCACTTTTTGGATTATTATATATATTTTTCAATGGTATTAAGTCAGATTTGGGAAATATTATAATAACATTGTCAACAAACTATGTACTATGTTATTATGTATGTTCAGGATATATCCAATAAAGATAGTTCGTGTGAAAAATCTGATTATATTTTTCTTGTATTTTCACAATTTAAAAATTGTATTCAGTCTTTGAAAAATAATCTCATCAATATTTTTTAAAACATTTTTTGGAAGTGGTCATATTCACACTATGCCATCAACACCCACACACGTTGGACAATAAGCAATAAAAGAGAATAAAACAATTAAAAATTTTCCATTGAAAATGCCAGTGCCCGATTTAGTAGCCTCGGGGTATTGATTTATTTCAACAGATTTTAAATCCTTCTCAGATGATTTCTTGAATTTTAGTTTATATCCTTCTGGAGCTTCAAAAATGACTGGCCCAGTTTCCACGCTTTTATTGTTCTTTTTTTGTATGGCTAGAGTGTCGTAGGTCATGGGGAGAACATTGAAGGAATTTATCAATCTGTTGTTTTGTTTCATTTTCAGCGCTTTTAACATCCATCGCAATATCATAAAATCCATGTCCATCTGCTTCAGTCAGTGCTATTATTTCTTTTAACTCCATTTGATCTAATTGTTCAACACAATCCGCAGAAAATTTCAGTGAGAAAAAAAAATTACCGTAGTCGGTCATTTTGCTCGAATATGAAGCAGACCAACGCTAAATTGTATAGTAAACTATGCATTTTAATCAAAGAATATTGGATAAAGTATAAAAGGGTATTATTTATATTTATTTGGTGAATAAAATATTTAAAATATGAAACAATCGTTTCAAAACGATGTGTCAGCAATGTATATTTATATTGTAAACCAAAAGTAGTCCTAGAATGTATCAATGTTTAAACAATTCCTGAAGAGTCACAAGTGACAGTTTACATCCAATAATACTGCAGAAAATCTCATAATTGGAATTATATATATATATATATATATATATATATATATATATATATATATATATATATATATATATATATATATATATATATAGAGAGAGAGAGAGAGAGAGAGAGAGAGAGAGAGAGAGAGAGAGAGAGAGAAGCTGATTTTGCTACTAATAATTTGTCCTTGGTGAAAAGCTATGATTTCAACAGGACTTGTTTTAGTGCGTCCAATTGTGACCTACACTTTTCGTAATTATTCCACTGTAATGGATCTTACTCTAATCAATGTACCAAAAACAAGATAATTATTATAGCCGTAAATGTATGTATTTTGTCTAGTTTTGAGTATAAAATAACTACTATTTAAAAAACTTAGGAACTTGTTAGAATTTACGTAGGATGAAAAACTTTTACTTTTGTATATATGTCAGGAAAAGTGTTATCGTCCTCACTTCTGCACCTTAACAGACATTAATTAGGGCCTGTATCCAATTTCCAATAACATAGTTAGGTCAAATCAGGCTAGGAATATAATATGATGATTGATCCCACTCGACACTGCCAAATCACGCAATTTTCCCCATCTTCCATTCTGTGGTTTTGAGTAAATTCTATCTTACAGTGTTATCATAGAACCCAAAGTAAAGCAAAGTAGAGCATAATTGTTGTTCAGCTTAAAGACAACGACTCTATGAATATAATAAGAAAACTGTTAAAACTCTGTCATGATGTAAAGTTTCTGCAAAAAATCGTACATTCTTACACAATTAAGTCATTTTCACGCATTCAAAAAAAATATTCCGCTCACGTACTGTTCGTTCCTCTTCAGCTACCATTGCAATGGTGAATTAAAAGCACAAATATGGTATCATTGTAATTGTGTACATTGTAAAGCATGAAATAAACTCTGGATAACATAAGAAGTTTCGCTGTTTTACATATATTTTATGTTAAACATGACACAACAACACATATAGCTATGGTTGTTTTCCGTCATTATTACTGCAATAATGTATATTCGGGTTTATAACGAAAGAGATTATTTGCATAGCTATTATAATTGTCGACTTTATGAGTGAGTGCTTTATCTGTCGAAGAACGATATTGTATACTCTCTCTCTCTCTCTCTCTCTCTCTCTCTCTCTCTCTCTCTCTCTCTCTCTCTCTCTCTCTCTCTCTCAACAAAACACTTATAAAATATTTTCGTACAGGTTACATAACATTACTTCATACCCTGCATACATTTGAAAACAGATGCCCGCGTTACGGCTCTCACTGTCTTCCCTGTAAATACATAATCATATGTCCACTAAACCTAGAACACAGTACCAAACAAAGACACAAAGTTGGTAGCATGTACACTCGTGTGTAGTAACTTATATATATATATATATATATATATATATATATATATATATATATATATATATATATATATATATATATATATATATATATATATATATATATACACTCACAAACACATGTGTATATACAAGGTCATGCAAACATCCTTTCATCTAGATTCGTGATATTTCAGTACTTCTTTGTTGATTTGTTTCTCTCGTCCCTCGCAAGGTATCGAGGTTAAACAATTAGTTTTGAATGTGGTTGAAAAGCATTATATTAAATCAAGTAACATATGAGAAGCTTTAGGCATGGCATTAAGAAATCTACATCTATACACGTATCGCTGATGTTTGTAAAAACAAAACAGTACAATCATCTGAATCTCGAATATGAACGATTCCAGTTTTATTTAATTTACTTTTGATGTTTAAATTACCTTAATGATAGTGGTATACTAAACCGAAATTCTGAACCATTTACACGCGTGCTAGCTATATTTATTTTTATACCTAAAGGCCCCATCCTCGCATCCACCAATATTCTTCGTGAATGAACATACGCCATCACCTATACATTTAGTTTTATTTTTAAAAACCCAATACACAACTAACCACATGATAAATATGTACTTTCACAAAAGCAATGGTCAGCATAAGATACTATCAACACATTTATGCAGATACCAAACGTCTAAATCTTCAGAAAAAAAAAACTAATTAACCAGACTTGAATCCTTTTCGACCACATGATAATGTTTCTTCCTCTTACAAATGTCACGTACGAATTTAGATATGAACTCACCCAGTATTAACCCCAGGCCGATTTATCTTGTCCTCTCAGTGTTTGTTTTGTAACTACCAATTCGCTATTCCAAGCGACTAAAGTAAACAGTTAGTAGATGCAAGCAAAAGAATCAATTTTGTTACCTTCAAATGTTTATAGCTTACACACAATAGCCATATTAAATTTATATTCATTCCGTATTCAAAATGTACTTATTAAATAAACGGAGCGTTCAGAAAATGGTTAATATAGATAATGTTTTAAGTGCAAACTATTGTTTTTAAGCTTAACCACACAAGCTGAGCTAGCAAATATTAAAACGTCATGCATAAAAGAAATAATACGTAAGCAACCTTGTCATTTAGTGGTCACGATAGTTTTGGTCATTAACAAAAGATAAACTTGGATATCAAATGGTGCTGAATGCTTACAACAGGTAACATTATTAGTGCGTGGAATACAACTTTATTAGGTTGACTGTTTCACTAAACTAGATCCGACTAAAACAACAACAATAGCCAGCAGAATAATAATAATAATAATAATAATAATAATAATAATAATAATAATAATAATAGTAATAATAATAATTATATTAAAACTTATTATTATTATTATTATTATTATTATTATTATTATTATTATTATTATTATTATTATTATTATTATTATTATAACTTTATTATTATTATTATTATTATTATTATTATTATTATTATTATTATTATTATTATTATTATTATTATCAATAATGCAATAATTGTATTAGCAACTTGTTTTCGATCAAATATTATGTCTGATATGTAAACCTGAATACAGATTGCACTTATCAGCATATATAGTTTTTACCACGGCTAACTGCCTATGAATCTAACCTTGTGTATTTAGTTTGGTATCCTTGTTTGTAAAAGCTCTGGTGATCAAGAAATGTAGATGCTCTTTGGTAGGCAGAGCTTTCTTAGCGTTTCCGATATGTCAACCGGACATTAACACCATGTCATTTCTCGATCGGCATTAACTATTGCAATGTTGTAAGGAGACACTATTATTTTGGTTAGTTAAACCCATGTCCCGCCTATTTAACTGATGGAGAGCATGGTCACGTTATTTTGTGAATGTTTATCCCTGATACATTCATATTATGAATTGGAAAAAGTGCAATTATTTCTTTTCACTATAAGACGAACCAAAACACGGTAAATGATCACCAATTATGACAGTTCTACATTCAACTAGAATCGAGTTGTGCATATTATTCATATAACAATTCTGAATAGTAGAAGTTCAACTGGTCGAAAGCGATAAGTTTATAACGAAACAATCTTTCAATCTAACTATTAATCATTCCATCTAGCTCTCTATTTATGTAACGAAAGTCACATGACAAATAATAGCAAGGTAAAGTACAAACAAACTTCGCCATTTAACGTGTGACATTAGGTTATATAAGCTACATGATTTTCTAATTAATCCCAGTATAATAATCAATTTGAAAACTGCTACAAATATTAAAGATCAGCGACATATGTCCTATGAAACGAAAAATATGTTTCTACAGTATCAACATTAAAAAATATCGTATAATTTGTACAGGAAACTCAAAAAATGTATGCCTGTCGATGTATGAGAATTTGTCCAAAAGACAAAATAAACCCCATCTAAATGGTAGTGCAAATGCATTAAAGATGGTTTGAGATGGATCGGCCTAACAACATCTGATGAGAAACGGAAGAAAAAGGAATACATATTTTCAATTAGTCAATTGGGAGATGAATCTAGCATGGTTTTGTCAGTGTAACAAAGATAGCAATCGTTGACATGTTATTATTTGTTCTTTTATTCCTCTGTTTCTATATCTTTATCGTACTACAGATAGAGGGAGATTACTTCTAAAGATACATGTATATCTATCTATCTATCTATCTATCTATCTATCTATCTATCTATCTATCTATCTATCTATCTATCTATCTATCTATCTAGAAAAAAAAGTATTAAACATAACGTTTACCTTACCATATGTACACAATATCAAGAGAAACGTAACCGATATAATAAATCAGGCTATAATTGCTCGCTGTAGTGTCTTTAATTAGTATTCATAATAGGTCCATTAGAATAATGTGACAGTCTAGAAACGAATTTGCTGTAATAAAAAAATCTTACATCGCTTTTCTCTTTACTTACATTAATATTGTATGGATTTTATAACATTTGATGGAGCTAGGTACTAGCCTAAAGAATATGCACCATCATCTAAAAATCCAATCAGCTTTACTTGAAACCTAACAAATTCAAGTCAGTCACATAGATCATGTCAAGATTTTATTAATTATGTTGTAAGCAACAACAAATAACTGAACTGGGCGTCACCGATGATTAATTAACAGTGAAAGGAACATTTGTCTAAGACATGATAAACTCTAGTTAAGTGACTTTAAGCTCACAGCCGATTTATACTTGATGGAAGAATTCGACGAGATTGCAGGTGTTCCAACAATAATTCATGTAAGATAAGTTTCAAGTTTTATTCTGGACTGTTGTTACTGAATATTCGCGGTAGTTATATTTTTAGTTTAAATTATTTCTCTAAACATTAGTGATCTTCAATTGAACATAACCAGCATGATGGTGAACTTGAATTCAACCAGTTGCGTGATTGCGACATTAAATTGAACCATATATGATTTCTAATGACCTCGTATTATACAGTACACTCTTGATGGTGACAATGAACTGATCCGTACATACATAATAACGGTATTGTATCGAACCGGAACTGCGTGATGGTGACATTCAGTTAAATCCTACCTGCATGATGTTGACATTAAATTGAACCTTTGCACGCATGACGGTGATATTGAGTTGAACAATACATATTGTATTATATTGATATTGAATCAAACATCATGCCGCTAGAGAGAGAGAGAGAGAGAGAGAGAGAGAGAGAGAGAGAGAGAGAGAGAGAGAGAGAGAGAGAGAGGTAACCGCATATTACATGTCATCTGCAGAATGAAACAACTACAAATGACATCATTTGTTGTCAAATACAATTAACACCGATGAACCCCTGAGCTTAAAATGTATTTTGTGCTTTGAATAGCAACACAAACTGCAAAATCTATGAAGTGTTTTCTTTACCGAAAACAATAATCAAACGTACGCTGCTTTTCCAAAGATAGTTGCGTGATTTTGGAGGTGAAGCTATGCATTACTACAAGACTATTTCAACCAATTGTCAGAGATTAAATCAGATGTTGAGGATAAAATTTTCCAAGAGATTTTCCTGAAACCCATTCAGGCGAAACAGAAACGTATAATTCAACAGAAAATAAGAAATGCTTTGTGAATACTTTGTTTTATGTTCAAATTAAGTTCATATACGACTTTCATGCTTGTCAATTTCAGGAATATTGACTGGTTAATATTTAAAGAGATACCTTTAATTAGTTCATGTTTACAAGATTATCTTTATATATTTACGGTCGTATCAGAGGTCATAATGAAATATTGCTATTTAATTATCTCCATAGTTACTGCAGCTGACGAAGAAGCCAAAAGAAGCCAAATATACACATAGTTGTAGGTACGGGTAAACAAGAATTAGGAAACAGTGGTTTGTGCTCAGACACTATTCCTTACATTTAATTAGAAGATATCATTCTCTTATAGTTAGGACATTGGGACAGGTAGTGTAGGGATGGAAATTGGTAGCGATATTTGTATGTAGTTGTTATTCATAACCCTTGTATACTTTCTTACCCAAAATATAATGGTTTATGCCAATCACCATATAGACTTCAATACATTATTAAGTTGATTGTTATGTCTGCTAGTTATACGTCGAGAATCATCAAGATTTTCGTCTTTTGAGTGCATATGAGTATGATATAACTGTTGAAAAACATCGACAGGCTTTTATTTCCATTGAGAGTGGAAATAAATTTGTCTTAGCAAAATTCAAGCTAAACACGCCGTGTATATTAGATATATATTTGTTTCATCTTCATATACAATATACACTTTATGGCGCCAAATATTTGTTCCTTCAGTCTCAAAGTTAACGGTTAATAAGTCAATACAAATATGAACTGATCTGGGTAGAAGAGAAACACTGCAATTCTGCCAGACCACAGTGCTATATAGACTCTCTTTGAAAGTATCTAACACTTAGAAATTATGTACACACAGACGTTATGTGTGTGAGTATGTGTTTGTATATATATATATATATATATATATATATATATATATATATATATATATATATATATATATATATATATATATATATATATATATATATATATATATATATATATATAATGACTTTTTAAAATAGGTTATACACACCATACTTTTCCACTGCCTTCCGTCATTTATGTTAGCCATAGATTATTAAACCTCTGTTCCGCATCTCACGTATCCATTACCTTACAAGGAATTCTTGATTTATACCAAAACGAAAATTTTGGGACGTGCTACAATGCATACCAGACCTCACACGTTACCACATGCTGACAGAGAAAAACTAGCTCACCTGATACAAACACCTTGAACTTCGGACCATACTATGTTTTTCATACTTTAAGGACATCCCACAGGCATTCACGAGATAGTTACATGGTCATAGTTAAGTGCCGTATATTTGGCAAAAGGAAATTTCGAGGCATTTCAGTTTCAAGAATAATAAAAGGTACCTTTATATTAGGAACTCATCCGTACGTATATCCTTAATGCAAAATCGTTTAGGAAGCATCAGGATTAGGGTGCTCTATAAATCTTTAATCTATATCCCCTGATAAAGTATCATGTAACTGTCTTTTGGTAATTCCTGGATGCTACACAGTGCATTATATGTGTTACTCATATATCATCCCAATCATAACCAAATACATTAATTACAAACGACCAAGTGCTAACATATCTGTAATATATATATATATATATATATATATATATATATATATATATATATATATATATATATATATATATATATATATATATATATATATATATATATATATCATCGTTAAAAGAAGTTTTAAAGAATAGTCATTTGAAATTACTTACAAACGTTATATAACGGTTCTACAAATTAGATGGTAGGCAGTAAAACTTTACAATTAAAACAACATACTTCGCTGTTGCTGTTGTTATTGGGTCTAACGCACTAGATATAAAAACTAAATATAAGGCAGACATTATAACTTTTGGAGGATGGACCCACGAAAATCCCTGTATAATACATTGAACCTCTGAAAGGGAACACTTTTGACCACCCGGCCACTTATGGTCATTGGCCTAAGTCTATTTACGGAGCTTGTTCAATGTCTGTCATAAACACAAACTGTTAAAGGACAATTGCTTTGCAAACGGGCAAGTGCTTAGTTACTGATTGGATTATTTCCCTTTCCTCATGAAACACGCGAGTGGCCATAAGGTAATGTTGCATTAAATATTAACTAATGTTTACAAGCAACAGCGCTTCCAAAATGCGTGATTACTGTTTCACTTGTTTGATGAGAATGACATTATGGGAAAGAGAAAATGGACATGTATCGTAAATTCAATAAATTAGTGCTACGATTTAGTATACAACTACGGGAAGGAAGCAACAAAAGAAAGAGTAAATTATTCACGCCTGTTCACGTTCCCCACAACAACGGGAATAAGCGATCTAGTGAATGACGCATGAACCCTAGACGGTAGCTCGAGATTTGTGATTTGATATAATTCAAGTTCACAGCCTACATAGCCAGTTACACATATGAAGACAATTATTAAACAGAAAAGAAAAATTCACCTTAAATGCATAGTTACATACATACATACATACATACATACATACATACATACATACATACATACATACATACATACATACATGCATGCATGCATGCATGCATGCATGCATGCATGCATGCATGCATGCATGCATGCATGCAGGCAGGCAGGCAGGCAGGCAGGCAGGCAGGCAGGCAGGCAGGCAGGCAGGCAGACAGACAGACAGACAGACAGACAGACATCAAAAGTCAAGGTCAATGTCACATATCAAGGTCAAATGTCAAGGTCAATGGTCAAAGTCAAGGTAAAAAATATTTGTTTGTAAAACTGTAAGAGCGTATGTACAAATTAATATATAACGTCCAGTCTATGGTCAACATTATCGACATCTTGATTTGTGATTTAAAAACTCCTTCTTGAAAATAATGTTTTTTTTATACGCACGTAGGCCTGATTTACTGACTCAAACTCTATGAGCCATCCTGTTTGTACCCTGTTGATGAGTGTACGTAGTACATATCCTTGCTGGGTCTGATTATGCTTTGAAAGTTCCCCTAGGTAGCTACTATCAATTGCGTCACTCAGCAGATTGACTGCAATCGTGCATGTGATGTTAACAATATTGAGATATGATATCCTGCGCCATGTAAATCGCTATTATATGGTTGGTGGCGGTAAAATTTGTTTCCATAATTCAAATACTCATGGATAATTATTTTCATTTCAGCCTTATTTAAATCTGGTATATTAAATGTTTTAAATCTTCTTCTGTTATTTTAAAATGACTAAAAAATGATTGTTTAGACCATCGACGAGTGAAACAACCTCTACTAATATCAGTAACAACATTTATAATACTTTGATTGGCAATGTATAATTCAAATAATATCCCAATTAAGTGTTTTACTAACTCAATTATATAATGTTTTGCACCATCATCATAATGTTGTGATAATGAAAATAAGTAACTTTCTTAAATAATTAAATGCTTTATCATATTCAGGTTTAAGAACATCTAAAAAATCTATTAACAAATCTTTGATCAACACTATCTATATTAGCCTGTGTTCTGGTGTCTACGATAACATAAAATACTGATCTATTCATCTTGGGGATTATTTAAATTGGTAAAGTAATAATCATTGTCCTTTAGATCGAATTAACTTGGTCCTACTCACACTTTACACTCCTAGGCATAGATTTTTCGTCATATTTACAAAAATGGTGGTAATTAATTATATGAAGAAACTAACAAAGGTAAAACGAAAATTGGCAAGCTGGAGTCAAAGACATTTGTCAGTAGTTGGTAAGGTAATTGTTGTAAAAATCCTTGTACTGCCCATATTTATACATCTTTTCTCAGCACTTCCAAATCCATCAGCAAAAGTTGAAGCACAACTAAATCGTACATTTTTTAAATTTGTATGGGGTGGAAAAGTAGAGAGAATTAAACACGATATATTAATAGCTCCAAAAACGAGTGGGGACTCAATATGATACATATATTCTCATTTATTTGGTATATTAAGATAAGATGGTGAGAACAATTGCTGGAAAATGAAAATGGATCTTGGAAGAATATAGTCAATAGAAATATACTCAGACATGAAAAGGATAATTGGAAATTAGTGAGAATGAATTTAGAAGAATTTAGTAAGCTCATTAAAGACAGTTTTTGGAGAGATGTCATTTTGGATGTATTTTTTGGAAAGAGGAATCGCAAAATAAAAATGAGTTCTTATACATGAGTATTTTTAATTTTTTTTCTCCCTAGAATCTTATATCAATATAAATCCGGTTTTGAAATTGTTATATGTTTGATAGGCAGAAGGATAAAATAATGGATCTGAAATAATATAATTCACTCAAGTTTGTTTACAAACATCTTTTAAAAAGGGCTAAAAGGCAACTTACTGCTAAGCAATAATCTTGGATGCAATTATTAAATACAAATATTAGTAGGGACGAGTGTTCTTGGATTTTTAGCAGGACGAAATTGTAAGAAGTAAACCAATTTGATCTCATTTAACTTTTGAATAATTTATAGAATAATAGTACTAATGAATTTTTGAAAATAATTGACATATTGGATGAAAACAAATGTATTTTATGCAAGAGAGAGAATACAATTATTGAACATCTCTTCTATGATTGCGATATTACTTCACAGTTCTGATAAAGTTTTATTGAACAGTTTGCACTATCTTTCCCAAATATTGTACATTTATCCAAAAAATGAAATACTTTTAGGAAGTTAACAACTGGACAGTTTATGTAATTTCTTGCTTATTTTGGCAAAATATTACATTTTTAATTGTAGATTCAATATGCAAAATCCTACAATCTATGATTTTAAGCAGAGAGTTGTACTGTATAAGAACGTTGAAAAATATGCTGCTAATGTAAACAAAAAAGGACCAATTTCTTAAGAAATGGAACTCAACAGATGATTACGTAGCTTTTATCTGTTTCGACGGTAAACAGGTTTAATTTCCAAGACCCGTAATTTTATTTTTATTCATTAAAATATTTCCACTGAATGAATCGCCAATGGTTTTGACATAATCGTTTACGGACTTACCCGAATCTTGTATTTTACCTATATCAGTAAAAGTAACGATATTATCAGCAACCGCAGTAGGAATTCGTATAAGTACGTCTGGTAGTTGTGAATTGCTTGTTTTTCATCGTCCTTGTTTATCCTCAAAAAAGGACGGCTTTGTTTTGATCCACACTTGTCCTAATGAATAAATCATTATCCTCATTTCTTAGCTGATCAAGAGTTGCATATTTAGATAAATAACCTTGCTGCTGAGCTTTACCACGAACATAACATCCGTAAATATCTACGATTATATTTATAAATACCTGTTTAAATGTGACAATGTGGTATATTCATACACGACTTTATGATGTGGTTTTGTTGACTTTTATATAGCATCAAGTACATTAAGTACTTCAAGACCACATATTGATGGATCAGTTAATGTTTGTGTTGGTAACATTCAATATCAGATTGGAGTAATATTAATGCTGACATAATGGAGAGCATCTGGTGGATTTAACATATATGAATCGAAATAAATAGTTACACGAATATCAATTGCATACCCAAAACATTGGTCCTGAGTTTTTTATCGAGATTGATACTACCAGTTTCAATATTGTTAGGTTGTTTTGGTAAATAATCGCGTGAAAACACCTCTAAAGTTTTTATTTATTTTTAGTTTTTTAGCAGCAGCTAATAAATCAAAAGTGGACATAGGTGATATCAGTAAAGTGTCCAAGGAAGTCTTAGGCCCTTTCCGTACCACGAGTTTTTTCTTCTTTTATTTTTTTCCCTCTCCGGTTGCATTCTTTAATGCCATTCCATCAGCAGTTCCAGCAGCGCCTAATGCAACTGCTTTTGCAGGAGCTGGGACAGCATCTGCTATTATAAAGATGGTATATTTGCAAAAAGTGGAAGCGATGTCTTAGCGATGTCTGTGATGACGCCCGCATCAAGATTAAGTTTGACGCTTTTATTTGAATGTTTTGCTTCATTGAAAATTTTGAACTGACGCTCGGTCAACGATAATTTATTTGCGTTGCTTATCTGTTCTTACTTACATTTTCATATTTATTGTAGCCTTTTAATCTGACCAGGTGTCCGGTTAACACTAACGTGACTTTATGACATTATAATTATAATAGATGATCTAATTATGTGTTACATATTTTCTACTGGAGCATCAACGACTCTCATTCGTCCACCAATACCTTCAAGTATCATTGGGTTATCGCTGAGTTTAACAGCAATTGCTCTATAATTTGCAATACCTCCTCGTGTCACACGAGCTCAAAAAATAATATCAAATACTGATTGTCTGGTTAAATCTAAATGTTCCAGCGAAAAGTAAATAAATCGGATATAAGGTAGTAAAATCGAACTGTGATATTTGTAAACCAGTATAAATATTCTGATTACGCCCCATAAACGCCATAAGACGATGATATACATGTACCACATGATTTTGATCGAAATTCAGTAATATATCCTAGGATGGTTCTTGGAGTCCATTTATCCTTAATGAAACTTCAAAGATCATAATACTACGTGTTTTATCATTTACTCGTGCTGCATCTGGTAATGCAATAAATATGTGTCTTAGTGCAGAAATATCCTGCTGAGACACCATTTGCCATGTAAATAAACCGTTAATTGTTTTTTTTTTAAAAGCGTCAGTGGTTGTTGTTAACAATGATAACGGTGATTTACCACCTTGACTCAAAAGATAGCAATCGATCGTTAGATATTGAGAGAGTCATCCACAATGAAAGTTTTCTAAAAATTGCTTTAACAGCATCAACAGCGGGTCGCCATTATGCATCATCATTGGTACCTTTTCGGAATAGTACAAAAGTATGCATAGTTACAAAAATAACCTTTCTGACCTTTCAACAGAATCCAAAGATATGTGAGAGTGGAATTGCACATGACAATCTTCTATTTCCATATCTCATTATCGCTCGACGTGATGTGAACCTGTACTTCCATTCGTTCACGCTGACTTGGCTGTCGTGCGTCATAAGAAGAATACTTATAATCGCGCACAGACTCATCCTTGAGTACTGGTGCATCTATGTCAAACGCTGGATCAGATATGCGTTTAAACATCTTTATTATATTTGATATCGTCTAACACGAAGACCACTTCGAGAAGAAGACCACTTTCAGCTATCAGACTAGCGGTTATATTTTTTTTCTTTTACTGATAATGGTACATTAGCCACTTCTGCTAGCTTTTCATTAGCAGCTTAGTTTATTATTTTTCAGATATTTGCAGGCATTACTTCAGTGCTAGGTAATATTACAGGTTGAGGTTTTCAATGCATTAATCAAGCCAGTCTATCTTTGATTGCTGAGAATGCTTTACCAGCATCTTTACCAACAGCACCAATATATTTTAAGCTTTCATTCCTATCTGCTTTGCAATCGGTACTGCTTTTTGGGGCTATTCTTCTAAATAGACCCTGAACAACATCCCCTTGTCCATCTCCGTAGCTTGTTTTGCATATTGCTAATCGATAATTTACTGCCCTGCTCATGTTTGGTCCACGTTGAGTACTATGTACGATAATTTTATTATAATAACTATATCTTATTACATACTCAATCCAGTGAGTTAGTCACTATAGTAGTCATCGGCGATTTCATTAATGAGAGACCGATATACATTAATATCCATAATTTTGACTGTAAATAATAGTTTGCAAATATCAGCTGCTTTATTAATGATTTCTGGGGAATTATTACTACCTTGTTATCCTCCAATGAGGATTTCTCTTCAATCAACATCAGCAAAGACATTATTGGGACAAGTAATAAGAACACTTTCTAGACCAGTTCCAGTTGCACCAGGATCATCTTGAAATTCTTCCTCTTCCTCTTCACTTGGTTTCGTTGGTGTTGTTTTACCTGGCTTAGGAGATAGAAATGGTATTCATTATTCTAGTACCTCTGGATAATCACGAAGTGACTGCTCAAATGGTTTTGGTGTTTTTGTTGTTGTTTTTATTATTGTTTTGTTGTTCTCGTCGTTGTTTTAATACTTGCTATTCTGGGGTAAATTGTATAAAGGAAATAAAATTATCCATTGCATGAATATATTGTATATATCTTGGATCGCTGTTTCGAGCTTGATCAACGTCAAAGTGTTTGCGAAATATCCATTTGTACCAAGTATCACGATTTATATTAATATCATCATAATCAGATTTTTAAAAGGAACCGCTCCGGTAATCTAGTGATTAGAGCGTCCGCCACGGATGCGGGAGGTAGTGGGTTCGATCTCCGGTTGAGTCATACCAAAGACTTACAGAAATGATATTTACAGCTGCTTCGCTTGTTGGCCTGATGTCAGGATAATGTGACTGTATGGGACATCATGCTACATGTATGCGGCATGATGCACCAGTGCTAGATATCACTATAAAGTGCTACACTGCAGACATCGTAGCGATATGACTGAAATATTGTTAAAAGCTAAGTTAAAAATCATAAACACCACACCAACACCACCACTAGATTTTAAAAACCTTCTTCGATCGCTAAAACTTTTCATAGCAATCGCAACTAAATCTTCTATACGTTTTGCACTTTTAATATCAGGAATAGCATTTTCGATAAATTTGTCATTTAACTTTTTCATCTTGTTCTTCCAGGCCTTATTTCATATCACCTATCCCAGCACGAGCTTGGTCTGCATCCTCGGGTATTTCTGGGACTGACATCACAGCAGCTATTTCGGCTGGAAAGTCTCTAAAAATCTTTTTTCGTTTTCTTAGTTCTTTCTGCTATTTTTCCAGTTACTTCAGCTGTTTTTTCTAACACAGGTTGAATACCTTTATTAGTCTCAGTGATAGGTTTAAAAAATTGTTTTGTATCCTCCTCAAATTGAACTTGAGTTCCTTGACGAGATTTTAATTGTTGTTTAACTAAATCACAAACAGGTAAATATTTTCAAATTGCCTGTAGTCGCTCTCGAGCTAATCTAGCTGAATATGTTTCTCCTATACTCATGATTAATAGTATCTATACTGGCTTTTTAATGCGTAGCAACAGGGAGGGTGAAAGACAAAAAATTGAGTGACCAGACAAGTAAATGAAAACGCATTTTTTTAAATAATCAATAATGGTTTAACAAAACAGAGCTGATTCAAACGATTTTTTTTACCGGTAATATAGACAAGTTACAAGGGCTGGTTTGACGTTATTTACCGTGGGTTTTTTTTCAGCCTCTGTATGAACTCTTTTTGGGTTGTTGTTGTTTGTTTTATTTTTTTTTTTTTTTGTTTGCTTATTTTTCTTTTTTTTGCTTACGAAGTCGAGCAAAAAGTTGTAAGGTTCACTCTCCCTGTTGCTGATGTAAATTCACATACAATAGCATGATTACAGTATATGCCGAAATTTAAGTATGTCTAACGTAGCAAAGAAATAGTTTGACTCCTTTCTAGAGGATGTATATTGCATATAGTACACACATATTATCTTGCTTGTTTATTTATTTATTTATATTTTTATGAACATGTGCATTTTTTGTCTTTCTATATTTGGATTGAAAATTTAGAAAATAAATAAATATATACAACTGTTCCTTTGGTCACTTTTGATTATATTTAACTAATTTATCATTTAATATGGTTTGTATGTTATCAGGGTTTGACGAGAGACTGAAGAAACATAGATATGGAAAATATAGGTACGTCTTTGTAGGGTTCGATTTCGCAATAGCGTATTAAACTTTGTTGCTCTAAGTACTATTCCATATAACCAGTCACGTTGATGACGAAGACTTGTGAACAACTGCGAAATTTGCATCTGTAGAGTAGACAGCAGTTCTAGTTTGACGGTCAGTTTGATATGACTTAATTGCATACGAATGTTTTATTAGTGCTTGTTCATTAGCTGACTTGTGGTGTGGGGCAACTAGGCTGACATGGGACTTTCATTGCCGTTACAAGTGCGAGATATCGTAGTCATTCGCGTACGAGTGTCGTTTTGAAAATTAACGTTATGCTGAATTGTCGCAAATCGATCTGGCACCTAAAACACGTGAAGCTCACACGTGGCTTTTAACCAAGTAGATCAAGGAAACTCGTACTTAGTGTGCTGTTGAAAAAATAATTCACCATGGATAATGACAAACGGAAACGTTCTCAAATATATTCAGACTTATTGCCGATAAAAGAGAAAAAGACAAAATGTAGGTCGTGTGAAGTGTGTAAAAAAAGAGTCAGTGATTACAAGAACCACAAAACCGTACATCTTAGCGAGTCGCATCAGTGTGAATTTTGTAGAAAAATATTTCCAAATAGGAGATATTTACTAAAACATAACAGAAGGTCGCATTTAGGCAGAACAGTTACTTGTGAAATATGTGAAAAAACGCTTGTTGTTGAGTCGTATTCCAATCATATGAGGATTCATTCTGGGGAGAAACCGTACAAATGTGACATGTGTGGGAACTCGTTCATAACCCACAGCCACATGAAGACGCATATAATATCTGTACATATGGATGAACGAGCATATACGTGTGGAACATGTGAAAAGGCATTTCGAAATTCCCGTATTCTACAAATGCATATAGCTAGTAAGCACAGCACTGAAAAAACGTACAAATGTGGTCAAATGTTTGCTAGCCAAGCACTTCTTCGTACACATATATACTTACATGACAAACAATACCAGTGTGATGTTTGTGGTAAACAGTTTGGTTCTACTTCAGGTCTTAATAATCACAGACAAACAAATATAAAGGCATACAAATGTGATATTTGTGGTGGAGCATTCGCTGACAATTCCAAGTTGAAAATTCATGTAATGTCACACACTGGTGAAAACCCATTTAAATGTAATGTGTGTGGAAAATCTTTTCGCTCAATTACAAATTTACACATTCATGAGAGGGTGCATACAGGGGATAAACCATACAAATGTGAAGTTTGTGGGAAGGCATTCAGCCGTAAAGATAAACTCCGCTACAAACACATGAAACTACACACAGGGGAAAAACCATATGTTTGTCAAATTTGTTTTAAATGTTTCAATCGAAGTGAAAATTTAAAAACACATATGAAAATCCATGATGACAAAGACAAAAGTATTTAAATACCTAAATTTGATTCTCAATGGTTCTGTCTATTATCATCTTTTGAAATAAAAATATTCCTTATTGTCCTAACTAGTTTTGACAACTATTCTTTATTCAAAATAAGTTTAACTAGCCTATCTAACCTATATGCACACACCAATAATTTCTCAGATTGTTTTGTTTTTTTTTTTGTTTTGGGAAAGAATCCAGGGGCAGTAAATCTGACATGTGGATCAAATGATTTCTAAATCTTTAGATCCCTTTATCAAGGTGGTCAAAAGAAGAAAAAAAGTTGTTAATAAAGCTACTTGACTAAACTCAGATTTTCAATATCTTATCTGAAGATCTAACTTTGATTTTAAATGGCATGTTCTGTTAACAGGTATTACCATAATCACAAATTTTTATTAAGTCATGTATCTTCAGATTTGGGAAACTGAGAAATTATCAATGTGTGCCAAAAGATTTTATTCACTTCCAGAGTTTTGAAAACTGCATTTCCATTAGCTGATTTTAAGGTCACCTGAATATGGCCCCTACCCAGTAGCTGTCAGATCTTTACATAGGATGGTAGAGATCTCATTTTAGTCAGATTGTAACACAGAAAGATGGTCAAACCAACATGGCACCCCCATGGGAACAGAGATGACCCCCTCTTATGAGTATACATGTTTTGGCAAGCTGAGAGACAGACTTGTCCTCGTTGCTGTACATTTAATTCTGGTGGCTATGGTTCATTGATAACATTGAAATGTGTTTGTCACACAGAGAAGAAACTCTTAAATGATTTTACTTATGAAGTGAATTAATGTTTTAGTTCTGGATCCAAATTTTATGGTTTTGCCAACCTTAGATTTAAGTACAGCAACTGATCTTAGCTTATCATTTTATTTCTTTATAAGTAAAAATTTGGTGTTGTGAATTTTTTTTCATTGAGAGACCGAGGTAACATAATGATTATCTTTACTTTTGTTTTGTGAGGATGAATCAGGAGTTTCTCTAACAACCATTTTGTATTTTTAAATCACTTTTTTAAAATCTGACCAGTTACCTCATATCCAACACCCACACTATATAATCAGCACAAATGTTAGGAAACCGCACCAGTGACCTAGTGGTTAGGGCATCCCCCCCAGATGTGGGAGGTTTTGGGTTCGATCCCCGGTCGAGTCATACAAAAGACTTACAAAAATGGTACTAACAGCTGCCTCATTTGATGCTCAGCATTAAGAGGTTAGTGTTAGAACGAGGCGGCCTGGTGTCAGGATAATGTGACTGGGTGGGACATCATGCTACATTCGGCATGATGCTCCAGTGCTAAACATCACTATAAACTGCCACACTGCAGAAATCATAGCAATATGACTGAAAAATTGTTAAAAGGTATGTTAAAATTTATAAATGCCACACACCAATGTTAGGGTTATCAAAATCCATATTTGATTTTGATATCCAACATGACTTTTGGTGTGATCATCACAAAGTTATATACTATTCAACACCCCACATATATAACTCAACAGGCCATTTGCACTGATAAAAAAAAACAACCATATACTGGGTCATCTCAGCTGCTAAAATGAAAATGAATGGGTACAAAGTAGGGTATCTAAAACTTAAATCCCCATCCAGTAAGGTTACTATCCTTTATTTTAAACTAGATTACCTTCCTGCCACATCATTATAAAACACCATATTGAATGTTGATTGCCCTGTCATCTACTTTTATGATGTAATTGAAGGGGTATAACATCAGATATAAATCATTGTATGCCAAACCACCTTTTCTGTGTCCATTAATATTTATGAGCTAACATTTTTGCCATTTTTATACACCTGATAACCCTAATCACTAAAGTTCATATAATTTGGATTGACTTGCCTAATTATTTGCTGTCTAAGACCCATAGTACATGTATATGATTAACACTCCATTTGAAATGACCATCCTTCAGCCAGCTAGAATCCAGTACCCGATTGTCACTTGAACACCCACACTTTACCATTAACACAATATATAGAGTACCATCACCAAGTTATTTTCCATCTGGTACAAATGTATCTACTAAGCAACACCTAAACCATACCATCACCACATCATTTGGAGTATCCAGCGGCCACTTATATTTATCCAACTCCCTATGATCTACTATCCAATACTTCATTTGGAGCAACCATCACATAGTTATTGATTGTTAATTGTACTGTATTTACCATTTAACAAACTCTAGGACGAACAACACCCACTTATTTGCAGATCACAAAGATGATATAAATAGTTACCTATAAAATGAAACCTGCAAACAATTTAACATAACTAATTTACCCATTCACTATAACTGGCATGTTATGCCACAGTCCCCCTATAACTTAACCCTATTTTAAACAAAGCTACTAACCATATTTCCTTTATAATCATTATAACCATACCTTTGAAGTGCATGCAGAGAAAAAAGAGTAGATCTACACAACTGTATGCACAAACATACTTATATACTCATTGTAGTGTGGGTGACATATTGTTGGATTAGTGTAAATTATACTATGTCTAGCAGTTATTTAACTTTTATCAGACTAGAAAATGCCAGCTTCTGACAGTGCATAAATGAATCACCAACTATATAAAATGTAAATAAGTTATCAGCTCTTTTAGTACAATTACCTCTGAAGTTCAGGTGTTTAAATGACCAATTGGAGCTAGCAGTTTTAGGATAGGAGCACACCAAAGCAAGGATAAACTCAATAACCCTTATTACATCCATCAATCACACTTAAATTAAAGGGACTTAAAAGTACTTTTAACAGTATTTAATATACACAAGCTTTTATTTATATTTTGTTTAAATAGCAAGTATAACCAGTCAAGTAAACATGGAGAAGTAAACATGTAGAATTTAAAGTCTTTAAAAATCATAACCCTATGCAAAATAGGAAACTACTGAACGCTACCATTTTTGTTTGGTTTTATATAATACAATGAGCGAAATGTGACACTATGGGGTGTTAGGATTTTTGTGTTAAATTTGATAACTTTCAAAGTCCGCATTTTGATAGAAAGTCCAGTCGGTGCTCTGATAACCCGACGTCCAGGGCCCCTCAATTTTTAGTTCAGGTTCGTACGTAGGGCTTGTTGAACAAAAAGTCTGAGGAAGCTTTGATAGCGCTGATAAAATGAGTAGATGTACTTACAAGATGTTGACATACATGTCATCATCTAAATCAGATTACCACTGTAAAATGTGACATTCAGATATAATTGAATCAAACGGAGTCTTTGCTAAAAATGATTTTGTACTCCAACATCCTCTGCCAATCGTATTTCGAAAGAACAATTTCAGTAATCTTAATAAAAGTAAAAATATAATTGAAAAAATTGAAAAAACTTGACATTTACATGTAGTATAGCTTGTGAGATGTTTTGAAGGTTGCAGATGGGCAGCCCATTGTGTTAATTTGTGTAGGTAGGATCAAGAAGTGGAACAACCGGTATATTAAAGAGACGATAGATGCATGTACAAGAACTGAAGTTATTACGTAATAGTTCCTGGACAGAGTACGCTTAAGCCGCTGAGTATTATATATGTTACAGGATTGTGAGCAGCGGCAACTTTTATTTGAATTCAGACTTCACTGCATATATAGAACACAAATAATGACTATTTCATTTATCAGAATAGTTAAGTGTATTTCATATTTATTAAAATTATATTCCAATAGTAGCTGTAGCAACGTTGTGTGACAAATTAATAAAGGAAACCTTTCAAAACTAAATAGGGATAATATGAAAGAAAGTAGTGAGATTTGGACATAAAATGGAAAAGTTTTTACATGGCTTTTTTAAGCACTGGTTTCAGTAAATATTGATTTATCTTCCAGGTCAAATGAGGGTGAAATATCCAAAGGATGTATACATTTCTTTTTGGGGGTGAATCGTGGGCGGGGCTGGGAACACGTAGTGGTCAGCAATGAAATTTTATGAATGTAGGCCAAAACATATTATTATTTTAATAGAAATATCGAGCTAAAGTTATGATAGCCATAACGCATGCTAGACTCAATAGCATTAAAAGATAACACAGATTCTGTTCCATGATCAGTACAAGTGTTAGACTTTTTTTACTGCTGGGTGGAATCTGGTGACATCGGACTACATGCACCTGATGTAGTCTTGTAGAAAAACTGTTTGACCGTAATGGTGAAAATAAGGTTAATTTGCCGTATCACATTTATGAGGTTGTCGTTCTAGAGGTACTTGTTGGTACGTTACTATCTTTCGAATTTATGTGTGTAGACTTTTCAGTATTCGCAAGATTCTGAAGCGATAAAGGACGCGAGAGAAAACTTGAAAGGAGCGGATTGTTGGAGACAGGCTTCCGCTACTGTGTGAATTGATGGACCTTTTCTGAAACCCAGTTTTCTCCCACTTGTATTAGGTATGTACTACATCCGGTACGTAAATAAGCCATTGAATGTTATAATCTTAGACTTATCTTTCGCTGTATCTTAGGAAATATTTTTTTTTTGTTGGAGAGAGAGAGAGAGAGAGAGAGAGAGAGAGAGAGAGAGAGAGAGAGAGAGAGAGAGAGAGAGAGAAAAGTTTCAAAATACGATTAATGTATTTATGGTTAAATGTAGAATTTAATCATTGGTTTTAATTTATTGTAATTTTAGGGTACATGTTTTTAATATTAACTTCTCTGCTTCACGTCTCATAAATATTTATTTCCCAACATCTGCGCTAACTCCTCCTCGTAAGGCCTAAAATATTTGTTTAGCAAAACACGAGTTTCATTTAAAATATTCCCCGCTGTCTTTTTTTTCCTTGTGATATAATAGTGGCCTTCTTGAGCGATTTGATACAGATCTTTCGTCGACATTGCGTCTGAAAAAGATAAAGCAAGTTTATATCCATTCTGAGTTAGGTGTATTGCAAAAATTTTGACAACATTATTGACATTATATCTGGTGTTTATTGTTACATGATTAAATTATTTTTGGGATCGTGATGACATGAAATATATGTGTATTGGGATATGTTTCCGACGTTACATCTCTAAGAATCCGTACTCTTTTTATAGGTAACTACATGACATGCTAAGAATAGTTGAATTCATATATATATATATATATATATATATATATATATATATATATATATATATATATATATATATATATGTATGTATGTGTGTGTGTGTGTGTGTGTGTGTGTGTGTGTGTGTGTGTGATTGTGTGTGTAATCTTGAATGGCTGATTTTATTTCCTCTTAAAATACAAATGGCAGAAGTTTCTCATAATCAGGACAATAATTAAACCTTGAATTTCTACGTAAAAAATATGGATCTAATTTGCGTTAATTTTTGTTGACTTTGATGAAATTGCTTACATGCGAGTTTGCTTCATTGTTTTTGTGACTTTAGTATTTCTTTGTTCAGGAGTTTCTTATTTCCTTGCCATAAAACAAATCATCAAATTACTAATTTGTATGTAAATTGTTTAATCTATGGAAGCAGGTAATTAATGCTATTAACTTTCTAAATATATAAAAAAGTAGTAAGCAAGCAGGCAACTAATTGATTATGTATGTATGTATGTATGTATGTATGTATGTATGTATGTATGTATGTATGTATGTATGTATGTATGTATGTATGTATGTATGTATGTATGTATGTATGTATGTAATTCTGTCTTTGAAATGGATGCAATAAACATATGACAAAATTTTAGGATGCAACTACTATAGCAGTAATAGGAAATAAATGTTGGATAGAGAAATTAAAAGGTGTGTAGGACAATGTTGTTTCTTAGAAATTAAGATTAGTTACAAATTAAATAACTTGGTTCAATTTCATGGCTTGGATGACAATACCCGACTTACTTTAGAAGCCGCTTTTCAGAAATGTAATCCTAAATAGCCTGGTTCAGAATTCATAACAATAAATAATTTTCTCGCTTTCTTTTCACCTGTAAAGAATTTAATCAGCCGAACGTTTTCTATTCAACTATTACTGCATGTTACGAGTGGTAATCCATGTTACAAGTGGAACAAAAGCGATTGACCAAAATTGGACGTAATACACGTTAAGAGTTGAACAAAAGCTATAGCCTCTGTAAAATAATTAACTCAAGACTGACTCTCTGATTGGGACACGTTGATACGCCACGTTTTTCCGGGATACATAAAGGCATATCTTATCTGAAACTTCAGTGGTTAAGTCTCATTTAGAGAAGAGTGCCTGTCTTTATTTACAGCTATTTACGCATGACAAGTTGTCTTTGAGAGAGTCCGAATCCCCCTTTTTCTCTCTACCATCATTTCTAGCCACTCAGTAGAACATTGCTAAGTGTGTACGAAAACAGATTATTCAGATTCTTCACGGTGCGTGAAATCAGTTTTCGTAAAGCAGTGTTAGTAGCAAGTTGTATTTCTTAGCATATATAATCGTCAACAGATGTTGACCAAACATTGTTCTAGGTCGTTCAAAAATAAACTCATCTTCATCAGGAGAGGTAGAGATGGGGGAGTGAAGGGGTGGGGTATTATGAACCAGGAAGAATAAAAAAAGTGTATAATGGTGTTGTTCGTTTCATATCGGCATTGTTAAAGCAAAAACTGACTGGAATAACTTCCTTGATGACTTTATATATATATATATATATATATATATATATATATATATATATATATATATATATATATATATATATATATATATATATATATATATATATATTGTATGTATGTATATGTGCATATAGTTGAATATACGCCGACCTTAAAAGTTAGGTAGTCTGACATGTAGTTATAATTGGTGGGTAGTAGTATAAACAATAGGCAATTAGTAAACTGGATAGTTTTATGAAAAGAGAGCTTTGTAAGTTTAAGTTCACTTTTTTTGTTTCAAATAATAAACTTCGAGTAATTAATGATGTCAAACATGGAAGTGATTATTATTATTATTATTATTATTATTATTATTATTATTATTATTATAAAATTTGTGTGATACAAAAAATTGATTTCGTATGTCTTTATTGTAGTGCTTAACTTGTGATTTAACATTTGTGCGAGCTTATGATGGAAGAATATGAATGCAAACACGTATAACTACAAATAGACATAACTAGAAAAATGCACATTTAGTTAAATACACTTATATCTAGAAATAGACTCACATAATTAGATATAGACACGTATAAAGTTCTCTTCACGAGTATAGTTTTGCAAGTTATGAATGAAAAAGATAATTGTAAATTTACAGCGTCCTTTCTGAGAAGTGTCTTCAACTTGAAACCCGATTAAAATGAGACTGAAAAGCCCCTGGAACCTAACTCGATATCGTGAGTCATAGAAGTGACATCGCTTCATTAGCATATTCTTAGGCATGTATTATCACCGTTGGAGACAGTGAGAGTGGTAGACCTTATACGGTTTTAAATCTGAACCTTTTCGATTACGAAGACAATTTCTTAACTTCATGCTAGTAGTTATTTTTTAATTGGTAAAATAAATAATAAGACAAAATTATTATAAACTCAGTCACCGTTGTAAATGAATTCACATTTTATTCAGGAGAACAAGTATAGTCATTGGAAAAACAGTATTATATGTGAAAGACATTTTAATGAGTCTATTATTGGACCCATTATATCGTGATCCATAGGGTTCAGCGGCTCATATGCTGGGATACACTGAATTATGGACTAAAAGCGTATTATCTGTGCTTCTTTTTGAGGGTTGCAAATAATGAGAGTGGCACCTAACAATGCAGCTAATTCGTATTGGGAACATCCCTTTCACTACTGGTAAGCCAGGATGGCAGGTATTATGTGGCGATATAACGAGGGAGGGGAAAAAGTTTGAACTAACGGCGATAAAAATAAAAGTTCCGCATTAAAACGTCTGGAAATTTTACTTACCTAGCTCTAAAAATCGAAATATTTGTACCAATGTACCCTGAATATCTCTTCCGAAATCTTCCGTTCTTGTGATAAACATCTGTTTCCTAGGAAATACTTTCAACCATTCCTTTAAATGCAAGGAATAAAAACTACCCGATATGGGCGTCTGCAAAGAGAGGAAAAATGATAAAATATTGTTTGTACAACATCTTTGTTGCAAAAAGTTCAGGAAACTTAAGAAATAAAAAATATCCCTTTATGGTTAATTCCCCCTGTCATCATCATCATCATCATCAACATTTTTATCATCATCATCATTTTATTATTATTATTATTATTATTATTATTATTATTATTATTATTATTATTATTATTATTATTATAAAAATGATTATGATGACGGTGATGACGACGATTATTATTTATTATTATTATTATTATTATTATTATTATTATTATTATTATTATTATTATTATTATTATTATTATTATTATAAGCATTATTATCGAAAAAAAATTCGTTCATCTTTATGATTCTAAATCTCAATGTTTATTATTAAAGAAAATATTTGTCTGTTTAAACGAAACAATATATACGACAAGACGAATATGTTTACAAATGTTTTGTTTAAAATAGAATCCATATATATTATGTGCGAGGTGTAAAGTAACAAAAAGATCCCATTCCAGATATATCACATTTTATCCATATGATAATGTTGTGTTATTATCCATATGTTAATCTTATGTTTTTATGAATATGATAATGTAATGTTTTTATCCATATGATAATGTTATATTTTTATCCATATGAAAATGCTATGTTATTATCATTATAATAATGTTTATGTTTATGTGGATATGCTAATGTTTAGATATCGTTGTAATAAAGTGTTATTTTTCACAAGCCTTTACAACGCATTATCATAAATACGTCAATACAGTCGTAATTAAATGCACATCTTTTAAGATTGTCAAATAAGTGGATTGCATTTTACTCGGCTGTGTATTTTTCATTGTGTTGTGTTTTCTTGCGTGTTTTATGTTGCATTTGACCTATGCTATATTATATATTGAATATGATATCATATTCATTAATATGTATGTATGTATGTATGTATGTATGTATGTATGTATGTATGTATGTATGTATGTATGTATGTATGTATGTATGTATGTATGTATGTATGTATGTATGTATGTATGTATGTATGTATGTATGTATGTATGTGTGATGTATGTTTGGGTGGCTATCTGTTTGTCCTTATTT